>JAWWMA010000100.1:56659637-56691120 GCA_035041425.1 Mionectes olivaceus | reverse complement strand
ATCTTATTTCTACAGGACTGGGGAGAAGAAACATTCCAATAGTTTTCCTTTAACTTGGCAATTATTAATACCTGCTTTTTACAGCACCAATCCATTAAAGCAGGAACCAAGGCAGCACAATTCTAACAGAAAAAAAGTAGGTCAGGAAAACCCGACACCTACTTCAACGTTTTAAGTTCAACTTGAAAATAAAAGTGGGAATGGAAATAGTTTAGACTGGCATACTAAATGAACCACTGAAATACCTGATATATAATAATAATAATATATATTTTACATTATGTACAAAATCATGAGCTTGAGTTTGTGAATCATCTTTTGTGTAATTCACATGCTTTTTCACATTCACATTTACCCTCTGTAGCAATGCATGAAGTAAAGCACAAAGTCATTATGTTTTTAGCATCTTGTTTTATTTTTGTCATGGTTTTGCTACACATGGCAGGCACCAATGCATAGTTGAAAAATACCAGTAAATTTGCAATGTACATGAAATATTGGTAAGGAATTGTTGGGCAATTCACCTGTAACAGGCAGGTGTATCCCCCAGATGACACGGTGTAGCAGGATGCTCTGCCTGGAGTGGGGGTAAAACAATGCCCTCTTTGCAAAGCTACCAGAGAACGCAGAAGTGGGCTGTCCTGCCACTTTTCTGTGGAATAATGCTGAAACCAGCCTGACTCATCAGTCCCAGAGTTAAACATCCTGATAGTGAGGTGAAACTGTGGGCAGACCTGGCAAAGTACTTGATACCAAGTAATACCACTGAAAAACTGATCTAAAGATGCTGAGCTGGCATAGCTGACCCGGAAACATATGGCCCAGTCCCACTTTTTAACTGGAGGATCTGGTGTGTGAAAATTCCTCCCTGTAGTGGGGATGGCCCTCAAGGTCACTTCTCAAGGCTGAGAGAACGAGATTTGCTCACAGTCACTGGTATGGCTGAGTAACATCAATCTCTACTTAATAATTGCTTTTGCAAGCTTTGACATAATTGCTTCAATAGAACTGCTCAAATATAGTAACTTCAATATTGCATCAAACATACTGCACTGCATTATACTAGTGGTTACAGCTACCAATACTCTGTAGTAAATAATTCTGTTTAAGATCTTTTAGTCTAATCATTTCCACAATAAATAATTTATTTTTATATAAATATTGCCATTCATAATTCTGTGGGACAAAGGTGTATTAAGGTTCAATTCCACATGTATAAGCCTTTAGACGTAAACCATTGGCAAAGTCTGGGGCTGAGACTGGATCCAGACACATCCAGGCACCTCTCTGAGTTTAGAAAGCAAGAGGGTGCATTCTGTACCTCGTGACTCAAAGGGGGGGGGTTTCTCTAACAAACTTTGTTTGAAGCTCCCACTCTGCCTGTGACACACAGGTGAGACAAACACTTCAGTTCTCCTTTGTACTGTGTGCACAAATTACAGCATTACATGCAACATCTCTGTTTACCTTGAAAAGCTGTCAATGTCAGCTAAAGTTTTCTGAACGTCAGGTTGAGGTGTGAGACTGCCATGTCTGTTTGGAAGGAGAGAGAAAGAAGTTATGTGTTACAAGTGCTTGCTACTCATTTTTATGTGGTGTTCACCCACTGGTGTCGTAGAACTAGTGTAAGAATATGACCAGAAAAAACAGTATTTTGAAATACCGCTAACAATTATTGTAAAAACTCACACAAAAATAGCTAGAAATACAGAGAATGAAAATATGTGGTTCTAAACTACTGAAGACATCCCCATTAATTGATCCTTAAAAATATCTAGAACAGTACAGTACCAATCTTAAGGACCATTGGTGGACAAATAGTTACCAAAAATGCTAGAGCTACAGTCTAAAAGTGAGAAAGTGCAATTCTCCACTTTGTTCCTATATGCATTTCCCTTTGCAACAAATCTGGATAAAGCACAAAATTATACAATATTATACCAAGAAACAAGAATATTGAAAATTTCCTACACGGACTTCAGTGTTCACTCCTTGCACTAAATATATGCATTACTGGCATTCACAGCCTGTAGTTTAAAATACAGGATAGAAGTAAATGAATGAGCAGAGCTTCGCTAGTAAACCGTCATGCCTTTGGATAAAAGACAGTTCTTGCTCTGAGGGCTCTAAGGCAAGACATTGCTTCTGTCGTTTCTGGAAAACTATACGAGACAGAAATCCAAGGCATGAGGATAACCCTTCAAGGAATGTTCTGCTCTTCCAATCTTCTTTCCAAGAAAGAAACCTTTTATTCATTTTATAAGAAAGCCTAACCAGGCCCACTGTACTGTCAGACAAGTTTGCATTAGCATACATTTCTAACATGAAGAACAAACAGCGCAGAGACTATTCTGGTGGAAAGACACATTTTAAAGGGCTGAAATGCTTTCCATAATTAGCATACCGTGCTGCAAAGAGCCACAAAAGGTCTCTGGTAGTGATTAAACCAGCCATCTCAATAATTTGTTTGGGGTTTTTTTTGTACTTTATACCAATATATATTTACGAACGTAAATGTAGTATTAACACATCACCTAACATTGGGCACCCCTTGGTAACCTGACAACTTGAGGTCAGCATGTGCTACCCTATATATGCTCTTCCACAAAACTAATCCCTTTTGACAGCTTTTCATCACTGGAGTGATGAAAAGCTTTCATCAAAGCTCATAAAAACTGGAGTAGTTAAGGCCCCATTTCTTTAATGGGCAATGGAGTTCCACAAGTAAAAAAAAATTAAAAATTGTTAATAGACATTCTCAGCTTGTACCCCATAAACTAGAAAAGAGTCTAGACAGTCTTACCTAGACATGACCAGTCAATTTTTAATTTGGGGCTGTTTCTGAGAAATTCTGTAAATGAAAACTGAATAGTCCACAGTGCAAACTACTACTTCATAAACCTGCAGCATAGTAACATTTTCCTCAAGGAACTTATTTATGAGGAAATTGCTATTTATGCATAATAATAATAATAATAATAATGCATTTTATTTTACAACTATGACAATCATATTGCACTTAATGGAAAATGCTATTTACAAGTACAGTAGTAATGTCTTCAAGCAAACTTACATTTTGAGTAATTTTTATTTTCTTCTATCTTCCCTAAAGCTTATGTTTTACTGTAATAAATGGCTGTCTTCACACAACCCGTAAATATTTACTAAAAATCCTTAGTTTCAAATTAAATAGTATTCATAATTACTATATTTTCAAAAATTAAAACCAATTTGGTCAGCACATCATAATATTATAACCAAACAGCCTTCTCTTTTCTAACCATGAAACTAGTAATTATCTGCAAATTTAGTACCAAGCAACTACAGGGGAATAGAATTTACTAAAACACTACATGATAGCAGGGTTCAAAGAGGTGCATAGACAGCTGCACAGTGTGAAATACAGACAGTGTTTCTTTCAAAACAGTTGAATATAAGAGTTCAGCAGAACTCTTAACAAATAAATAAGTTCAAAAGGCTAACATTTTTTTTACAACTGCCATACACTATTAAATCCCCAGTAATACTTAGCATTTATATAGTACTTTACATTTTTAAAGCGCTATACAAATACTATCTAGATTGAAATGTATTCTCTAAAGGCAAAATACAAATCCAAAGTGAACGGTGATCAGAAGAATGGTACCATGACAATAAAATGCATGACAGTAATGCAATTACTATGGGGAGAGACTAAGAACTTTATAAATCAGCCAGCTATGCATGAGCTATCATGGGAGATCACATGCTTTGCAAGGGAAATGTACAGATATAAAATTATCACCATTCATTAAGTAGGTTCTGTGACAAGGAACTGACACAGCTGTAACTGGCTCAAGAACCTTAAAATGCCTGACTTTGAAGGTGTAGAAAACAGAAGGAAACCCCTTCAGTGACAGACAGCCAGGTTACTTCAAGAGATAATACAAACAGCCTTTAAAAGCCATCATTCTTATACATCAATGTGGATTCCATGTTTTATAGACATTAATTCTCTAGTGCCTGTTAAATACATGATGAATGAACACAGATGAGGTAAAGATGCTGTAATTGCCACATACAGCCAATATGGCAAAGGAGGAGTTTTTCCAAATGGGCAGATCCAGAGGCCATGACGAATCCCGTCACGGACATGATGAGAAGTCCAGGATATGAACAACATCCAGGGAAGAAAGCACCATGAGTCCTTAAGCCTGAAAAGGTGCATAATGAACTTTAATGTCAGAGCCACAACAGGAATCACGGTAGAACAATGAAGAAGTGGTCTCCGCGGAAGAGTCAGAGCAGCCTGCAGGAAAGGAAAGTATAATAAGGTTCATGGATGTTTACAGGTGTACTGTCAGGTGACTAAGTGGAAATGAAAGGAAAACCACTTCTTTCCACAACAATTAATCAAAACTAACAGTATGACTGTTTTATGTATGAGAGTTGTGTGCTGCCCTGTCTCTCTATTGTATGACATGAATCATGCATCCTGGTAACCATTATCTACCGCAACACAAGGAGAGAGAGGGATGAGGTATCCTGCTTGTCATACAGTCATATGGTGGGCAGGAACTTGTATAATCTGCTGCACTGACTATTTGTGTTTGATTTCAAGATAACTGAAAGCAACCATCCAATACACTTGAAATATTTAATATGCTTTACTTGAAATAAATCATATGGTTTAATGGCATTTATTTTCAAAATCCATTCCATATTTTACTACTATTAGTACCTGTAAAGTTGTTTCAGTTGCACAATGTTTAAAACAGAACATTAATTTTCAGTACAATAAAAATTGGATCAAAGTTACATGTATTTTGATTGTCTTGAGACAGTCTTCTTCATGGACAGGCAAAACAAATTTCGGAAGCCCACATCTGACACATTTGTGACTGAGGTTTTTTTTGTATCAACAAGTTGTTTAACATTAACTTAGTTGAAAGCCTTATATTTGGTTTTAATCTAGCTAGTGAGATTTGATTTAGCCATTTTAAGAAGTGATAATGTAAATTTAATGTACATATTTCAGAAAATATCCTGTGGACGCACTCACTAGCTGCAGCTAGAACCACTGCCACAAATTCAAACACTGTAAAAAAATGTAGGAATATCTTTGACAAATAAGTAGATTCATTTTTCTGTAAGCACAGGAGAAGCTATACAGGAGAAGAGATTTTTACTAGAAGATCTATATAGGTCCTGATGTAGTGTTAATTAGCTCAATGCAGATACTGGTGAAGGAAGGACTGTAACAGGCACCAGAGATTTAACTTGACAGTGTATTTCACTGCTGTATTGAACAATCCCTCACTGTATCTAACGCAGAAAGCAAACAGAGCATCGCTAACCTGTTCGGTCTTTGGTTGTGTTTAGTCATTGCAGGATTCAACAGCAGGAGTACCTGACAGTGGGACTCTGCAACAGCTTCATCAAGCTTTCATGCACAATTTAGACAACTGCTTGGAACCCTGTCTTCTCTGTAAAGGAAACTTGGATGAAGCCGTAGCCAAATAATACAGAGATGGGAAGTTATGGACTACCTTAGAATATAACAGCCTGTGCTTTCAACCAAAGGCAACTCTACAAGGCCTGCAGAAAGCTTTGCCCTATTAGCTTCCCATCACATGCTTGTCCCCGACTCATGATCAGGTGATAGGATTAAAAAGTCTCACAAACTGTCTCAATCATTTTTAACTCTGATGTTATGGACCCACCTCCTTTAAGTTGGTTCAAAAGGTGTGTTTTCTACAACTTAATTTCTGTTTCACACAAGCAGACTGTTCATGGATTAAAATAGAAAAATCTTGCAATGGTGAAATTGTTTATCACCTGCCCTGCAAAAAGTCAGATTTTTCTCACTGTCAACAAGAACCTCAAAAGCCTAATTTTGAAAAACCCTGGATAGTGATATGTTTTGGCAGATAGCCTATTAACTGATCTTTATTTCTGCACTTTGAAAAAATCAGTTGCAAAGTCTAAATTAGTCTTTTCCCTCTGCCCTATTAATGTTAGGTACCAACAGTAACACTGTGAGTAAGGAGATTTTTAATGTTACTTGCATACACAGTTTAGCAGTATTGGTGTCAATATTTATCCAGTTTTGGTAAATTGAGGCTTAAATTTTTTTCCTTCAAATTTTAGACGGCAGGGTTGTTCTTACAGCCAACCTGCATGTTCAATTTTAGCAAGAGAAAGGCCTATTTTATAACTGCAGTACAATTATTAGGCTTCTGGAATGCTGTGCCAAGCAATAGTTGCCCAGAATAGCCTGTTTCCACTTTTACATACTGTGACTAGAGGAACACTTACATCCTTGAGTTGCCAAGCCCAAGACACAGACAGTTCTGTTTGGCAATATAAGCACTAACACTCTCTTCCTCCTAACAGGCAAATTTGTTTGCATTTAGAAATCAACAGATCTTTAAAAAAAAATAAATTTAAGTTAGTACAATATTCTACCTTAAACCGCCTGAAAAATTCTGCAAACAATTTATTCGCAAATAACCTTTTCCATGAAATGCACCTATTGGTTCAATCAGGTGCAAGATGATCTTGAAGTTCCTGCTCCTCCAGCCCCTCTCACGCACTGCAGTGAGCAGCTGGAGACAGGAGACAATAACTGCACGCAGGGGAACCCACGCAAACCCTTTGCTCACAGTGACAACATGGATGTTAAGTAACAACACAGGCTCCCTCACATATTCTGTGATGCTTCACAAGCGTGAAGTCCTTAGTTAATAGCAACATATTCAGCGTAACACATATAGTTATATTACAGTAATAATGCTAACAACACAGTAACATATTCAATACTGTACTAATTGTGTTTATGCAAAGCTTATTCTCCAGTTCCAGAAAAGCCCCTCTGCAGCCCAGGTTGGTCAGCAGTGGCATAGTAACCAGCTGTGTTATGTATATTTGCTGGTACAATACTGTTTGCCACCAACTGCATTTTCTATACTTTTGGAGTCTTCAATAGCAATACAGCAATTTCTGCAAGTCTGTTCTGCAACATAAGTGTCTGGGCTAGAATCCTGGGGGGACACTGGGAGCAGACCCTCACACAGTATCAGCAATCCCGACTGATGACAGACTGCAGTAACTATCACCTTTAGGGCTAGTCAATGAAACAGATTCTTCTAACAGTGATTCCTTGATTCTTCTACACACATGCACACAGTAAAAAGTGCATGGAACACAAAGAGCTACAAATTCCAAGTAGTGGCGTTGTAGATTTCATACCTGTTGCAAAAATAATGTGGGCAAAAGGGCAGATCACATGGTACTTGGTACACAAGTATTTATCAGAGCAAACATATAAATACCACAGGTGACTATTTACCCTGAATACTCCAGAAAAATAATGATGGCAATGAAAGACAGACCAATGGCCACACAATCCAGGCAGTGAGCTGCGTCAGCAGGAATAGAAGTAGGTGACTGGAGTACTGTGAAGGCAGCAAGCAGAGGCAGAAGGCAATACTGCCTTGTGCTGCACAGAAACATTACTTAAAAAAATTAACCTGTCGTCAGACTTAAAAGTGATGATGAAGAGCTTTATAGGTACTTGTGTAGAGTACTATTGTTAAAAATCAGTAACAGTGGTGTGGTTAGTTAATTAGACTTCTTAATTTATTAGTTACCTACTAATATGTTGCATAAGCCATAAACACTGTAGTCTCATAAATCAATTACTCTCAATCCTGCAATTTAAAGATGAAGAATGGGACTGTCATTAACAAACACATAGTAAAAAAGTATCCCATAAATTACATAGGAACTAGCCTGAAATCATTACACAAAACTGAGAGGTGCATCATATTAAACTGAGGAAAGAAAAATCACACATTACAATCAGATCTAGCTTGCCAGACAGCACACTGCATAAAGGTTTATGGGGATTACATTACATCACAAACCAAAGAGACTGACGGCACTACAAGATGTAAAACTTGTAACAGGTGATTTTTTTTTCTTTTTAAAAAGACAAGTGTTGTATCTATGTGCCACTGTAAGGAATTAATCTATGCTATTTGGCTCATATGAAGCCTTACCTAAAACGCTACTCATGGTTTGGTATAGGACCCTTAGATTAATTCAGGCAAAAGGCAATCCAGAGAAGAGAAAAACAGTATGAGGTTTAGAACACATAAATCCAGCCCCATACAATGAAGCATAATGGCTTTCCAAGTTGTAATGCTGCTACTGCTCTAAGAGTCAAGGGACCTACATTAGATATGTTTTACAGGGAAGCTTCCTTTATTAGTCCAGTTAACATATGGAAAAGGAAGGAGTTTGTAGGTAAATCACCTTGAAAAACCCTTTGTACTTCTTGTCTTCTTACCTCAGCTAAATAAGTTTGGCTACTGAAAGGACTATGATTCTACATAATGTCCACACTGTGTGTGTTTCTGACGTGACAAACATTTTTTGAGAGAGCAGAGAAATCAGCTGTCTTTTGCAGAAAAACCTTAAAGAATAAGAAAACAAGACCTAAATGTCAAAAAAATAGCCTGGATTAGAAAATGAATTGCTAGTTGCTTGGGAACTGAAACAATGCAGGAATAAACTAAGTTAAGAAATTACAATAATTTACTATGTTTCAGATACACAAACATCATTGAAAGTGTAGGAATATTTAACCTTGCCTCCCTGAAAGCAGCAAACAGACAAGCTACCTCCCAATTCGACACTCAGCTTTCCAAACAGACATCAGTGAAGAGAGACATCTAGTGTTCACAATTAAGAAAAAAATACTGGTAATCGTTTCAAATGCAAAATAAAAAGAAGCAATACAATTTTAATAATACTTTCTAATAGCATTACTTGCATTTACTGATTTTAAAATAAGAAAATATACATGAGAGTAAACAGAGATTTAAATTCTATTCCGTAATGTTAACATTACAGGATGCATTCATTGACCAACCAAGATGGAGAGTGGGCATAAAGAGAATAGAGCCAGGCTCCTGGTACCCACTGACAGAGCAAGACGCAACGGGAATGGACTGAAACACAGGAGGTTTCTGTCAGGGAACACATTTTCACTGTGATGGTGACTGTCCGTGGGATCCAAACATATTACTCAGAAAGACTGAATGAAATCAAACAGCAGCTCTATCATCTATTTTTCAGGTATTTCTGCCCCACATTTCAGATATTTTTAACCCTTACTGTAAACAGAAATGGAATAATCCACTTCATACACAGAAGCATGCAAGGCAGCATTTAACTGCTTAACTTGGGTAACAAAGCAACTACATGATACATGTAGCATGTACAGCTTTCAGAACTCTTCTAAATAGCAGAAACCTAACAGCAGAATATTTTTATGGCTTTTAAAACCATAAAACCTGCATATAAATATAATTCCATATATATATAGCTTTTGCACTTAGGACAATAAAGTAAACACTGATGAAGAAGTAAGAGAATTACTGATCTACTGACTTACCTTTAAAGAGAGGGATCCAGCAAGAAAGAAGTGGTCCACGTCAATGACAGAGGCAAGGAAGCCAGCCAGAGTGACCTCAGTGAAGTCACTTTTCTTCCTGAGTCCAATCACTATGGCCCAGGACCACATTCCCAGTATACCATGCACTGCATTATCGGAGAAGGCTCGGAGCCAGTCATTTTGCTGAATGAAGGAAAACTGCAGAAGTCTGTCTGCTACAAAGCAGAATATCCCCAAACCTAGACTGGAAATAACTGAAGCTGTGCTGAAAGTCTGGAGAAGAGCATGGGCCTTTTCCGTCTCAGATGCCATGACAAAAACCATGTCACAGCACACCAAATGTCATCAGGATACACACTGTGCATTGTCCTTTGTACTGTCACTTGTTCTGGAAATGTCAGAGATCAGAAAGAAAATTATTAAAGAAAATATCCCATTAGCACAAAGCATTTATCACAGCTAAAACTGAGCATAAAAAAAGCCCCAAATTCAATGTTTGCACTAGGGAATTTTTAGTTTCAGTTAATTTGTTGACTGGAACACCACAGCTCTGAATTAAAACACTTGTCCTGTTTTAATCAGAACAATCACAAATAACATGGAAAGTTCTAATTCCACTTACTGAAATATTGAATTTTACAAAGTAATTTGAAACACATCTATAATAATACATTTCAAGACCCCTTCTGGTCTTAAATACTTTACACCGTAACAACAAAAGGTTACTCAACATGGAGGATTCCAAGGACTGATGCTCAAAAATTCCACATATCTCTATATGACAACTGTTAAAACTGAGTTTTTCACCTATAATCCAAACCACTATTTTAATTCATATATTTTGCAAACATATGTATTATCACCCTGGTACACTTTCTTGAGCAACTCCTTGTTCAGTTTGGAGACCAGGACATAGAATAAGCCTTAAGAAAACCAGAACCACTTAAATATCTTCACTATTTATGATAAACACAAAGACAGCAACCATTCAGTCAACCAAAGTAACCAAAACTGAGTGCTTAACTACATATGCTTTTCCCCAGTATGTTCACCAGCAGCAAACTCTGTTGTTACTTCTAGGACTGTAGTCTGCCACATTACCTTCATAACTTCTCTTTTTGCAGAGAAAAAAAAAGCAAATTAACTAATCCCAGTCATTTTACTTTTCAAAAGTTGACCACTACAATTTGAAAATGACGGCATTGTTATATACATTAATAACAATTCTGAAGTTCTTAGAATCTATTTATGTTCTGTGACTTTTATGAAACCCTCTGATAAGAGGTGATCTCTTGAGGATAATTACTTACCTTAAGTAATTAACACCTCAAAAGAAATTCCAAAAATGATTCAAGATCTTAAAGACAACTCCATCCCACTCCCCCAAAACAACTACAAGATACCCGGATTACAAAGACACAGTACTCATTTATGTGATAACATTAAAAAGAACACTTTTGAAAAGCAAAGTCCTCATGTTGATGAAGTATTCCCTAGCTTTGTTATGTTAAACACACTGAAACGCTGTCTTTCAAGGGCAGTATCAATTCTACCTGTTCTAACTGCTTTTGGGGGAGCCATAGGAATACACCAGTTTTGAAGGCTATATTCTATCTAAAAATGGATTCTTCCCATGAATTTGCCATTTTTGTGCACTACATTAAACCCTGACAATCTGTCTTCATACTATTATTCTGCAATTCTATAATTCTAATATTATCTGTCTTCATTCTATTAGGTAAACATTTATTCTGAAGGCACTTTCTGTGAGTGTATTAGAATTCCTTTGAAAACAAATAACAATGTTGACACATAACAGTTTATGCTTTTAAACACATTACTTGATTGCAAGTCTCAGAAAATATGTTTCTTCCAGACTATTTGCATGCCTGCTTATTGTAGAATTATCTGCAAGACATGACTGCTGGCATCTTTATAGGGAAAAAAAAGCCTGCTGAATCATTTCTGTGGAAAACATAAAAAAAAAAAAAAGAGAAGAAAGCATGAATAATACGTCGTCTGTATACAGAGACGAAAAAAAATGGGTCAAGTTTAGCATCTGTTAACCATGACTGTGCCTCTTCTGAATGAACATGTAGACGTAAAGTATTTCCTGAAACACTGTAAGTGCCATTTTCTGGTGGATGGCTTTACAGTACTTTTCTAAATAACTTCCATTTTGAAGAAAAAATGGTTATCTCCTCACCAATGTTTCTTCTATATAACCATCACGTCAGATTGGATTTAATTTAAAATTACCATATAATCTGTGTGAACCCAATCTCTGCAGAGGTGATGCAGCAACATACCTTTAAAAAGCACACCAGTATTCAAAATCAAACTTAGCCTGCGAGGCTAAGTAGGAGGACATATTTCTTTCCACTGCAGATGCCTTCTTCCAGTAGCAAATGTGGTCTCTACCCCAGTGTTGAGCCTCTGTGCTTTCTGAATCCAGTACACCCAGTCCAAAGTAGGAAATACCAAACACCATTTGTTTCATCCTAAATAAAATAAACAAGGCAACAGTAAGACTGACACTACACAAAGCTCTTCAAACACTCTACAAAACACACATGAAATCTGAACAATAGTAAAAAAAAAACACCAGAAAGGATAAACGTATATTTAATTAATTCATGAACAAGTACAACTGAGCTAAAAGCAACTTCCACCTAGGGCTCTGAATAGCTTTTAAAGAAGCAGGAAAAAAAAGACCCTAAAACAAGAGAAGAACACACATAAAGACAGAACACAATAATAATTAAAAGATAATAAAACCCAAAGTGGTAAACTCAGAAAAGAACACTCCCGGTCTTTTAAGTAACTGCCTTTCAAAATACAGAGTAATCTATTTTAACAGATCCCTTCTTGTGCCTGAAAGATTCCCACCTAATGAAACATTTATGAGTCGCATTCAGGGATCTATTTTTTAATTTCACCCCATTACCAAGTGGCCTCGGAACAGATGAACAGAGATCTAGACATTCAAACAGCAACACAAATCTGTGCCAGTTCGGTGTTAGGCTTACACTGCTTTGCTATGGATGTACTACCATGTGCGTAAAGTACACAGGACAAGTAACACTACAGACTCCAAAAATCCAAAATGAGTATGATTTTTTATGTATCATGAAATAAAGGTAATAATGCCAACTGGACAAGAAGTGCTGTGTGTGAATCGGTTTCTTTCACACAGAATGAAGAACAGGATTGACCTCAGTCAGGAGTGATGTCCAAATGCTGTTTTTAAACAGCCTATTTCTGCCACCTTTTTAGACAAAAATATGTGTAAAAATCAAGTCATGTTCCCAGGCAAAACAACATTAACTATAAATATTCTGCAGATCAAGAGTGAAATCAGACTAGAAAAGGCAAAACTCTGTTCAAGCAAAATAATCTCTAAAATGATAAATTTAATGTAAATGTGGAACCCCCTTTTTTTCCTGAAATAATAAATTTAATGTAGAACTGGAAACTATTCTTTTTTGTCTGGAAAATTACAATTTTCAAACTGTTTACAAAATATCACAATAAAGTGTTGTAAGTTTTTCTATCCTATTTATAATCTCAGAAAGCGTATTTGTGGAGTTTACATTCCTGTTAAAACATAAAATTGGGAAATAACTCACAAAAGAATGCTTAAACTGGGTGGTCAGTCCAGTTAACATGCTGAAGGGAAGCTTTATGTTGGTTTTACATAAAACACAATAGCTGGCAGAGTGACACTGCTTAGAGTTTTGATTTCTTATGTCATTTTTATATGAGATAAGCACTATACAGCTCTGCCTATGACCTCGAAATGCAATTTTGTTGATATGTTCAATGTAATTTAAGGCAGTTACCAATATCACTTCAACAAATGCACAGTTAACACTTTAAATTACTGATATTACTGATATATAAGAAGATATTTAGGTCAAAACTGTAAACATGCGTTTGGGGAAACTAAGAGGCCTTTCAACTCATGCTGTATTAGCAAAACAAAAATCCAGCGGCTAAAATCGTCACTGAGAAACACTGCTCTCCCAAGGCTTTGCTCCGATTTTGCAAGACGTGATCAGGTATCGGAAAACGTACAGGTATTTAATGCATAAAACGACGGAATCACAGAATCAATTAGGTTGAAAAAGACCTCTGGGGCCACTGAGGTCCAACCTGTGGCCGAACACCACCATATCAACTAGCAGAATTATTTGGACTTTACGCAAGAAGTCAAAAGACTGCAGTCCCTTGTAACTCTGTTAGCTCTTAAAAACTCTAATATTTGATCCTGGATGTTAATTTATATTAAAAACTGCATCACACAGAAACACCATTAAAGACACCAGCTCAAACCTTAAGCATATTAACTCACGGAAAATGAGGTCCCAGCCTAAGACAACCTACGAAGAACTGGCAATGCAAGTATTTTTGGGTCAGATAATTATAATGCATTAACGGGGATGGAGGGCGGAAAAGGACAAAAGCCCAGAAGGAAACCGGAGGATTTACCAAGATGCTGACGAACTAAGTAAATTAAACCTGAAAACCCGGAGCGTGAGGGGCCGCCCGGAGCCCCCGAGGGGTGAGGGGGCTGCAGCCGCCGCCGCCGCCCGTGCCCGGCCCGGATCCCACCTGGAGCGCGGCCGCCGCCGCCACATCCGCCCCTCACACCATGAAGGGAAGCCGCGCCGGCCGCCCCGCTCCCGGCAGGAGCGGGGCACGAAGCGGGTTAGGAAGCATGCGTGGCCGCGGAGCAGCCTGGGACCCGCACCAGCCTCGTCCCCTCCCATGGCCGCCCCGCCCCGGGTGCGAGCGACGAGCCTTCCCTCGGTGCAAATAAACACCGTGCTTGGGTGTTCCTGCTACGGCTCCTTACAGCGCCGGCAGAAAAGCGCCTTCTGACCTGATATAAATTATTTATTTACTGAAAAAAAAAAGAGGAGAGTATTTAAAAAAATATATATATATATAAAATTTGGGAAACATTTTATTGGACTTCTCGGTGTAAGCTTCTAAATAAACGCACAGTTTATTACAGTAAAAAGTGCCTATCCCTACTCTAGTCACTTCAGCAGCTCACTAAGTTGTTCTGTAAAATCAATCGACTCACACACAACTTCACACATTTAAAAGCAGCAGGGGCAGGTCAGCCCTGATGTATTTATACAGCCGTGCTCTATTTCACCCGTTCTCTCTGTCCGTACCAAACATGCCCCTGGCATCGTTACCCACATGACAGTGGCAGCTCACAGACTTCACCGGTGTTACAATGGCAACTTGTCCCTGTGCCTTCAGCCTTCATTCCTGTTGCCCCTCAGAGCATCCTCAGGCACAGCCAGGGCAGCTCCTATGAGGACACGGAACACAGTTCTTCATCTGCTGTGAGGCTTCACTTCCCAGAAGCTGCAAGCAGAGATTCAATATCCTGAATGACTTTAGAAGTTTTTTCCAAAGCTTCCAAGACGCATGCGACACTGAGTTCTTCCGATTCACTCCTACTTTCATTTTTTCTGACAGCTATACCTGACGGATTGGATTTTGCAGCAGATGTCCTTTCCAGAGCATTGCTACTGTCTAATAAAACTAGTGTTACTTTGTTAAGGAAAAACATCAAACTCTTCCTCCTATCCAGAAAACTAATTCTCCATGCCTGTATTCATCATTCTGGATTGCAAAGTTTCACATTTTGTAGCATGGTAATTACATATAGCAAAAAAATAAAGAGGGTATATTACTTAAAATGTCTGTAACATTTATATAAAAATGTCCTTTAGACTTCAATTTTTCCAAAAGTTACTTTAAAAGGAAAACTGATGTTACACTGCAGTTTAACAGTGTGCACTTTTCACACTAATAGAATTGTACACTGGTTTAAAGACAATTATGGAGTGGTTTAAAGCAGATTCAGCACAGCGCACATTTTGAGCTGGCTGAACACAAAACAATACTAAGGTAGCTGATAAACAGAAAGATACTGTACTGCAACAATAAGCCCCAAGGCAACTGCCTTATTCCTCTTTCAAGAACAGATCAAGAACAGATGACTCTTAGCAAAACTGATGCAATAAGCATTAAAGGGATGCATTTTTTTGGTGACTTTCATTTTGGTGCTGTGATGCAGAAGTTGGACAAGATAAGTGACAAAACAAAAATGATAAATAAGAAAAAGAGGTAATTTTAAGAAGTGGGTAAGACAGTAAAAGAAAGTAGGAACAGGATAGAGAGCCTTTGATAATCAAAACTGAAGATCTGAACACACAGATAAACAGCAGAATATAAAAGTGAAAAATCTTTACAGCTTTTAAAAGGATACAGTTAAATCTCTGTATTTTTTTGAGCTCAGTATCAGCAGACCTGCCCAAGAAAATAAAGATTCTTAAACTATTTAGTATCATAAAAGGTTCTCAAAGACATTTTATAATTCATATTTTACTTTTTAACAGTTTCCAGCAATACTGGAAGTTAGATCAGCAAAATCCAAGTGGAAAAAAATTTGCTTTATTTCTGTCTTTCATACCACTATTCAATGGCTGACATTAATCATTTGTGTTCCCAAAAACCGAGGCTCTGCTCTAAGAATAGTCTCTTTTCTCTACGTATCTATAAATACAGATACAATTCTCATTTCATCAGCTATAAAATGTATCAGCTGAATCTGCTATAATTTAAGTAACAAGTACAAGTGTAATTATATGACAATTAACACATTTTTAATACCCAAATGTGTTTGCATGTGACGTCAGCAGACTTCTGGTCAGTAGCAGCATGTATTAAAAAGGGCAAATACATCAGCAAGAGATCCAGCTGCTAAGTTCAAAGTCCTGTTTTGAACTGCCTGATGTTCTGTTAAAAGACATCTTTTTTAGTCTAGTTTCTCTTTTTTTGCTTTGCAAGACACTATCTCTGTAACATCAATCCTCCTTTAGCCTAGTTAACCATAATTCTGATATTTAAGTGACAGGCTCAATGAAACAACCTCCACCTGGAACCCACCTAACATTTTAAAAACTGAATGAAAAATATGAAACCATACAAAATAGATGCTCTTTTTGACCATTAGGAAATGCAATCTATAAAATTCAGAGTTTATAATATTTTTGGGTTTTGTTTTCGACATTATTTGTAATCAATCTTTTAGAACAAAGATGAATACCAGTTTTCTTCAGTTACAGAGTGAGCAGTATATTCAGCAATCTCTTTCCTTTCATTCAAACTTCTGCACCATTGTATTGCTGTTCTGATGTACCTATATTAATATAAAAATTCAAAAAAGTAGTTATTTATATGAAAAACAATTAATTTGAGCAAAAAACTGAAGGCGTTAAGCAATACATCTGGATCTGAAAGAAAAACCTATGATTCAAAATCTACTTTTTTCTTATGTGCCTTGTCATTTTTTGATTCACACTTTTTGTCCAGAATCTCCTTCATATTTAGATTTATGCTGTTACAGAAAACTATAACAAAGCCGTTAAAATTAGTGATGAATAGTGCACAATTGGTTATTTTTGTTTGTGAATATCTGCTTGCTAAAATGCAGTACACTAAGCTTCTGATAATACTCATAATGAGGCTGTAATTTGAGAAAGGAGATGACAGAAAGTAATCTGCAGGCAAAGGTCATTATCTGTAATAAAGCAAAAACTGGATAAAGTGCTGTCCACTTTTATGTACCAGCTCTACAAACGACGAATGCTTTTAGGGTTTCTTCTTATCCATGGAGGTAAATGCCAAGTTGCAGCCACAGTTATTTTTCTAAAAAGACACTGCAGTAACAATTACAACGTAATCACAGCATGCAGTGGCCCTGGGTAATACAGGTCCTGAATCTTTGCCAGATGTAAGATGAAGCTTTTATCATTATGTGTTTGGTCCAGCCCTTCCAATATATTGTCAGTAAATACCGCTTCTTCATCTAAATGGATTTGTACAGGATTATTTTACATTTAAATTGTTTATACCTTTCATAGACTCCAGGATGACTTATCTGTATTAGCTGCTGTACCCCATCAGGAGTAGTTAACTTACACCAGCCTGTATCTTCATTTACCTTAGAAGAACAAACATTACAAGTATTAATTTTCTGCTGCAGTCTGAAGAAGAAAAAGCAAGTGTAATTTGCCAATTTAAGAATTAAGTATCTATGAACAATCCAGTTCAAACACTTTTAAGTTTGTGTTTTGCTAAGAATAGAATCTGATACACAGTCTTAAACTGTGCCAGTGGAGGTTTACATCAGACATTAGGAAGAAGTTCTACACAGAAAGAGTGATTAGGTACAGGAACAAGCTGTCCAGGGAGGTGGTGAAGTCACCATCCCTGAAGATGTTTAGGAAAAGAATGGATGTGGCACTCAGTGCCATGGTCCAGTTGACAAGGTGGTGTTTTGTCAAACGTTGGACTCAATGATCTCAAAGGTCTTTTCCAACCTAACTGATTCTGTGATTCTGTGGTATAGCCTGCTATGATAAATTCAGGGGAAAAATGCCTTGGCATAGCCCCAACACCTGCTTTGTGCTATTCCAGAATAAATTATTTCTAAAACTGCGTAGAAAACATCTCAAAACCTGTAGAATTTTCAATTCTTTTTTATTTTCATATTTTATAAGCATCAGAACTTTTTGCTCCATGTTCTCATTGATTTCCTAGAAACACTTTTTCATTAAAAGTTTTAAGAATAGTCCTTCCTCTAACTCATGACTTACCTGGATCTCATTAGAGGAGGAGCCAAAATCCCAAACCACATTCAGGGTCAACCCATCCCAAAAAACAGCATGGACTTTATGATCTGAGTACACAGTGAATCTCCCCATGTTGGGAATAATCTTTTCATACAGCAAAACTGGCAACATTTCTCGTCCATCTGTCTCAGGTACCTAGAACCAAACAAATACATCAAAACCTTGAGGAAAGATTACTTACATCATTACAACTGTTTGTGTATGGCCCAGATTTTCAAATTCACTTATTTTTCCCCTACTACAACCAGCTCTTTTCATCATGCAATTTCTTTCCTCATAAATGTAACTTTACATATAATTCTTCATAAATATAACTTTAAATATAGCTTCAGAAATATAACTCTACAGTGCATGCTTTTGGTTCCCAAATATCTACTGCCGACCTGTGAGAATACACTTAACATTCTTCCCTCTAGATTTAGTCCTATTCCTTATAGCCTGTATAATCTTCCCTATAACACTGGAAGTTTTATAAATTTTCAGCTACATACCACTTTACAGCAGCAGAGATAATAGTTATGACTTAATAACAGTTTTGTCTTGCAGCAATAATGAAGTATTCTGAGGAAAAAAAAAACCAAACAAAATATTAAGCATTTCATTCTTACTATGTCTTCTAAGCAGTTGAGACCTTCGTTTTTTAAGTTTACGTATGTCCTCAGTGCTAATAAAAATTCCTTTAATTTTTACACTTAATGTATTAGTAAGTGGTATATGTAATTTTAACTCCTGTCCTTCCTAACTCCAGAGGAATTAATGTAAGAAAGATAGAGTTACTTGGTTGCCTGAGTAATAATGGCGGATATAGAATATGGATTTCCTGGTACATCAGGAGGAAGGCTGTTCACTGAATACATTTTTTCTTCCATCTGCAGTAAAAAGCAGAAAGATGAATTAGTTACAGGTATCATAGCATGAAAATAGCATTAAGAGCTTGCAAGTTATGAAATTTCTAATCTCCCAGAAAGCAACTATAATCACATTTAAATCTGCCCCAAAACAACTATCTCCCCAAAAAGAAAAAAAATAAATATTCAATTTCTCTTCACTCAGTAAGGGCCAAGAATTTCTCTTATCAGAGAGTAGGCAGCAGTTCGTTGCTGAGTAATGACGTCTGACTACAAGTTAAAGGCTGCATTTGAAGAGTACAAAGCTGATCCTTAATTCTGGTTTAAAAATACAAGGTGCTGCATAAGCTCTTGAGAGGATTTCTGCTCTGGGGAAACTTAGCAACAGGCAGACACAGAGAGACAAAATCTTTTCTCCAGCACTGAACAGCTGGTCTGTAGCAAAGCAGGAACACATCTTCTAGGTTCTGTCTCCATACAGTAGAAAAAAAACCCCTTCCAAGTAAATAAAGATTAATAATATGTTAGTTTAAAGATTAAGCTTCTAAATTAGTGACAAATGGCAGTGGTAGCATCTTACTCTTGGGTTTGATAAAATAAATGTTACAATGAATAAAATTTTTCTTATTGTGTCTGTAATTTACAAAAATACTTCTGAAGAAGGAGTAATCTCATTTTTTGTATGAGTGATGGCCTGATAACAGTAATTCACTACAGAGTGCACAGCCAAATCTCTTAAAACTAAGAAAGCTGCTAACTTGAAGGGATTTCGAATATACTTTAAAATAGTTTTATACCTTTTTTGTTCCTTTTTGGACTGCATAATGTAGGAAATATTTTCCAAAAAATGCTCCCTCTGACTTGAAAAATGAATCATCACCAGGATAAATTTCTGTGATGTTTGTCCTACCATGGATAAATCTAAGAAAAATAACATGATCTTTAACAGGTGTTTAAAATGCTGTTTCACTAGACAAAGAAAACAGGTTAGTACACTTGAAGAAAGCAATAAGCAGAAACACATTTTCAGCAACTATCAAGTAATAAAAATTTCCACTGTTTCATAAAGAACAAAATGTAGCAACAATTCCTTTTAACACAGAAGATTACCATTACCAGCACTGTTTCTTTGCATGTGTGCATGGAGGGGGGGGGAGTTAAATAAGCTAAGGAAAGCTTTTTTTTGTGTGTTGAGGTAAACATCTACAAGAGCTGCTCGTATCGTTGACCACAAAATATAGCGATTCTGAAGAGAATAACTAATTTTTCTTAGGAGACCAGCCCTACACCCCAGTGTACATACAAAAGTGTCAGACTGAATGATTCCTGAACAATCTGAAGCTCAAAAACACACTGCAGCTGTGTGTTTTCCATTAATGTCAATGGTCTTTTATTTGTGATCATATGCACCTTGAAGCCTAAAACCCACTTAATGACTCAACTCTCTGGTTAGATGCCTGGACTTAGGAGGTGGGACTTAAAATTTTGAGTTCAGTTGGCTACTCACCATACTTTCAAAGAAAAGAGGTTTCTGAGAAAAAAAGCTCTGAAGTGCTGCTAAACATTTTGTTCAGATGAGATGAAAATTTAGGAATTACATTAAGAGAAATGGAGAACACTGAGCAGAAGGATTAAAATTTTCAATGGCAATGATGCTTTTATCAAAGACCTTTAGATGCTGATAGCGATTATAACAATACCAATTTGAAAGGGCATTTAAAAGAAAAAAGTCTTTTTTCTTTAACCATATGGACAAGGTGACTAGCCAGTAAAATCCACAGTTGAATTGCCTGTAACATATGAATTATGGAGGTCACCAAGACAAACATTTCTAAAGCATGAAATCATCAGTATCAAAAGGAAAGCGAAGTAATTTGCAAAGAAACCAAGTACCATGATTGTCAGTGAAATCTGTGGGAACTCCAGCTGCCCAATAAACCTTTAAGAAATCAGATCACTTCTTTAGAAGCCTTAAACATGGTTTCGGATTCAGACCTGGAAATACACTGTACTAGAAAACCTGAAGTCCAATGAACAAACAGCAGAAATGAAGAAACTCTTACATGAAGACTGTGTTCAATTTCTCAAAGCATGAGAAATGGATAAAGTAAGACATTTCATCTTAAAGCTAAAATGATGCTTAAAGATGCTTAAAAGATGCTAAAAAGATGCTTAAAGCATCTTAAAGCTCCCGTAACAATAAAGTCTTCCAAAGATGACACACGACTTCCTACATACCTGTAAAGAACACCCTGGCACCATACAACTTGAATTAGCTGAGGGCATGAATATTTTTCAGTATCTTCATTCTGAAAGAAGTCACAGAAAGTCCACCTGTGTAAAATGCAATAAAAGTCTCACTAAGTCCAAACGTTGGTTGCTTTTTTGTTTTTGGTTTTTTTTGGTTTTTTTGTGTGTGTTGGTAATCATTTCTGTAACTAGAACTGACGCATGCACACCTATTCAAAGGGAAGGGGCTGCCTATTTTCAGGGTCCTCCAATTCCTTAGTTATTCACATTAATTACCAAATTAAACTTCTCAATCCTGCAATATTTTTATTTTTAGTGAGACTGACAAGAGAACATATTCCACTGGCCCACCTCAGAAGTATTATCTTCTCAAAAATGAAAAAAAAACCCAACCCAACCTAACACATGTGCTCTTTTTTCAGTATTCTCTTTTCCATTTACATGTTTATACAGCATGTCAGAAAACTGAATTTATTTTTTTTCTTTGGACTAATTACTATAGTTTCATTACAGTAGGGTACAGAATGTTCATTTCACATATGTCATGTTTCAAGAAGCTTCTAAAAAATCCCCAACTGATAGTAATTTTGAACTTTTTTTTTATAGCTAGAATTCAGTTATTTCCCTAGAGGTTGATGTCCCAAGTTGCAGAATTGCGAAACACGTTAACAATTACAGTGTAAAGAGCTTAAATTACCTGTGTAAATGTGGGGCTCTGCAGCTGAGCGGCAAAGCTGTAGGTAAACAACAAACTGTTTCATATGTTTCAGAGTCTGTTAAAACACCAGCCTTGACAGGTGCACGGCTCTTTTCCCTACATGGTTTCATTACATTCTTAACAGTATGTAAGTTACAGCACATCAGTGCCAAAGACAAAGGATATTTCCATTCTTCTGGACAGGAGGAGACAGACCAACACTGTGTAACCCATGTATATTCAGAACAACAACTGGTGTAGAACAAATGGTCTCCATCTCTGTCTCCTCGATCCCTTGGTTTGGTTGGTTCTCTGAGTTTACCTTCAGCACAACCATGTTTATTCTTCTTATTCTCTATTCTTGTTTGTTTCAATGACGTTTCAGTAATGCAGTTATTACTTGGTTTTTCATGCTGATCTCCAGTTTGATAGTAGCTGTACTTTTGAGAGGAGCGTGACGATGCTCCAGATGACTGGCTGACTTTGCATAAGAACTCCACTGTAAATTCTTGCTGCAATTCTGACAGGTAAAGGTGAGCATAACCATCTACAGATGAGATCTTCACACTGCCGTTGTCTATGCATCTTGTCAGATCAGTTGTTGCAGGGTCAGGCCATCTAATTTCTAAGATATCACTGAGGAGAATCTAATACAAGAAAAAGAATTGGAATATGCAGCGAGATAAAAATGACCTGACTCTCAGAAATTACAATGGAGAATTTATATTTAGATGAGTTCAATTCTTCAGCAAGGTGATGTATGACAAGAAATGTTGCTCTGTATTTATTTGCACATATGAATCCAAGAGGAAGCAAAATATCTAACCTTCATATCTGCTCCTTCCTGTTCTAACAAAGTTCTATCTAGCAATAAAGTTATAATTTGATAATAATTCATGAAGTAGTGAGGTACAGGGGAACTGACAAGGCACAACTACCCGCAGACTGTACATATTTCCATTTCCAAGAAAGTGCTTCTTAAGAAACACTGAAGAGAACGGCTGAATTATCTTGTACATATCAGTTACTAGCTGAGTTCATAAAGAATTGCAAAAGGACCCTTAAAAAAGCCCCAAAAATCAATGACCAGACAATAAGCCTGCAGATAAAAATTCAGTTGGGATAAAAATAATGTAATATAAATGTGGAAAAGCAGTCCTAGCTTTCTGTATAAAAGAATGGGCTCTGAGTTGACTGATACTGTTGGGAGTTCCTCCAGCCAGGAAAGAGATCTTGGTGTTATAACTGTCACTCCCACAAAAACATACTCAGTGGTCAGCAGCAGTTTAATCAGTGTTTGAATATGTTTGAAAGTTCTAGGAAAGGAACAAGAACAAACGATATATATGGATAACAATGAGTATGTATTCACAGTTAACCTGCACTTTGACTACTGTTTGCAGTTCTGAACAGGCCACACTGCTGAGAAGATCTCCCTCAAGGAGCTGTCTAGAGAGATGGATGGTTAGAGTGGCCAAAGGAGAGCACACCATAGTAGCAGGTTGTTTTAAACTCCAGCATGATCCAAGTAATGCAGCACAGGTGTTTTTGTGCCCTGTAGCACATATATAGTGATACTGAATGAAGCAGCTAAGCATTAGCATGAAGTGTGTTACACTTGTAGTGAAGTGTCAGTCTGTAACTTTTAAGACTCGCCTGATTTACCAGTTGCCTTAAGACTCCCACACCAGCATTCAGTGGGAACACTAGAGGGATACTGATGAGGAATAAAGCTCCCCAAACCAGTAAACTGGTGTCTGGATGGACGTTCAGCGTGACCTATAGTAGCCACTGCTGCAGGGTGATGCTTTGTCCCATTCCTATCACAGCCCTCAGGAACAATCTCACACAGGTACTCCAATGGGGAAATAATGGAATATTGAACCTGACAGCCTCTTGGAAAACACCATCCTATTTCACTGGGTCTTTCCTGAAAGGTTTCTACTGCCAAAATGTAACAACATATAAACCAGCTCATTCTATCCTATGTACAAAATCCTATAAAATCTTTAGTCTTGCTAAGAGTAATCTAATTTCAGCATTTGGCTATAAAGGATACGCATGAACAGAGGGCTAAGCTACAGTTAAAACTGTAATTTAAAATGGCAATACTCTAATCAAGCTGACAGTTCCACTGGCAAACTCCATTCAGTGCATCTCCATGGCCTGTACTCACACAGAAGCACGTGGAGTTATATTCAGCCCACCGGGGAAGTTTATTTTACAAAATCACTGCAAGTGTAGCTCCCACCTTTTTTCTCTCTGGAGGTATAACGCGGGAAGGCAAGTACGGGCGAGAGGAAAACTTGTTCCGGAAATCTAGAGCTCGTAGAAGTTGTTCCTGTTGAAGTGTGGAAAAAAACCAAAACCACCCTGTTACGGGTTTTTATGTGCGGAGATAACATTTTTATGTGCTGACCTAAGAAACCCCCCCCACTTTACAGAGAGAAACAATAACTTTGCGCTGTGACTCCCCTGGGCCGCCCCGTTCCCGCCCAGGCCCCAGCAGCCCCGGCACTTTTCATCTCGAAGAATGTTTCCTGGGACAACACAGGGACGCGGTACCGCTGCCCTCCCCGAAGGCCATGCCCGTCCCATACCCTGTAGGCACTGACGACGAAGGCGACCCGCTGGCGGGTGTTCTCCGCCGGCTGGAGCGGGTGGGCGGCGGCGGGGAGCGCTGCTTCGTACAGGTACTCGCAGCCGCACGGAGACAGCAGCAGGCGGGACCCCCCCGCGTAGTGCACCTCCACCGAGCCGTCCGCGAACAGCGCCATCAGCTCTTCGGGCTCCATCGCACCGGCACCACGGGGGGATCGGCCGGGCCGACACGGCGCCCCCGGCGCACGGCGGGAACCGCGGGGCGGGACGAGGGCAGCGCCCAGCTCCGCCCGAGCTCCTCCCGGGGGACGTACCCGCACCATCCCACTCGCTCACGGAGCCTCACGCAGAACCACGCGGCTTCTCCCGCCTACCTGCGCGTCAAGCCAGCGGCTGGGAAGTCCGGCGTTCGTTCCTGGCCTGCCCCTCGTCGGCGCCTCTGGAAAACTAGGGAGGCAGGCTGCCCATCTACAACATACCCCAGAGGCAGGCTACACATAAATAATTCTCTAGTGACTGCTGCTTTACATTCATGTATTCACAGAGCAGGGAAATTCAACCTGTGTACATAAAACTTGGTAGCAGAAGTCGTAGCTGAACAGGCAAGGTCTAATTTCCCAAAGGACAATTTTAAAATTATGCCTGTCTTTTTGGAAGATTATATACAACACCCTTCCTCCCCTAATTCTTACAAAGCTGCTGTAAGTGGATTGACAGTTTACAGCTAAATGACAATTCATTATCGATCCCTGCTCAAAACACTTAACAAACACAACTAAAGATCCACACATCTGATCACGTGGTCTTGCTGTAAGTCGTCCCTTATCTACCTATGGAGGTACAACTTCCTCAGATCAGTGCAGTCACAGACGAAGCACATTCAGTACAACTTTCCATCCTCAACAGCTATTTCCCCAGCAGAGAGTAGATCAGCACCCAGATCACATGCAGGCACAGCCATGCATCAAAATAACCTGGTTCTATTTGCAATACCCTTTCTAATGAGTATTAATCTGTACAGTACTTGCCTGAAGCAAGTTTTAAGGTGTATATTGGGATTATGAATGAGTCATGAATATTAGTTTTTATTCACTGATATGATACACTGTATTTTGCTGGCAATTTCACTGCTGTGGTTGGAACCCTCACCAAAGAAACTGTGGAAATTGGTCACACAGGCTGAAGTAGAGGTGGCAAATCAGCAATTCAGGGTACAAACAGTTTACCATCTTCCCTGGATTTTTGTTGGAATGTCATTTTCTGTTCCTGTACTCATTACCAGGATGCACAGGCATAAACTGGATGATTAGAACCACAGTTCAATCAGAGAGAAGTTGCAAACTTGAGCTATCAGTAATTGAATGAGTTCTGCAGTAGGAAGGAAAGGTAGAATGTGATAAGAAAGTACTGTCTCAGAGAGAAATGAAGATTACTATTCCAAACCAGACCGAGTGTCACAAATATTCAGTGTCATAATGGATTACTGTATTGAAAAAAAAAAAAAATCACAGCTCTGCACAATTTGTGATACCTGACATAGTCTTTCTTCCTTCTGTAGTGCTACAATTAACCTAAAACCCAACAGTCAAAACTCAGTGAAGCTAGAAAAATCTGTTTTCCTAAAACCAAACGAAACGAAACAAAAAAACCAGGCTGGTAGCAAGACCTTCTTTGTAGGAAACTAGTAAGAGTTAGTGGACTTCACTTCTGAATATGAAAATCACTCAAGTGCAAAGCACATGCAAAACTGCAGCTCTGGCAGCTCAGTTTGAAATTACTTTAAACAAAGCGTGGTTTTAAAGTACTAAACATTCCTGTTAAATCACAAATAGATTTTTCAGAGTGGGAAATATTGCGTATACTTTTACTGCTCTGTGAAGCTTGGTTCTCCAGTTCAAATTTGAATTTCTTTTCACTTTCAAAAGAAATTTTCAATTTATTTTCAGAAGCATTGCTAAAGAAGCTTGCTTTACATCTCCCCAAAAGTTTGCTCTCCATGTGTGCTCTCCAGGTTGCTTCTGTGACTTTGCTGGTTTACCATTACACCATAAAAGAGTTATATATTTGCAAGGCATTGTTCAGAAACCTGCAGATGAGAAACGCACTTGAAATGTGTAAATGCTAAAGCAGGTGAAATAATCTTTAAGGCTAATCTATCATATGCAGAACAATGGGCAATTAAAAGTGGGCAGACAAGCAGAAAATAGTGATTCTGACAGTTAGAAACCTGCTGCTTTGTTTTGCTCTTCTCACATCTCATTCCACCATCATTAGTTTGTATTAAAGTTCTGTGAGATCTAAGGTAAGTAGGAAAGACTTAAGTGTTTAAGGAAAAGATTATTGTGTGTTCCTTATGGAGTAGGACGGAGTTACAACTAATTTTTCCCTACTGCAGCAATGGCTTGAAGCTCTTACCAAGCCTCATAGTAAGGCAGCAAACTTCTCCACTACTTTGAACAAAAGTCTCACTTCACGATTTTTCAGTATTTCTGGTGGAGGGACAAGCTTATGCTGCAAACTTGACCTGAGTTGTCTTGTATATACAATTCCTAGTTTTCAACATTTTAATAATACAGGATGATTTGACACATTTCTTATCTACATGCAAGATATACTGTCTCCACAAGCTGACAGAGTACATCTGGAACCTCAGAACTACTTTAACAGGAACAGAAGACTCATCACAACAGATGCAAAACAACCATGAAAAGTGGATTTCTTCTAAGCCTCTAACTATGAGGCACATATGGGACTTTTAAAAGCCCCCAATTCCTTGGGACTTTTTGTTTTGAGTAAATATGTTTTCCAGAAGACATCTGCTTATAAGGTCAGCAGGAAGTAATTACAATTACTGGATTGTAATTTGGATTATAAATGTTGTAGGAAAATTATGCTTAATTAGCGAATGCAGGTGTGAAAGCCAGCTAATTTTCATGTTTCTAGCTTCTGGATTTCAGTCTGAAGACTTTGAAACACTAATACAGTCCTTAGGACCATACTGCCTTCTGATACATTTTATTTTTCCAGTGAATATTTAAAGATAATAGTCTCTGCCACTGTGTACTCTGAAGGAAAAAAGGGAGTGTTGGGCAAAGGACAGATAGAAGGAGGTCAAAATTCCTTTTTGTTTTAAAGCAAAAAGACAAGGTTGTGAAATTATACCAAAGGAAACAAAGCTAGTTAAATTTTATTTTCCAAAACTTCAACCTAAATAAGTATGTTAAATAAGCATCCAAAAACCAGTGCTCACTCTATTAGCAGATGCACAACTTATTTAATCAAACAAATAACAGTGAAATATTATCAGAATTATTTACATGCATATTTACAATATGTGTTCTTTATAGTAGGTAATTTCTGGGAATATTTGCATCTGTTCTTGGTGAGTTTTTCTACTCAGTCTAACCAGTATAGGTAAGAGGAAACAAACTGAGTTTGGCAACAAAACCAGTGGAGCATCCTAGGAAAACTAACATGATTATACGGGATCAAAAAAAGAGCAGTTGGCTTCAGAATGTTAGCATTTATGAAATAAATGTATTTACTCCAATTACAAAGTTAAATCAAACTACATAAAATTAGAAGAATAAAGAAAGTTACAAGCGTTGCCAGAAGGTTAGACCTGTTAGATACATTACTGAAAACAAACAAAAAAAAAGAGCACTGCATGTATGCTTGAGAAGCATGGATTCAAACATAACTACATTATTGTAGTCTTGAAGAACACAACAAATTACAGCATAGTTTTTGTCTGTAAGTTTGAAAATGAGCTTATGTGAACCAAAGATCTTGAAAGCACCTCACTTCCAAAATACTGCTTGCTTTTTCACATATCAACATATAACATTTATTCCAGGGAAATGAACCAAAAATTCCAGACCTCACTCATACATGTTTTGAAAGAGTAACAAAACAGAAATAAACAAAACAAAAATCCATACACAAAACAAAACTCTCACAAACCACTTCTCATGATTGTGATCTACAGAAAAAATTAATTTTTTCCTTATTTGAATCACACTCTTCTTGGGGGGAAGGGAAGGAATCAAACACAACACATATGGTATATGGTAAATAGAATGAGTATATCCCCAATATATACTAAAGCACACAAGCAAGCGAATTCAGATCACCATTCTTTCCCTTTCTCCCTCAAGGGAAATTTTATGAGGCAATTCCCCATTAAACTTTAATTTCGATTAAAACCTCTAAATCATTTTTATTGCAGCCAAAACATTGTCCAAAAACATTATTCATAAAATAAACTATGATATATACACAACATTTTAAGTTACAGGGCATAAGTTTACATTTTTTTTGGCAGATTCTGTTAAACAAAATGGAAATTGTATAACTTTAGTACTTGAAGAAACTAAAGTTCCTCATTTTGGTACAAATATTTTGTGTCCCCCTGTATTCTAACCATACCTAAACAGGTTTAATAAACTAACATTAATATGTAACATCTCACTGTTTTCTCTCATGTTCTGATTCTAGACAGAATTTTTCATATGCCTCTTCAATTTCTGGATCCATCTCATCATCAATCTCATCAAAATACCTAAAGAAAAAAAAATCACCAAAGGTGTTAAGTTTACATACAGATTTTGAGAACCATTTGTGTAGGTGTCAAGAATAAAACAAAGGTTTATAAATGACAGTATTTATGATATTATTTTTAAAGGGGATGAAGAAGAAAAAACAACGGGTACTAGGAAAACAAAAAACCAGAAATCTCAAAGCAGCATATATGTGTACAAATACCTACAGCGTTTGACACCTTTTTAGATCATCTGCTGCTGCCCAGTTTAAAAGACAGAAATAGTTCCCAGTATATTCGTGATAGAAAACGCAATCATGCGATCCAAGCTTCCCAAAATTTACTAATGTATCCATACTGATCTATTTACAAAAAACATAATTACCAGCAAGGTCAACATGCTAGCTCAAGGAATATGTATATGTAGAAACCCTGTGTTCCTGTTTGTTCATATTTAAAAGGAGGCTGCCTATAGCACCTGTGTTATACTACCTTGTATTACAGGGTAGCTAGACTTTCAGAAACAATCAGTCTTATTTAAGTCAAAGGAAAGACTGGATCCCATTAATTATGTAAGTATTGCACAGAATGGAGACTAGCATAGCATTTCAAAATAAAGCCAGGTAGTGATGGGCATCACTTCAGCTTTTCCCCCACAGTATACTGGGAAGTAACTTGTGTGTTCCTTGTTTTCTCCATATCCAACCCTTATGTCCTAACCATAGACTAGGACAATAGAGTTGTATCTTGAACATGACAGTGTATGTAATTCTAAACAACCTTAAAAAAAACAGTCAGCAGTTCCTGACTCTCCAGAAGTGTGCATTAATTTCAGGTGCTCAGTTTACTACTTTCTGTGTCTCAGTTCTAAACAATGGAATTGGGTGTGTCTCATCTGCACAGAGGCCATAAATGTGTTTCATACAAAACCTCAGCAAGCCATAGAAAATGTGTATGAAAAGGTTTTTTACTCCAGTTTGTGCACTGAAGAAGCAATCTACATATTTATTTGTTCCTTTTTTCTTGCAGAAGTGTAGGCTTCAGACGGCAGAACCCTCACAAAGAACCCTCCTCCCTGATGTCAGTCATGAGAAACAGCTGACAAGAGAATCAGCAGACATTTGTCTAAACTTTTTTTAAGCCTTCAACAAAGAAGGTTACACGGTCACCTTGCTTTAAAGTTGACTCAGAGTGCTCTATGTGTCACTCTTTGGATTTACTGTGTTTTTTACTGCTGTCTGCTCCACATTGCATTTATTCTTCTAAGCACAGCGGTTCACATGGGTCTTTTTTTGGATCCCTCTGTAAGAGCCTGCTGATTTCTAAAGTCATCTCTTATTTATCTTCCAAAGTTGCCACTCCCCACAGCTATGCACAATCTAAAAATTTTCTAGTTTACTGTCGTGGGTTTGCGAAGGTCCCCCCTCCTTGGGGATTAGAAGTAGTTTGTCCAAGTAGATTTCTGGAGTAAAACCAATCAGAAGTTTAGGTGATGCCTTTGCTAATTACATCTTCAAGAAAATGGAAGAGAAGGTTGTGGGGCAGATGAAAATTAGCAGCCATGTAGGAGGTGGTGGCAGGCTCCGCGTGGGGGCCAGGCCTCTCTCCTCCCCTGGCCCTGAGCCAGTGGCAGGAGCAGCACTGAAGCCCCTCTGACCAGACATGTAACAGAGTGAAGAGAAAAAAAAAAACAAAAACGTAAAGAAGAACTTGGACAGGGCTGCTGCAAAAAGAATTCCAACCAGAGAGATAGCGGAGCCTCCACGGTCAGAGCTGGCAGAAGCTGGAGGAGATGAGAAGCTGCGAAGGGGGGAGAGACGGCTCCTTCTCTCCCTCCCTCTCTCTCTCCCTTCAGCAGGGAAAAAGACTGAAATCTAAAATCCCTGACACCTGTGGAAGATTGTTGGGGAGCAAAGATGACCCTCTGCAGCTCATGATGGAGCCCACACTGAAGCAGAGGAATGAATGAAGAAGATGTAACTGTAGAAGGTCTGAGATGACACAAGGTTTTGCTGGACTGTGGTCACGGAGAGAGGAACCTTATGCTAGAGCAAGATGACCTGGGTAAGGTCTTGCTGAGATTCTGTGGGAGGCCTGAGATAAAATAGAGTTTTGAAGTGACTGTGGCCCACAGAGAGGAGTCTTATGCTGGAATGAGGAAGCCCGGGTAAGATACTGGGATCCCAGTGAGGGATCGATGCCGGTGCAGCTGAGTTTGTGACCCTTAGGACAGCAGAGAATGGAAGAACTGTTGTCTGAGGGGTGGACCCACGTTGGAGAGGTCTGTCAAGGGCTAGTCCCGTGGGAAGGGACCCCACAGGAAACAGGGGTGGACCCAAAGCCATTATTCCCTGTGGCCCTGTGGTGCAGATCCATGGAAAA
>JAWWMA010000100.1:56616711-56642843 GCA_035041425.1 Mionectes olivaceus | reverse complement strand
TGGACGGTGGCAGCGAGGTCCTCAGGATGTAGATGGATTGTCTTACAGGGCTAACGAGCTCCATCTGCCCGGGGAGTGTCCCCGACCGGGAATTGAACCCGGGCCTTGGCGGTGAAAGCGCTGCATCCTAACCAGGTATATGTACGACTTGCTAAACACTCCATGTTGCTAAAGGAAATCAACTTTTACAAGGCAATTTTGGACAGCCCAGTAAGAGTTCTGAACAATGAACTTAAAACTATTTTATTCCACAGAACTATTACATTACTGTGTAGCTACTGCAGCTTATTCATATACAGCTGAATTAGCATCTCTGCAAACAACCTGTTTCAAAACTCTCCAGCCAGCTGCAGAGCATGCAATTGCTGTAGCTTATAAAAGAAACTGCTCTGACAGTCCTCAGATTATTAAAAGATCTCCATCAACAGAGACGAAGGTATCTTCCTCTCATACTCACTTGGTAAGAACTCAGTCTTGGAGGAGAATGAAGGTAAGGGACCCCAATATCATTTGGTGTACTCGTGTCCCTGCATACTCCTACTTCCATTTTGTAATTAATAGGCTAAACACAGAGGCTAAACTCCGTGCCATGTTCATCTATCTGTACTAATTATGAGACTCGAAAAGAAGCCTAGGTTTTAGTAATTATTCCAGGGAACCGAACAAATAGGGGAGAAAAATGAGTAATCCAAATATGATAAAGTTGTATATTGATAAATTACTTACCCTTGATACTTTAAAACCTAACTGAATTTAGCCCAGTAATTTCTAGACATAAACTACTTGCATTTCTCATGGTCAGATTTTAAGATTTAACATAAAGATCACATCATACACTGTGTAAACTCAAGGAAAATAAAGCAAATGGCTCTTGAATATTTTTAACAGAATGGCTAACAGAAACCTGCAAGATTACACATTCATTACAAATTTATGATTCCAAGCCATGGAAGTCAAACAGAAATTTTTCAGTAATTTCAGTAATTTCTCCATCAAGCCAGTGCTGTCTAATTCTTCTCCCTAATATCTGAGAGCTATAGGATGGAATCCTGGATTATTCACAACAAAAGAGTCAGTATTTAAAAGATTATAGATTCGCCTCTCTTCCATTAAGTGTCACTTCACGAGTTTACAGACATAAGAATAGAAGGCTAAATCGGTACTAAAACTCCTCTGATTTACATAAAGATAAAACATAAATTCTACAGAAAAGATTCATGAGCCAAATCTGCTTTTGGACTCAGTTTCTGTACATGTGCTGATTACCATTTTCCTCTATCTTGTAAATTCACATTTTCACTTATGAACTTAGTCACTAATCATAGATTTGATTTCTCTTTGGACTTTTTCAAAACAAGCTTTTCTTCCCTTCAGATTATATGCACTTAACAAGTTTACAATAAAGTTATTGCAAATTCAAGTACTAATACTGTTGCATATACAGAACAGCCTATGCATGCTGAATGTGGTTAAGTGGTGTTCTTATGCTTGGCCCTCTTTTGGAAATTAATTGAAATTAAAAAAAAAAAAAAAGGCAGGAGGGAAGGATTGCGGAATGCTAAAATAATAAAAATCTCACTCCTCAAACTATTAAGTGAGAGCATCATGCCCTTCTCTAGTCTGCTGTAGACATCTTCAACTTCTGATGGGTTGGACCCTGTATGCAAACAGAGAATTCCATGAAGGCCTTTCTCCAAAGTCCTGGTAAAGTTTCCTGAAAATTCTAATAAGCGTTGTATGCTGTACCCCTTAAACTATCTTCACAGGTAATAGATAGTTTTGAGTATCAGAACTAACTGGAAATAAATTATCTAATAATCAAATGTTATATGGGCACATGCGGCAATTATAATAATGTACAATTAAACAAGAAATCAGCACTATTTCTGAACCAATAAATATTTAATAGCAAAACCGTTGTGCATTTTATATGAGAAGTGCAAGTTTTCGGCTATAAAATTCTAGGGAACTTTACAAATGAAAGCTAAAAAGCACTAATTTTTATTTAGAGAGAATGAAGTTTCTCAAAACTTTATCTTGATTCAAATTTTAAAAACTCATGGTCAAAATGTGTGTAATAATAAAGTGTGCTAAAATTTCCTATTTTTATTGTGAGGCCAGTTTATGAAATTCAGTCATTAAAGTAAAAAAACCCAGTATTTTATAATAGCAAAGGATGATAGTCTGAAATACCACTGTTTTATGCCTAGTATATTCTGATTAAAGTCTCTGCAACATACTTTCAAATAAGCATTCCAGGTTTTGCTAACATTTCAAGAAGTATTTTTATTAGTAGATGAGTCACATTCATATTCCAACAACATAGCAACCAGGAACTCCCACATGCTTGTGTGTTTTTGCAAAACAGCTGAAAAGCAACATTGTTGGTCTGGAAACTTTGCAATTTTAAGTGTGCATTATGTATGCCATTCAGAGGGGCCTTTTTTTTTTTTTTTTGGTCTTGAAACTAAAGTACTTTTTTTTTAGAAACCATGTAACTAACCTCTACTGGGGCAAAGTAGTTATTTTAACCCTAGATTCACTGAAGCATATTCACATTGGCATTTTGTTAACAATTCTGTATTGGCAGTAGGCTTGTATTATCCAGAATAATTATATATTCAGTGAGCTGGCAAAATTGGTAACATAAAGGTAACATCAATTTTACTGGGGAGGAAGAGATCTCAAAACACCAAAACTCCATATCTAGCATTCAAATAAAGTATTTTTATACAAGTTATTAAAAAACTATTTGCTTTAGCATTGTTGTTTTTTATCACTTGATTGTATTTGTAAAGGTAATAGCTCCCACCTGTTTAGATATAGTACCAGAGTTTGCCCACTCATGTAACAAAACAATATTCCAAGAACTCACACAGATCTTCCCTGGCGAAGAACTACTGAAGCAGCAATATGGAAGACAGTGGAGTAGAAAATAAAAGTACCAACTTCTGTTACATGATGCAGCTACAATATTGATCCGAGATCACCTTTAGTCTACCTGGAAATGTATTTCTTATTAGGTGTGGGTAAGTAACTGCTACTAATGAGTGTAGCCCTATTTTTTGTTCTTTGGTGATACAATACCACTGAAGGAATTAAAAGACACATGATGATACACTGACTTAGGCAGTCATGGCGAATCACACCTGTGGCACAGGAAATTCAGGAAAAGCAAAGCCTGTGCTCATAAAAGCTAAAGTTCAAGCTTTCCCCCACACCTGCTTCAAAAACCTGCAAACTCTGCATAAAAATGCACTATAGCTTTTAATGAAAATGTAGTGTGGATGTCACTACAAGAGAGTACTCTCATGCTAGATGTAACTAATGCCAGGTGTAACCAACAAGGAATGTGGTTACCTCCAGCAAGCTTTGGCAAAGTATCCCACACTAAAGGCTCTCATGTACACCATAATATTTGCCCATTACCACTTAACATTCTGTCTGTAACTCTGGAGGTTATTATGACAATTTCTGCAATCTCTTCAGCAAATGCAGAATTCAAATTATCTGATATAAAAGATCTCAAGAAAACACTGTTAACTGGAATGTAAGCAAATTGGCTTATACTAAGGAAGAAGTTAAAACACTTACTGTGAAATTCTGATTGAAATTCTGGTTATATCCTGCTGGATAAAATTCAGGTGCTTTAACAGACAGCTTTGATGTTACTACAGAAGCCACAGCCAACTGGGGTTCGGCCATTTCTGGTCCAGAATCAAGAACTGAAACCTTATCTTCTGATCCAGATGGAAATCCCGTCTTTTCCAGATGTTCTGAAAAATTTTTGTTAACAACTTTTCTTAGAAATCACAAAACTAGTATTGTATGTATTCACACTAGTATGTATTCACTACTGTGGAAACCCGGAATATATTTTTACTTCAAATATATTCTTTCTGTAAATATGCTTCCAAGTTTACTTTAAATACAGTTTTTATTATTTTTCTTAAATATGATAAAGTTTTAATTTAAGCACACTCTAGATGTCTTTCTATGCGACAGAAAGTGAAGGGGACTGAAAAAAAGGGAGAAGGGAAAGAAAGAAAAAAGAGCTTTTCTCTCTCGGGAAAATAAGTTTTCTGAAAGAGCTAACCTAAGAAACTAGTAAATATGCTTATGGCATGTTTGTTCCTCCTGTGGTTTTTCACAGATCTCAAATACAAGTTAAGGACTTTGGAAGGTTAATAAATGAAAGGTACCACTACTTTTTAGCAACTTATTTTTAACAAAATGCTCAAACACACTTAGCTATCTTTGTTCTCATATACCACTTGCCAAAACATGCAGTTTAAGGTGTTTTTAAAATGCTATATTCCAAACATATCATTAGAGATTAGCTCCTAAGTTTATTGAAAACAGAACCTGATACCTACCTGAAAAAGCTGACCAACAGACAGTGCTTTGTGTTACTGTTGGGTTGGGTTTATTTTTGCGCAAACCTTTACGCTGGATTGTTCAATAGGGGAAAGGCTGAGACCATCTGTGGTCAGATTAACAGATGGAAAAAAAGCACACTGAGATGTGGGAGAACAGAGGGGGGAAGGACTGAGAATGTGGCAAACAGCTGCACTACATCATACCTTTACCTGGGGCAGGTCCATAACCCAGTGTCCCGGTTTTAGCTGGGACAGAGTTAATTTTCTTCTTAGTAGCTGGTACAGTGATATGTTTTGGATTCAGTACTCTGGATATTGCTATATAGTGCTTACTTTAAATGGACTTTCACTTTCCCACGATCTGACAGCAAGGAGGTGCACAAAAAGCTGGGAGGCAGCACAGACCGGACAACTGACCCGGACTGGCCCAAGGGACAGTCCACAGCACAGAACGTGGTGTTCAGCATATACACTGGGGGGGGGGGGGATCGGCCAGGAGTTACCGCTGCTGGGGGAGGGGCTGGGCATCCGTCAGCAGGTGGTGGGCGACTCCGCCGGGCATCACTTGTTTCTCTTCGATTTCGTTCCTCTCACGCCTCCCTAGTCAGCCATGTGCCCCCCGGCTGCCCAGGGCTTCTCACCCCGACTCGGCCTCAGCGCGGTGCACGGCTCGGGCACTCAGGAACAGGACCACCCTCCCGCGGACAGGTGCCGATACCCCCGCGCCGCTCAAACCCCCCGCACGGCGCCGCCAAGAGCCGGGCAGGTGCCCCAAGAGAAAGGAAGCTGGGGGAGGGTGGTCCGTACCCGCCATCCCGGTGCCCAGCGGCGCCGTCTTCGGAGGCCGCAATGGTTCCTGCTGCGGGAAGAGGCCGCCCCCTTGGTGCTGCTGCTCCTCGGCCGAGCCCGAGCCGCGGGCGGCGCTGCCCCCGGGGCGGGCCCCGGCGCTGCCGCTCTCCGGCGCGCCCCCTGCCCGGCCCGGGCCACGGCTGGCACGGGGCGCTCGCTCGAAACTCTCCGACATGCCGAGGCCGGCGGCTCGGGCGCTCATGGGAGGGAGGCAGCGGAGCGGGGCGGGGCGGGGGCCCACGGGGGGCGGGCGGAGCGCGGTCCCGCCCCGGGCCCGCCCGGCCGCTCCACTTTCGGTTTCGCGCCGCTGCCGCGCCCGGCCCGCGAACCCGCGGCAGCCTGGAAACGGCGCTTCCAAAGCCGCGACAGTCTCTGGGATCGAGCTCCCCACGGGGAAAGCGGGCGAGGTGACCGTAACAGGGCCAAGGCTTCCGCTACAGCACAAGAGCCGTAGCCACAGGTGCATCACACAGCGTGTGTGCCACGCTGTGCGCACACAGCTGCTCCTAGCAGAAAGGGGTGGGAAAGCTGCGGGTGGAATTCTAAATTTAACGCGATGAAGTTAAGCTTCCAACATGACCACATTCTCGTACGGTTAGGTCTACTTAATATAAATGTGTCTGCCCAGAACAATGTATTTTCATGTATAATTTATGTATGACGTGATAACAAATGCTCTTCTGATTTAATTTTTAAAACCATCTTCCATGCCAACAGGATCAGACTGAAAAAGAACGGTCCATGTAATGCATCTTCCTATAACAATACCATATTAACTGTGAATGATCCAACTCACTTGTCCACTTACAGTTTAAATCTTCTATTTTTGTTCAATTTCAGTCCAGAGTCTTGCTCTACTTGTTCTGCCAGCTCCAAATCACAATCTGCATTCAAGATGAGGAGAGCAGCTGTGATCTGAGGTGCCCCAAATACACCTCAGCTGAAACTACTGGCAGTGTTTGTATTTTGTCTCCCTGAACAGTCTGATCTTTGCTGACCTTGCCACCTGTTCCTGCCACAAAGTCAAAAGGTTGTGTGGTGTTGGGTCAAAGTCTGTTCACCACTCATGAGGGAATGAAAAAACAGGCAAGTATGTATGAAAGGTTTTTAAAAAAATCAGAACAGCCACTGTCTTGTATTAAAAAAAATCCATTTGGATTGTAAAATGGTGCCTTTAGAAGTCACATTCCTACTGTGTTTACTATTACATGTTACCATTTTCAATCATTAACAGAGGGAGGGGTATGGTGTAACATAGTTTTTACTTCCCCGAGGCATGAATTGGACTGATTTTCGTTGAGATAAATAGGTGGCAAGACATTAAAGGTGACACAAGTTAAAATTAATAAGATGTATGGGAAAACTTCCTAGGCAACCCCTTCTGAAAGTAAAGAATGTTAAAATAACATACCTATACTCTGGCAACTGGAATGAGAGACAATGCAGGAGGTTTTGTCAGAGTCTTGTGTAAACAATTGTCACAACCAACTTAAGGAGTATCACCAATCCTTTAAAGATCACAAATTAGCTACTAAAATTCATCATTCATGGCTAGGTTTCGCGAACGAAGATTTAGGAAGGGCTCTACCCACGCTTGCTACAAGCGTGCTACTAAAATATCTGTATTACAAATATTCAGTGTTCTTTTGTTATTTCAGCTCTAGTTTTAAAGCCTATATTGTGACCTCTGTCCACATCTCTAGACTTTACCCTACCAGGAGGTAAAAAAAAATAAAATCTTGTAATAATGTGAAAAAGAAAGTTGAAATTCTGCATCATAATATACTACAATCACTTTTCAATATGTCAATTTTTCAAGAAAGCAGATCTCGTTCTTCAAGGTATACATCTATGAGGAATTAAATGTCTTGGGTTATCATTATGGAACCAGAAAACTTTTCTCCTTTGGTCATAAATGTGAATTCTTTTCACTTAGCAGATATTCTATATTATCTTAATTTAATGACTGTTTGGCAACTACTTACCACTTAGAGTGGAATGTGATCCCAAGTCCATATTTTTCTTACAGATGTGCTATTTAAGTTTGCATGAGAGCAGCTGTGTTTGACTGGAAAAAAATTAAGAAAAAGAAACCAGGCAGTTAATTCCAAAAATTACGACCCTGAGCACTGCCTGCAACAGTATGCCCCTTTAGACTGCCAAAACATTCTAAGCAGAATTGCCTGAGTAGCTGAAGTCCTGTCAATTACTTCAAGCCTCTGAGACCAAAAAGCAGAACACTGAGAGCTAGCAAGACATATCCTAAGCACTCAATGACTGGATTAAACCTTCCTCCAAAGGCAGTTTGGAGTGCTTCTGAGCATCCACTAGAAGTTACCCACTTTGTACCAAGTGCCTTACTTAATAGTCTGAAACAGTTCAGAACCAATAGTGCACACACCTTTGATGTCTGGTGTTGAGAAACCACACACTGCAACCTTGTCACTGTTCAGAATCCAGGCATTTTTACATGCCTGTGCTTGGGGTTTTTTTATGCTGATAACATATAATAATTAGGGAAAAAAAGAAGAGGGCTAATTCTAGCTTTTAAAATGTAATTAATAGTTGAATTATGCCAATCCCTATTGTACTGATAAGGCAAGTTATTGGACTATGGGCCCAAAGGTTACTGAGCCCAAAACATAACCCGTAGCTCTAAATGGAATCTCTCCTACAAACTTATTTAAAAGCACCGTAGTCAACATGTAGTAGGAGATGATCCTAAAAATATCCCTCAGAGACTCATGTTTTCAGTGCTTATCTTCACTTCTAGTCCCAACTCACCAGTTAGGAGCCTAGAAGCTGTGTGACATCTCCAGTAATGTGTATTTTGCATGAGCAGTGACACAGACTTACAATAAATTAAAAAAAGAAAAAACACGCCAAACTTATGCATGGAAACCACAGATTATGTGAGGATAACATGCAGGATCGTGTGAAACTAGCCTACATATGCAAGGAATGGGGAGCCTGAGTACTTGTCCTCTGGTACTGCCTCTCCAACCACGTGCTCTCTTCATCCAGCCATGCATTATTTGCAGAGCTACAAAATCACAGAATCAATTTACAGATTGGGAAAGACCCCTGGGACCATCGAGTCCAACCCATGATTGAACAGAACATCACCGTGTCAACGAGAGCATGGCATGAGTGCCATGTCCAGTCTTTCCTTAAACACCGCCAGGGACGGTGTCCAGGGACAGAATCCACCACCTCCCTGGGCAACCTACTCCAGTGCCTAACCACCCTTTCTGTGAAGAAATTCCTCCTCATGTCCAAAGCTGCCACAGCTCCTCATTTCCTCTCACCCTCCCTTACCGCATCTACCACCTCAAGTCCAACATCTCGATGCTCTATCGCGCATTTTTAAGAAGTAACAATAATGACGGGGGACACCACCTACGTGCTGTGGCGTTAGTCCCGCGTCCAGCACGCGTCTCTTCGCCAGCCTCGACCTTCCCCTCCTGGCACCAGTCAGCCCCTGCCGGCTGGACACGGTTATCCCGTTATCCCGTTATCCCGCTATCCCGCGCTCCCGCCGCCGGCGCTGCTGGGCGAAGCGCGGCGCCCCCCGCCCCTCACAGGCCGCGTGACGCGGCCGCCCCGACCCCCCGCACTCCGATCACTCCTTCCGGGTTGGCGGGCGGGGCCCCGGCCCGGCCCCGCCCCAGGGCCGGTCAGAGCCGCGGCGGCGGCTCCGTGGGGTCGGTGAGCGCTGTGCGGGGCCGGTGAGCGCTGTGCGGGGCCGGTGAGCGCTGTGCGGGGCCGGTGCGCGGCGTCGTGTCGGGCCGCAGCGGCGCCGTCGCGTTCTCTGGGCGCGGGCGGAAGGCGGCCGCTGGTGAGGGGAAGGCTGCGCTGTCCCATTCTCGGGGGGAGGGAGGGAGGAAGGACGGGCGGTCGCGCGGAGAAGGCAGGTGGCGCGGGAAGGGGCCCCCGGGAGCGCTGCCGGGCGGGAAGCGGGATGTGGCGGCTGCGGGATGTGGCGGCTGCGGGCGGCCCCGCGAGCGAGGGCACGGTGCACGGCAGGGGCGAGCCGCCTGCCCAAGGTCCCTCGGTGGCCGCGGACCGTAAATAGCGGGAAGGGGCCGCTCCGCGGGCGCTCGGCGAGGCTCTGGGCGGGACGCCAGTTCCCGGCACCCCTGCACGGCGTGTCCGCCCGGAGTGCGTGCCGTGCTGTGTCCCGCCCGCGGTAACTCTGCGGGAGCTCTGGCAGGGATTGGAGGCGTGTGTTTGGTGCCTTGGGGCGCGGCGGGTTTTCACGTGTCACAGTTCCTCTTTTGGGGGTAACGGTATAAAGACAAAATAGCCTGGAGTCACAGAAATGCAATCTCCAGGGTACTTACCTAGATCCGATGGGTGTCTTAAAAGAGGTAGATTTTGTTTTCTAGCCGGAAAGATAAACGTGGGAAGGAATGATTGTGTCGTGCCTACTGGCAGTCAGCTGGCCTTGAACCTACTGCGTTTGCATACCTTCTGTCCAGGGCCATTAATAGCATTTGCCTTGTGTTTGCGTGTGCCGCAGGGATCCCATACGTGGCGAGGAATTTGCTGTGAGGTCTGGGAGCAATGGCGAGCCTCCTGCGTGTTGCTGTCAGTGGGTGCTCAGCTCCTGTTTTTGGAAACGTGTTACCACCAAAGGCGCGGTCTGTGAACTTGTGTCTGCGCATGTTTAGAACCCACCAGACGTTCAGGTCTCAAGCAGGTCCAAAGCCAGGTAAACAGATTAAACTATTGTAAATAGTCTTTTATTTTAAAACATTAATATAAATTGTTTCTTCTTTTTTTTTTCTTTCAGATCTGCATTAGTACAGAAAAGACTTAAAATAGAAATCATGTCAGCAGCATACTTGAATCAGTTGCAGCACATTTTTAGACTGGCTTTATAGGGCTTATATAGAAGGTGTTTGTGTTTATTAAAAGTACTTTGGATCCAAATAGTTTTTATTGCTAGGGTGTCCAAGCTCCTGTTAACATTTACCTTGCTTGAGGGAAGTATTTAAACGAATGCTTCTCTGAGTTAAAAGCCTTGAGTTCCCCAGGAGTTTTACTGGTGCAGCTTTTTGTGTGCACGTGAGAAAAAATACAGACCTCACAGAGAGAACATCTTGCAAGCAGGACTATATGTAGATATAATTATCCCATCCAAAAAAATCTATTAACTTTGCTCAGGAAACTCTTACACTGTACCACTCTGAAAATTTTTTGATCTGCATAATAATGTGTAGGGTTTGTGAGTATATTTGTGCTACTTCCATTTTAGCAGATAATGGACCAGTTTAGGTATTTTCAGTGGAAAAAGAAGTGTGAAAGGGGCCATCCTCGTTTTTGGTTTCTGATATGAGCTTGGTGTACAAACATCAGAACTGCCGTTTTTAACTCTGTTCTACGCTGTGCACAGCCATACAGTTGGAGGACTGGGGAATACATAACACATGTTTAATACTGTTTCTGCCAATTAGTCCTACATGGGTCATGCCTTCCTTGGAATTTAGAGACCTGTTTCAGTGCAGATATAGGTCTTAGCCTACAACTGATTAATGTAGAGAGTTGGACTAATTGCGTACATGATGCTTGGTTGTTCCAAATGTAGACAGCAGGTAACTGCATTAGATACTTGAGAGAACTAGGAAAGTAGTGCTGTTTGGGAGCAGAGGTGTCTGGCTGTGAAAACATGGGACACAAAATTAGCATGTATAACTGAGAAGCCTGTGATGCATAGAACTTCTGGCAATACTGACATTAAGTGGTGTGTTCTGTGGTCCTTTCAACTTGGTGACTGAAGACTTCGGAACTTCTGAAGAAATGTCAGGAGAGGAAGTTTCTCTACTCTGAGGGCTTCTGATGATCTGTGCCATGTGGCCTTTTACCATAGTGGTGCGGTGAAATTTGAATTTGCTCTGGTAGATTTGTGATGCTCTGAATTTTTTTTTTCTGTATTAAAAATCTGAATGAAAGCGACATCTGTCAGTTTTGACATGGCAAATTGTTCCTTGGTTGGGAGTGTAAACTGACCCTTAGGAAACTGGGTTCAAAGTTCAAATGTCCCAGGTAAGTGTCCTTGTTGTTGTTTGAGTTTGGAATCAATCTTTTTATGTGACTTTGACCACAGATTTGATCATGAAATGGAAGAATCTCTTCAGTTCTACTGAAATTGTTGTGCTACTCTGTGTGTGCATTTTCTTGTTTTTAAGAAGTAAGAATTTTTCTGGAAGGATGGAGGACTCTAATTAGCATCATGTGTTTAACATTTAGGGCTGCCCCTTCATATCTGTTGTGCGGAAGCCCTTATTTAAGGATTAGTAGTATTCATGAAATGCAGTTGTTTAATACGGAGAATTACAAGTTTGGTAGTCTTTTGGTTGATTATTAAGCTGTCCTCATAGTTCATTTTGGCAACATGTGATTTGTTATTCAGTAGAGGACAAATCAAGGATTAAACAGCAGTTGAATGACATAGTAGTAGTAGTACTACTGCTTATTTTTTTTTTAAGTGCTCTTGAATCAAAATGTAACAAACAGCATACAAAATAACTAAGTTTTATTCTTTCAGAAATTATCTGTGATTGTAGTAACACTTGGTAAAATCACTGTAGCACTAAGTTTTCTGAAAAGACTACTATCACAGTAATTCTTCTCAAGCTTGTAGTTATTGCTTTCCTTCTCTCAGATTAGGTTTCATTCCATCCAGGCTATGTTATGTACAACAGTAACAGCTGCTTGAGAGGTGAGGAGATTTGGAGTCGTCTGAAAAGTAAACTCAGAGGATGGATAACTTTCTTACTGCTGTTTATTTTGCTGTTTATTAGAAACATAGGAATTTTCATATAGGAATAGACAAGTGTTCCTGTAACCTGTCTCAAATAGTCACTAGTACCAGATGCTTCAGAAACAGAGGCAGTTTGTAATTCCTTGCTTCTGTAAGAGGAGGGACCAGGTGTTTGTTTAATCTTTTGTATCATTTTTTTTCTCCTCTTGCCAACATCATATTGGTGTTCTTCGGAATATGTCCTCATCTTCAGAACAGGTGAGATGGTTTGTTTAAAGGTTATTAGAGTAACATAAAAAATAGGCGGGTTATGTATCCTGTTCTTCCATCCCAGAACATATGGCATATAGTCAGAACTTCTCCTTTTCTCTAAGTCGGTCTCTGGTATTTGTTGATACTATTTTGCTGCAGGCTGCTTCTCAAAATCGTGTTAAGGAGGTTAAAACCCTGTACTTTTTGGCTATAGTTTTAACTTAGAATCCTCTTTATCGTTTTTGTGGATGGAAGTTACGTGGAGAAGATCACTTTTATAGCTTTGTTTACTTGAAGTAAGGACATATTTGTCCTCGGTACACGGTCAAGATTATGGTAAGGGGATGAGAAATAGTGGCTTCTTCCTAGTTTTTCTAACTTCTAGTCTATGTATAAACCATACTAAGCATTTCATTGGAGTGTATATTTCCTTTCTAAGGCCTGTGAATGATTCTACTTCTGATAGTGGCATAATTGCATTGGTGTTGATTTTTTTGTATCAAAAAAGTACTGTGTATCTCCTACGCCGATGAACAATGTCTTAAAAATCTTAATCAAAGAGGTGCTCCAGGTATGTGTATATCAGTCCGTATTTGGAAAATGTTCTTGATGTCGTAAAGCAGTAAGTCAATAAAACATACTCAAAGCAGTTTATAGAGAGTTTGTCTGACATGAAGGGTTAGAAAGGCAACTTGGAAGCTTCCCAGTTTCATGCAATTTTGAACCGATGGCAAGGATAGCAGATGCGCTTCCTTCAAATAAAAACTTAAATCAAGATCCTAAGTTTATGATCCTAGATTTCAGCCTTTCAAAACTAGTGACTTTAATGAAATTGCTGAGCACAACAAACCAAATCTCTGTTCATTGTATGGGTTCTTCCAAACATGTTATCTATCATACTCTGTTGTATGTGTCACCACAGATAGGCAGTTGGGGCAGCCGCAAACTTGTCACGGAGAAACACAAGCAGAGGCACAGGCACTAGTAAATCACCACCAGCCTGCTGTTCACACAGGCCTTATTAAGAGTTATTTCCAGCTGCAAGGTCACTTGAGCGATTTACAGCCCTCCTTGCCAGTCTGTGGCTTTTTAACTGTTTTCTCCCGAAACCTTGTCTGAAGTTTTACCATGGATCTTTTTTACTTTTAAACATCTGCTCCATTTTGGTGGTGAATGATGTGAAAGCTTAGGATAATCTACTTGAAAAGTGTCCTATGCCTGCTCTAGCAAGCTGGCAAACTGACATCTGTTCGCTTATGTATTCATTTTCTTCTGTATTTATGCTTTAAGTTTGGTAGTGGGACAGAGGAGAAAAGAAGGGGAGGGGCAAATGAGACTCATGTGTTTGACCTTCCCAAAGCATTGGAAGAGGGAATATTTCTCAGTGTAGTTGTACCTAGTTTTATTGCATGCAAGATGTAACAGTGTGGAAGAAAGAAAGAACTGAGGAATGGGGAAACACATTTGGCATCTAGCGAGTGCATATTCCTGTCCTGTGCCTCCTAGCCATTTAGTTTTCTGTTCTGATACTCCACACAAATACAAGTGAACAAAAAAAATCAGCAGTATCGTCATCTCAGCCTTTAAAAAGATTAATTTTTGCTTGAGAAAAATAAAAGCGTTAGTCGTGTCTGTGTTTAAATTTGCAGTCATCTTTCTATTCCCTGTATGCTATAATTTATTCCTTCTCTCCCATCCTTACCCCCAACCCTAACTCTTCCCCATCTTCCATCCCTCCTCCCCTCTTCCCGTTACCCCTTTAACCTCTCCTTACCCCTCTCACCACTTCTGTGCCACAAAAACTTCCGAAAGGAGAAAGGGAAGAACTCTAGTTCTTGATATTTCTCAGTGCTTCTTGAAAAGCTTTTTTGCCGCTTATGCTACCCTATAGCTACTTCCTTTCTGAAATTATGATTGGTCTTTTTTATCCTAATAAATTTCAATCTTCTAGGTTTCATTCCTGCTTCTGAAAGACAAGAGAGTTCATTTCCACCGAGATGATTTAGTGAAAATCAGAAGCAGGACTTTATTGTGTAGTAATTAGAAGAGATGAGGAGAAAGGTGCCTTCAAATGACAAAGGGTAACTTGAGTGACAGCAGCATTTACCATAGCTGACAAGTGCTTAGTGCTGCTGTGGTAGGTATGGCCTGAGTTGCACGGTTATGTTTAGATGTGGTGTCTGCTGATGAAGCAAATAATTGCTAAAGCACTGTTACCTTTGTGGATCTGTTTTAGATGTTCTTGTTGTTCTTGCTCCTGTTGTGACTTTGTTCTTTTAATGTATGTTTTTCTGAATTTAATTTTTGTCTTGTAATTAAAAATTATAAGTGTTCTCCAACATATAAAATATCAAAACACTTCTGTCTTCAAACTATTTGTTTCTAATTTTTTAGTTAAATTTAAAAGACAAAGCTAAAAATAAAAAAACCCCCCAAACTGAAAGTAACTAGAATCATAGGATCACTAAGGTTGGTAAAGACCTCCAAGATCAAGTCCAACATTTGAACAAACACCACCTTGTTAACTAAATGATACCACTGAGTGCCGTGTCCGGTCATTGCTTGAACAGTTCCAGGGATGGTGACCCAACCACATTCCTGGGCAACCCATTCCGACACTTAACCAACCTTTCAGTGAAGAAGTTCTTCCTGATGTCCAGTCTGCACCTCTGGCTCAACAAAACCACCCCTGGCACAGCAATTAGAAATAATGCCCTTCTTTGTCTGGTGATTTTTCATTTTGTCTTCTTGTTGATGTGTTCATTTTTCTTTTTTTTTTAATGAGTTAGTAGACTGAGAAGTGCACGTAGGTATTCAAGTACCAGTTCTTAGCAATTCTGTACTGTATTTTTAGAACTAATTGTATCTTGAAAGTTTTAAATAAAATATTTTCAGATTTTCAACTTTAAGCACTATATAGTCCAAGTTTTATATAATGGATAAATTATTTTAATATTTTTAAATCTAAACCTAGTTTCTCAAAGTTCTTATTTTGTAGCATGTTTTTAGCTTTGTTTTGCTTGTTTCTGTCTGAAAGTGAAAAGGAGGCCTTCCTGAAATACTCCGTGCCTGGTACAGATTTTCATAGCACAATACATACATGGACAATTTGAAAGCAGATTTGTAATTTAAAACAAGCCTTTCATCCACATTCTCTCCTTTTCTTGGTTTGAGGTTTTTTGTTTGGTGGGCGTTGTTGTTGCTTGATCATTAATATGAGTGACTGCTTAGACAGCTCAAATTATATTTCATTAATACATATATGGTATAAGTGTCTTGCATAGTCATGTCACAATCCAGGTTTAGATTTTGGATAGATGTCAGTGAAAGCTGGTACAGGATTGGGCCTGTGTTGGGCTGCATGCTGTCAGTATAATTGAAGCAGTGCGGTAGTTTGATATATGGTTGAGCCTGTGTATTTATAAATAATGTATTTAAACACTTGTTTGGATCAGAGAAATTTAACTCCCAGATATTAGACTAGAAGCCCACAAATTGCACATAAGCAAAGTTAAATGCTTGTCATTTGAAAACGTCAGCTAAAACTGATAAATTTCGTTTTCAGCAGTTTTCCTGATGTTACTTAGTGGAGCTTTGAACAAGTTAAGACAAGTTAAGGAGATAATAATGAAGAGAAGTACTGTTGAAGAAGCTAGTAGATGGATATTCCATTAATCTTCAACTACTTCTGAATTCACATTTTTCATTTCTGGGGCAAACTTAGAGTACCTCACTGGTGTAGTTGTGCCTTTGAATGCACTTTGTGGTACGTATGTTGCATTCACTAATAGTGATTTAAGACAGCTGTAATTTGATAGACACTAAAAACATGTTCAGTTAGGATGTAGTTCCACTGGTCAAGCTCATTTGTTTATTTCTTCACAGTAAAGTGGAAGTGGCTAGAGAGGGATTTAAATCCTTGCCTAAGGTAGAATGTGTTATCACCAGAACACCAGGTATTGTGTAAATCTGAATGCCAGTTATATAATCAGAATTCTGTAAACTCTGATGAGTATGAACTGCATCAAACACTTGTTGCTGCTTGTGTGGCTGATTGTGCTGACCTGCTGATTTGCTAAGAGAACAAACATCTCTAGGAAGATGGTGCAATTTAAAGAAATGTGAACTATGTTCCTAGAAAATAGCATTCTGCTTCCTGTTTCTTTAGGAAGCAGAATTGTTAACTGTGACGTGTCTGCATGTGTCTGTACAATATTGAAGAGTGCCCTTAATATCAGTTAGACTTTAGTACAACTAATGCTGTCTTATCTGCCACTCTTGCAGGAATTCCTTATAACCAGCTGACTGTTGGTGTCCCCAAGGAGATATTTGAGAATGAGAAGAGAGTGGCTCTGTCACCAGCTGGAGTTCAAGCCTTGGTTAAACAAGGCTTCAGTGTTGTGGTGGAATCTGGTGCTGGAGAAGCTTCCAAATTTTCTGATGACCATTACAGAGAAGTTGGAGCAAAAATCCAGGGGACCAAGGAAGTCCTGGCTTCGGATTTGATTGTGAAAGTAATTATTTTATTGATGCATTTCCTATCGCATTCTTTTAGGAGAAACTTACAGGTCATTTTTTCTAATAGTCTGGTGAAAGTTCAGTAAGTAAGGTCCTTTAATATTTTCTGTTCTGCATTCTGATTTGGTTTTAGTGTGTTTTTTTTTTAAATAGCTCAAGTGTGTACCTGCATTAAAAGAACTAGTAAATGACAGTGTTGAAGAAATTTGGGATAATTTCTTAGCAGATTTTTAGCTGCTTTGTACTTTTGTTTTCTAGAGGTGTTTGTAGAGCAGATTCTAATCAGGTGAAATTCCTGCTCTAAGAAACACTTCCTCCAAATTTGGTAACACATAACTCAAGTTGCTCTTTAGGTAGTTGCTTGGAATTCTGAAGATACAAGTTTCTAACTCTTTCTGTTCCACAATTCAGTGTTTATCAAAAGTCACTAGATGAGTTACAGCTAATTTGGAAAACTGCTAAAAGTGAAGTTACTTGAGAGGTTTTGGGTTCTACAGAGTCCTGAAGGAAAAAAATCAAAAAGACCTTGTTGAGTCTTCCTGTGGTTGCTGTGTTTGAAGTTACACATCAGTTTTGAAGGTAGAATTTCTGTGAGCTGCTTTGTGAACAACCCTTTTAAGGAGATTTCTCTTTGAAGAAAAGTGAGAAACTTAAGTGGACAGTGGTGGGGAAGACTGTCTGCTGGACATCTGGCTTGAAATTCCCTGTATGCAGTCATGCATTGCCACCTAATTAGTGATTCTTAGTCTGTAGAGCTTAGTTGTCATATCTGTTAAGTAACCATTTTGCTTAAAAATGGTGGGTTTGAGGGTAGCTGTCTGTTAGAAAAGGCAGTGGCTGCTGGTTAAAAGCCATCAGATCTTTCTGAAGGTGACAATTACTATCCTGTCACCAATCCACCTAGAACTAATTCCAGTGTGCGCTGCAATTAAGGGCAGTTACTCAGTTCAGTTGTATAAACAGCCTTTGGTATACTTGCTTCCTTCTGTACTTCGTGGATGGGAATGGACAGACTACAGGCTGGGAGAAAGGCAGTGGAGTGTGTTCTGATTTCTTTCCTCTGATTGACTTGGAAACTTCTGTCTTTCTTCAGGTGAGGGCTCCTATATACAACTCGGCTCTAGGTGTACATGAGGCAGATCTTTTTAAGACGGCGGCAACCCTGATTAGCTTTATCTATCCAGCACAAAATCCAGACCTCCTGAAAAAACTAGCAGAGAAAAAAGCTACTGTCTTGGCTATGGATCAGGTTCCACGGGTCACCATTGCTCAGGGATATGATGCACTTAGCTCCATGGCCAACATTGCTGGGTATGATTTTTTTTTTTTCAGCTCCACTAAGTATAGCTGGATTAAAAATCATGTACTTTGATATTAGGTATATCTAAAACAATTCTACGTCTCTATTTTCATGCAGCAGTTTCAAGGAGGATGGTGCTGTTGGAGGTGGCAAACTACAAAAGTTTTTTACGGTCAGCTTTGCAGCAGATCAAAACCAGGGTTTAAAAAAAAATAAACAGAAGGCAATTCTAATCCCCCAACTTTTTTGTCTAGAGCCTTTTTGATCTGAAGTGGGTTGGAGCAGTTAAGATATGATTAAGTAATCCTGAACACAGGTTGTCTGTTGGTAGGATCTGATGTTGAGAGGAGCTGACTAACCCAAAAGACACTCAATATGGATGCAGTTGCCATGGCAGATAAAAATAAAAGATCAAATACTGTCCCATATCTTCAAGCTTTGCAACTAGCATTTAGGTACTGCAGTGATTTAAAATGTTGTCAAGCTGGCTTCTATTATTTAGTTTGGGTTTTTTTTGACTTAGATGATGTCTGTGAGGCATAATAACCCTTTGAGAAGGCTTCCAGATTTTATGCACACAAACAATATATATCCACATGCGTGTTTAATTACTTTTCTCAGTTTTCATTTGGTTTTATCTTTACTAAAATATAGACATTTGTTATGTAATTAAAGGTATAAAATCTGCAAGCAGTATTCTAAAGGTGTACTGATTTTGTGGCATACAGACCTCCATATGCCTGTTCTATAGGTAGGAAAAAAAGTGTAACAGGGCTGTTGAACCACAGCACTGTTAGTAAAAGTGCAAGAAAATGTGCACTGTTGTTAAGAAAAGACAAATTTACATTCATTTCCAGATAGCTATTCTGGCGTTAACTTGGTGTCCAACCACCCATTCTTGGATGGGGCAAATGAAATAACAAGGTTAAGCTATTTGTCCTAAGTCACAGCTTGGCAAAAGTTAGGGTTAGAGTATCTTTGTTGAATGTATGCTTACTCTAAGTGAGCTTACTGCAGAATTACTCAGGGGTTTGCAATTACTTGTTTGTGTTTCCTTCTGTAACAGGTTACAGCCTTTGAAGGTAGTTTCAAAGGCCATAGAGTTAACTTTTGGCAAGTTAGGCATGCATTTTTCATGTAAAATTGTATTTGAAAGAGTGAATAATTGCGGACATCCAGTATACTGAAGTCCAAAAATTATGTCTGAAAATGCATTCAATGATTTTAAAAAAAGAAAAAATAGCAAGAATGAGCAAAGACTATTAAACTTGTATTCAGTAGTAAAATACTATGGTTACTTTATCCTGTATGTGCTATGGGCAAGTATTCTTCCTTTTGATTGATGTCATGAATGGAATTTTACCGAACTTGGGAAAATACTGATATGTGTTCATCCTTAATTGACAGTTACAAGGCTGTGGTACTGGCAGCAAATCACTTCGGTAGATTTTTCACGGGTCAAATCACAGCTGCTGGTAAAGTTCCTCCAGCAAAGGTATGTGCAATTAAACACATGGCAAAAGAATATGAGTTCCTGAGCTTAAGTAACCATCACTGAAACTGTTATTTTTTTTCTACCTTGAGTTTAGTTCCAGAGACTTTAGAAACTGCTGTAGTTAATCTCACACCAATTTTTGTTCACATCTGTAAACCTTGTTTTGAAAATAAAGAACAGTTTGAGTTTTATTTTAAGTTTACCTAGTTTTAAACATCAGACTAGCTAGTAGGTGGATTTATTTTTTTTTTCAAAATGGAGAAAGGAAAAAAAACAGTTAAGAAAAGTCAGAGATACTGGGATTGAAGGGTGCTGGGATATTGGGATACTGGGGCATTGAATGGTGCAGTGGAAAGGTTTACCTGATACATTGAAGAGAAATGCAAGTAGAATTAGAGAAGGAAATAAAAGAGGAAGATAAATCAAGGAGAATACTGCTACTTGCTTACATAAACTATTAACCACAGATGATTTGGCTCTTAGATACGTGGAATTAGGAGTTACAGCTTTTAAACTGTTAGTTTGTGGGGCAGTTTTGCCAAAGTAATTTTGTTTTCTGTGTCCTAAGGTACCTTGTTTAAAAGGCTGTTTAATGAGGTTTATCATTCTAGGTTTTGATCATTGGAGGAGGAGTTGCTGGCCTAGCTTCCGCAGGAGCAGCGAAATCAATGGGTGCAGTGGTGCGTGGATTTGATACTAGGTAGGTGTATGAAAATAGTAGTAACAATTTGAAATTACTTTTAAGTTGTTTGTGGCTGTATTGCACTGAAATTGTACTGCTATTTTTTAGAGCAATAGACCAGGAGAATTAGAGAACAAAAATATTTTTCTTCTTACAGCTACAGGGACTGCAAACTTGATTAGTTCTTTTCTGTTAAACGGCCTTCTTGTATCAAATTTTTACATGCTTAATACAGTATTCACACTAAATTATGTACTTATGCTTTATGTAGAAGTGGCATCTAGTGCTACTTAGCTGTATCTAATTTGAAAGAATGAAAATTGATGTCTCCAGATTTATGATGTGCAATATGAGAAAAACACTCTGGTTTCTTAGAAAACCTGCATATACCTTAAAAGAAAGTGGAAAGGGGTTATTTTTCATAAAAGCATGGTGCAAATCACTCTAAAACTTTTCAGATCTTTGAAATTCCCTACTTGAGAACCCTGTATACTTTTATCTTGAGATACAAGAACGTGTCTGTCAAGTTCTCTGTTTTACCTAACACTGATATTTATTCTCGATATTTACTGTGATGTCATGTAATGCAAAGTAAATTACAGAATAACTATTAAAAAAACCAACTCTGAAGACCTCCGCCCCAGCAATTTTTCCTGTGAAAATAAGACTTACTAAACTTGCTTCCCATTTCACAGTTTAAAGACAGCACCACAGGTTGTGTATTTATCACCCATCTTAGACACTTATGTTTGGGCTGTGGATTTACCTGGTCATGGCAAGAGAAATGCGTGTGCAGAGCTAGTCATCAGTTAAACCCTCCACTTTGAGGCTTTTCTTGGAGCAACTCTGCTGACTGTACAGGAAACCATAGGCTGCCTTCATTTCTTATCCAAGTCTGTCTGGAACCTAAATGTGGTGATGCAGTTGCTTTTTTCACTAAATACAGAAAGTTGAGGACTTTAGTTATAGTCTCCTCACTCCTTGAATAAGTTGTAAATCTTCTCTGAAGACTGCTACTAAAAACACTGGTAAAGTCATGGTGTATTTTTAAAGTGGTGGCTTCCTCTTCTACAATTTTCTTTTTCTAGAGCTGCAGCCTTGGAACAGTTCAAGTCTCTTGGTGCTGAGCCTTTGGAAGTAGACTTAAAGGAATCTGGAGAGGGACAAGGTGGTTATGCTAAAGAGATGTCTAAAGAATTTATTGAAGCTGAAATGAAACTCTTCGCCAAACAGTGCCAAGATGTTGATATTATCATCACTACAGCACTTATTCCAGGTATATTTTATGTGTAAAATGCTAATTTTTGTTTATCTAAGTAAGTAAGTTGACATATTTTGGAACTGTGCCTGTAGTGCAGGGTTAGTGAATTTTTCTATGTGAGCACTAACTTCCACCCATCTGTGATAAATGCCTAGTTTTAAAGTGTATGCCTCTTTTAAAAACTTTTGTTTTCGTCAAGTTTCAGTCTTTGGCTCAATACCATCATGTTTTTCCTGTTAAACAAGGAGTAGGTAGTAATAAAGTAAGAATATATAATTCTCTTGCATACCTACTGTATCACTACTACTTCTGCTCTAAAATTTGTACTAAAACAAGTCTGATTGAAATGGTGCTGTCTTTGCAATTGAAATGTAGTAAGGTAGAGCTTAGATTTCAGTGCTTTGTATTGCGCAGTATCTCTATTTCAATAACTTATGATAAGACTGATTTTTGGTTGTGACTTGAATTGTAAGATTGGATGTTATCTAAGTTGGACTTGCCAGCATCTTTGATAGACTGCCCATGCATAACTTTTTTATATGCTTTGGAGCAGAATATTCTAGCATCTCTTCTCTCTGTCATAACAAACCTGTGGTATTTTATCGTAGCTGCCGGTTACTTGAAAATTTTGCTTACAAAAATAATATAGGGAGAAGTAATCTCCTGAGCTCAACAGATAGAAAGCTGAATTTTGTTTTTAACTGGCTATGTTCTATCTTGTCAGGTAAAAAAGCTCCTATCTTGTTTAAGAAAGACATGATTGAATCAATGAAGGAGGGTTCTGTTGTTGTGGATTTAGCTGCAGAAGCGGGGGGAAATATTGAGACTACAAAGCCTGGAGAAATGTATGTTCATAAGGTAAGAATTTTAATCTGCAGCTCATTCGCAGTTTGGCTGAACTCGCATTATGTTTTGTAAACTGAAAAGGAGTACCCTGAAAAGGAGTAGATGATTTTGCTGTTTTGGGCTGAAAGAATCCTTTACATTTGCATTTGGTCACTGTAATACGTATATGAATTTGAATATTTAAAAGAAACAAATACCTTTTGTATTATGTTAATTTGCCTGTTAATAGATGTTATGGAATTCTTGCTACTTAGACTTCCAAGTCCAGTGGTTTGTCTCTGCTGAGTTGAAGGTGTGCTTTGACCTAAAAGAGAATAGGTTCTCTTTTAAAAGAGGTAGGAATAGGTTCTTTGACTTGCTTATCACCTCCCATGACTGAAGGTTGCCAATCCCTGCCATAGGTAAGCCAAGCAGGTTTAAACTATGTCAGTGTTTACTTCAGTATGAAGTCTCTGGCTTAGTTCAGTACAATTTCAGCTTCAGAAGGGTGGTGGCTTTGTATGTCTTTAGCTTCAAGAACATGTGTCTCCTGTAGAGTATCCAAAGCACTTGTAATCCAAACTAGGTGTACTATAAATTGGTTCATTAAAGGAAGCAGTTTGCCTGTGCACTGAATCACTTTGGTTTTGCTCCAGTGTTTACTGGTTCAGTTGAGAACTTGCTTTTCTGCTTTTTGGGTTTTATTTTTGATACTGGTGGCAGATTTCCAAGGTTGTTGTTTGGTATTGCAAGGACATAGTGCCATTATTTATGAATCCTGTAGGACATCGCTGCCATGACTGTCATTAACAAAAGCAGGGCTCTGTGTGTGTGTATGTATCAAAGACTCATGTTACATTTGGCTTTGTGGCTTTCTAGGCTTTTGATGTCATTGGTTAAAACCTGAAACTATAGAACATAGAAGACAAGTAAGCACATACTTCCATGAAGAGTTTATATGGGTTGCTTTTAGTCAGAGAAGTATTACCCCTGGATTTAGTGTACTGGCACTGTGCTATGGAAAATGGCAGCAATGCAGAAGTATTAGGATTGTGCCAGAGCATTGCAGGGTTCAAGAAGCTTTTGTGGATCTTAACTGTAAGTTGTGGGAGCAGTGTTCTAACACAAACTTGCTTGAATACTTATGAGTGTATGCCAGCCTCAGCTTCCCCCTTCTCTCAAAAGCGTGAGAGCCAGGTGTACTCTCATGTGTTCTTTAAACAGTGAGGATATGTTATGTTACATTTTTACACACACATGAACCCAGACATATTACTGGCAGAGCTGGCTAGCTCTGAGAAAACTCTCTTCACTCTGCTGGCATATAGAAAGTTGGCTTCCGTGCTTGCCTTCTAGAAAAACAGAGAGGATACCAAGCATTAGGCAGGATAATCTGTTACCTGATTGCTTAAAGTTAAGTTCCGAGAGCATGGTAGGATTAGGAGAAGACAAGCTCTTGCACCAATATACCTTCCTCTTTGTGTAGGAAGAGCCCGTTGCTAATAATGTTTAAGGTGTTGATGTACAGAATCGTGTTGGATTCTGTAACTGTAGTGAGTAATCCTCTGCTGACTTAATAATGTGAGAACTGCAGGTAGCAATTTTAGGTGGGATTAGAAATGCTCTTTCAGAGATTGTACAAATCCTTATTATTTTGCTTGGATTTTTTTTCAGGGTGTTACACACATTGGGTACACAGATCTACCTAGCAGAATGGCTACTCAGGCTAGTACTCTCTATTCCAATAATATTATCAAACTTCTAAAGGCTATTAGCCCTGACAAAGAGAACTTCTATTTTGATCCAAAAGATGAATTTGATTATGGGACTCTGGATCATGTTATTAGAGGAACTGTAGTAATAAAGGTAAGTCAGTAAATATTCTCCTCTTAATTTGTAAGTACATCTTTAACCTTTATCACTGCTGTATTTGAAGATACTGCATGTCAACAGACTTCAGAGATGGCTTGATGAGAGTATAAGTGTGTATAATTGTGTGTTTATTCAGCTGAGCATTCCTCTGTCCCTTCTTGTTGTGGGAAACCTCTTTGCTTTCGCTTCTTGTTAAGATTAAACAAATACCTAACGTGTCTACTGTTGAAAAATAGCAAAAAGATAAAGTTTGTTGTGTTCATGTGATAAAAGCATAATTATTTAAAACGTATTTGAAACATTACTACAGGATTAGAAAAACATTCTTCCATTATTTTTTATTTATTTTTTTTAAATACTCTTGTCTTTTTTAGTAAGAGTAACTTCAGAAAAAAATTGGTGAAACTAGAATATGCAGGATACTTTAAGCTTTGTTAGGAAGTAATAAAATACAAACTCAGGGAATCAACCAATTTAGGTAAGAGGTATTAATTTCCATTGAGTTTTGGTGCATAATGTGGCCAGTACTTTATGATAGCTACTCTGGGGGAGACTTGCATTGACTTCAGCTCTCCCAGACCACTGTTGTGATTTGTACAGCTTGAGACTGACAGCTCCGCAGTTCCCTCTCTGGATACCTGGAGAACAGCAAAAACCATGAGACATTATGCTTGGTCTGGATAGGCTCTGATTCCATTCAGACCTGTAGCAGATTTTGCAGACTTATACTGATTCAGAAAAAGAAGAAATTCCTGTGGTATGGCTGTAGGATGTTAGACCATAACCTGAACTTTGCAGTATTAAGAAGAAAGGGCTTAACTATAAAGTGTCTGCCATGTTAGGCATAACTGTAAATATTTCTTGTCAGGATGGCAAGGTCATTTTCCCAGCACCTCCACCAAATAATATTCCTCAAGGAGCACCTGTGAAGCAGAAGACTGTAGCAGAGCTGGAAGCAGAAAAAGCAGCTACTATTACGCCATTTAGAAAGACTATGACTAGTGCATCTGCATACACAGCAGGTAGGTAACTTCCAGGCTTGGAGAATCAGTACTGAGTGCTCCTCATTTGGCTGATATTTCTGAAGTGGCTCATAATCTAACACATTCAATTTAATAACTATTTGGTAGTGCAGTTGATTGTCTGGTGTATCGCAGTGCAAAATCAGTGTAGTGTAATAAATGCTTTCAAGAGGGAAATGAGAACTGTAGAACTTTAACCAAAAATATTGATATTTCAACAAGTGGTGACTCATGTGGTGTGCATTTATGTGTCATATCAGTAAATATGTGTCATGTGTCATCATTTTGTTTGTTCTTGGAGCTATGCTGGAATTTCCCTTTTCCCCTGCCCACTGTGTTGGGGAGGAGGGGAATTGGCCAAGGTGACTGTCTCCAGACAACTAAGTGTCACAGAAGAAAAAAGCTAGTAAGGCTACATTCCCATGTTAATTGCCTCACCTTGTCTCCAGGGAAGTGGGGGAGGAGTTGGAAGCCAGGAGGGGGGTTGGAGGTAACCGGAGCTGTGGGAGCGGCCGGAGCTGCCAGAACTGCCGCTCTTTGTGGTTGTGGTGCAGTTTGGAGCTTTTTGCTTGGATTTCCATTAGAAAGGAATGAAAAACCATGTCGCCGTGCATCTCAGCCAGCTGGAAAGAGTGAGTTCTCCGGTGTTTGGGAGTGTGTTTTTTCCCTTCCCCCCTTTTGGTGAGGGGGGGAGGATGGGGGGAGGATGTCCATTGTTCACCTCGTCCCCAGCACTCTGGAGACTTCACACGGCAACTACCAGTGATCCAACAGCGCCCCCTGCCAACTGACTCAAACAACTGCAGGCTCCACATCTCCAGCGGTTCAACAGCCCCTCCTGCTGACTGTGGCTATAATTGCCCCAAAGGGTGAAAATTGAACTGTTTTCACTGTTGGGTTTATTCATTTGT
>JAWWMA010000100.1:56600890-56616611 GCA_035041425.1 Mionectes olivaceus | reverse complement strand
CAGTTCCGCGCACACTGTGTCTCACCTAAAAAATCCACTGTGCAGGCTGGAAGGTGTAAAGACCTTCCCCGGATCTTCGCTCGCGAAGAGTGGCCATTATATTATTATTATATATATATACCTTTTAATAAAGGGCTTTTATTCTTACCTTGCTATAATTTTATTTTCCCTTTCCCACACTGTTCCTCAGTTGGAGTCTTTTGATTTTGGATTTGTAGTTGCTTAGAGAGAGGAGTTTTTGGGTCTTTCTCATAATTTATTCCCAGCAAAACACTTGTGTCTCATCTAAAGTGAGACAATATGATACTGATATTGTATTTATGATATCAGTTAAATGGTTCAAGTTCTGAAGGACTCCTGCCAGGGACTGTGCCCATACTTTCCAGCAGAATCAGTTCAATGCCACTGCTTTCTTCAAATTTTACTGTATTGGGTGAGACTCAAATGCTCACAGTCTACTGAAATGCTAGGAACAGGACCTTTGTCATGTCAAAAATATTGTCTCTTTGTGTACCTTCGTACTCTGAGTACATCAGAACTTCAGTATGAGGTACTTAACGAACTGAGTATTTATTCTTAATTTTAATCTCTGTTTTTCATACATATGCTTTGATATGTTCAAGTAGTATCTCAACATGATTGTGACTCTTCTACATTTTTTCTGTGCAACAGGAGAGGACGGGATTTAGTGTTTGTTTAGAAATGTTATCTTTACTGTGTTGTGTGCATGCATAACAAATAAGTGTGAAATCTGTTTATGGCTTTATTTTCTATCGTGAAAGAAACAGTAGCACCAAGAGAACTTTGTTTCAAGAAGGTGATCCACCTGATCTTGAAACGAATCCATGCACAGAGCTCCATTTTTCTTTTATGTCACTATTGGACTCCTGTTGTATACAGTTTAAATGTAAGAAATCATTGAAAAGTTACAGAGTTTTCGTGTGCTTTCTTCCTAGGTTTAGCTGGTATGTTGGGACTGGGCATTGTAGCACCTAATGCTGCTTTCACTCAGATGGTGACAACATTTGGCCTAGCTGGAATAGTGGGGTACCACACAGTGTGGGGTGTGACTCCTGCTCTGCACTCTCCACTCATGTCGGTGACTAATGCTATCTCAGGTGAGTAGCTGTCACACGGCTGCTTATTTTCTATTTGATGTAGGCACAGCTCCTTTTACTTGAACTTTAGACAAAAGTTTGCTGATACGCCTTTTAGAATGTCTAAGAGCTTTTTACTTCTTAATGGAGTTTACTTTCATAAATAGCAAGGACACCTGAACCATAGTCTTTCTGAGAGTATAACTTTTCAAAAGAAGGTCAAATGTGCTACTGTGTATTTTTAATTTTCATAAGAAATTTTTTACTCTTTGCCTGCTTGCATTAAAGTTTGTTTTACTTGCAGTGCTGCAGTCTGCTTTCAAAGAACACATCATTCCTCCCATTTCTGCAGAACATTGCCCTGAAAATAACTTGTCTCTCATATTTTTTGCATTCTTTTATTCTTCACCTCTAACTATGTGTTTTGTGAGAGGGGGGAAAAGAAAAAATTCCTGAATTACCAATAAGACTCTTGACTCATAATAGGTAGGATTGTATATATCTGTGTGTGGCAGGTCATGAGTCTGATTTACCTAGGTTGTTAAAAGCAAAATTTCTTTTATTGAAAAAGCACTTATAGGCTAATTCTGCCTGAGGCACTGTTTTTTAAAACTACATTCATACACTATTTCCTTTTCTTTTGGAACATGTTTGTATTGCTGAAAAAAAACGGGGTAGTCTTTCTTCAAAGAGTAGTGTGTAGAGTGGGGGTCAAAATTTGAGTTGGCTGATATTTGTTTGACTGTTGGAAATGTATAGAAGAGCCTTTTAAGGGTCAGTAACACTTCTTTTCTTTTAAATAGGTCTAACTGCAGTTGGTGGGCTGGTATTGATGGGAGGACACTATCTCCCTGAAAACACTTCTCAAGGTTTAGCAGTGCTTTCAACCTTTATCTCTTCAGTCAATATTGCAGGTAAGCATATTAGGTTTTCTTCTGGGAGTAACATCAAGCACTTGTATAATTTAATACTTTTTTTTAAGCTCTTTAATTGTATAGATTCCAGAAATAAAAATCTGGGAATAGGATCTGGCAGCATTCTTCAATATAAAGATACCACCCTTACAATTTTCATATTAGTTATTGTATCTGGTTGACATACTCTGTAGAGTAACCTTTTTTTAGGGAAATATTTAAATGTGCATTTTTCTTTTACAGTGAAATTTGGGTGATGATTGTATTATGTATTATATTTTCCTGTATATCCCAGGATGCTCATGGATTTGTACTTTTATTCATTTTTTTACTTGAAATACGTATTAGTGGCATAGAACCAAATTCTGCAAGTTTTGAGCTTCAGAAGTCTCAGCTGCAATAATAAAAATAAAGTGAGCAGTGTGTCTTATGAACACTACTTTAGCTAGATTAGGTAGAGAAAGGGATGCAGTTATAATCTAAGCTGTATCCTATAGTCAGTGTAGTGTATAGAGCCAGAGCAAGCCCTCCTTTTCTTCTGAGTTTCTTCCATAGGCAAAGAGGCAACAGGATTAAACCCTGATCATACCTTTGTTTCCTGGTGGTTGTTTAGGTTACCAGCTTTTCAGGGGTTTTATTGGTGTCAGTTGATAAATGTGTGGTCATTTGGTTTTACTACGTATTTCTCTTACATCTTGGCATGTGCTTAGTTTCAGATTTTATTTTTCTTAAGATTGTTCCTTTACTTTGGCCAGGTGGATTTTTAGTCACGCAGAGAATGCTGGATATGTTCAAACGTCCCACAGATCCTCCTGAATACAACTACTTGTACCTGCTTCCTGGTGGTGTATTTGTAGGAGGCTATGCAGCAGCTCTCAGTGGTGGCTATAGTATTGAGCAGGTAAGAAGGTGACTTTATGGTTCTTAGCCTGCTGTTCACTTCAATACTTTGTCATGCCCATGCTGTTGAGGAATAAATATATAATCCAAGGTCTTTTCATCAGCTGCATATTCCCACAAGGCCAGCCTGAAGCTTATTAACTTTAAAAGTTGGCAATCATACTCCAGATGATGAATCTGCAGATTTTAAAAGCGTGGTTGTTGCTGTTTGTTTTTGTGTAAACCGACAGGTACTCACCAGTACTGAGGACAGGGGAATGATCACTGCCCTAGTTCTGCTAGCTGTACTCTTGCAGATAGTTCTGAGCTATCTGAACTATTAGTTCAAATGTGCCATTAGCAAATTCTAAAACTATTCCTATGGTGAACAGGATCTTTTAGCTTTGGATTTGTACTAGGGAAAAACTTGCTTCTGAACTGATGAGGAAATACGTTTGACTCTCCTATTCATGCTGCAGATAAACAAAGGTAGTAAACTGTGGGAAAAGTTTTGTCAGTATCACATTTTAATTGGCCAAAATCACAACCTGTACAACAGTTTCTCACAATCAAGAGTTTTGACTTCATCCAAGAATTGTGACTTAAACACATTCTGGAAAAATCAGCCCTGTTATTTAGTAATCAGAAATACTTTTAATAGTGATGCAATTTGTCACGGCTTTGTATTGATGGTTCTCTTATTTTAAAGGTGATGTATCTGGGGTCAGGACTATGCTGTGTTGGTGCCCTGGCTGGTCTGTCTACTCAAGGAACAGCTCGTCTTGGAAATGCTTTGGGTATGATAGGTGTTTCAGGAGGTTTAGCAGCAACTCTTGGAAGCCTTAATCCCTCACCTGAATTGTTGGCACAGATGTCAGGTGCAATGGCACTTGGTGGTACCATAGGTACGTGTATGATTCTATGAACTAGCAATCTGTGTTCTATGCTTGCATTTGTGCAAACTATGTATACCTAAAGTACTGTGTAGCTTGCAGGTGAATTGACTAACTTACATTTGTAGCTTGTGCAATACTGTTTTGCAAATGCCTGAACAAAAAATAATAACTTCCAGGGCTTTTATTAATGCTTCAGGTTGTAAGAATGAGGAGACTGGTGGAAAATAAGGACCATACCATTTCTATTAGGGAAAGTGGGTGTCCAGAGGTGAATGAGGTTGCCCAGCTTCATACTTCTGTTCAGTTCCATACTGAATACTTCAAATGCCCTTTTTCACATTATGCTTTTGTCACAAAAATCATTAAATTTCTCAATATTTAGTGATGCTTCTAAGAACATGACATGCTTTAATCTTCTGTTTTTCACGATGTCCCCATGTACGCATGTGCAGCCTTCAGTTCAATGCCATAGCAATTTCTAGTTGGAACAGTGTTGTGTATGTATTCATTGCACATTGAACCATGCTGCATTAATTTCTAGTTGAACAGATTGGTTGTATTTTGTAAGACTTCCCTTCTGTTTTCAACTCTCCATAGGTCTGACAATTGCTAAACGCATCCAGATTACAGATCTGCCTCAGCTGGTGGCTGCTTTCCACAGTTTGGTTGGTCTGGCTGCTGTGCTCACCTGTGTAGCAGAATACATGATTGAGTATCCTCACTTTGCTACTGATCCAGCTGCAAACCTCACTAAGATTGTGGCCTATCTTGGCACTTACATTGGTGGGGTGACTTTCAGTGGCTCTCTTGTTGCATATGGAAAACTGCAAGGTGAGACTTTCTATTCAGACTTAGGTATTTTTTAAAGGGTCCCCCCCCGCCTCCCCCGGCATTTAGCTCTGCCTTCAGACTGCTGTGTAAGTAGAAACAATAACTATATTTTGCATCAGGTAAAGGTTTGTATGTTTAATTCTAAGGAGCGTACCTTTTTGTTTTTAATTATAGTTAATTTGTGTACAGCTTTAGGTATGAAAGGGTGTCCTCAGTGATTAGACATATTATTGTTATTCATTATGAAGTCATGTAAACTTCCCTCAGGTCATCTTTTTGAGAAATAAGTGTTGCTTTAGTATTGCTCAGACACTACCTGATGCTTTTTCTCACATTGTTTATATTGAACTTTTATGATCACAGCTTTGTATTCCTGAACAGACATGTTAAGTGAAACCCTGGTGTTACAGGATTCACTGAGCACTGCTAATAGGTATAGGGTTTTGTTATTAACACTGCAGGCTTCATTCAGGTAGCAAGCTTGCAGGATTCGTTGAGACTGCCTCACTTTAAATCATTCAGTTCACTCTTTATCTACTGTGAAACCTCTATGCTCCATACCTCTTACTGTTTTATTAAATACACTTTCTAAGTTAAATAGTTGCTAGTTCCTGATTCTTATGCACATGAAGATTCCTTATTGCATTTATTTTTGGTTTTATAAGCATATAACTTTTGAGTGACTCAGGTAATACCTTTACTAAGAATTTTAGGCTAAGAGCTTCCTATTACTAGTTTTGTTGTTAGCTTTGCAATAGTTCCTTTGGGAAACATCTGTTTGCTTTCTTCAGTGTTTATGAGACCAATCATTGAAAGAGGAAGCATGACATGGATGGAAAGCTGTCATCTCCAGTAATATTTTGAAGGATTTCTCAGTAGTTCGTGTTTCTGATGTATCTCTGCTAAGAAGTTATTTACTTTTTCTCAGTTATGTTTTTTTCTTCCTTCATCCTACACCCCCTTGCAGGTCCCTAGTGATCTTCACTGCCTGTTTCTGCCCACTCTCCTGTTTATTTTTTTCCCCTTTGCATTGTCATATCATCATGATATGAAATACTAAGCTTGCCTGTGTTATTGAACTACTGATTCTGTACTGTGGGAGAGGTAGTAGGTCACACACTTTGACTCCCAGTCCATGAGTCCATCAGGTCCTTCCTCCACTGAATTCAGCTAAATTTAAATGAGATACTCTGTCACTTCGTATGTAAGTAATTACTGAGAAACTTGCATTATTTCTACTCTTTGCCATGCTGTTTGGAGAAAAAAAGAGCCTAGTATGAGAATAAATATGTGGTTGTCTTTTGAAACTGACTCACATAAATAGTGAACCCCCTTTTCTCCTCAGATCTCTGCCAGTGTGGGAAGCTTGGGAGGTCTGTGTAACTGAAGGTAGTGGTGAAATTAAAGGATTTGAAGGCAGGAATGTTTTATATTTGGTGTTATCTGTGTAGTCATATTTTCCTAAGTGCACAGCTTTTGAGAGACTGAGATTGTATCTGTGTAGAAGTTCCAGTTAAAAGCTTCCTACTACAATGTATCTTATACAACACACAAAGATTTGGGATCGAAATGAAAGAACATTTTTGAAGAAAAACTAAAAAGGCTTTTCAAGAGCAAAAGAGATTTTTGTGACTATTCTGGAGCACTTCAGTGAAATTAGAAAGTAAACTGAGTCTAAACAGGAATATTTGAAAATCTGGAGTGAGTTGAATGTTTTGCAATTCTGAATCATGACAAGGTCTCAGCCTCCACTAACTTGTTTTATGTTCTGCACCTCTCTTTTTCTCTTTTTAATTTTATGTTTGCTGAGTTACTCAGCCTTCTCTGAAGACAAGAAGCAGGCTCTCCTGAATGTACATGTCAATCTCTGAATATGCGTTTTACTGTAGGTATCCTGAATTCTGCCCCTCTGCTCTTGCCTGGTCGACATGCATTAAATGCAGGATTGCTGGCTGCCAGCATTGGTGGAATGATTCCGTACATGATGGATCCCAGTTACACTACAGGAATTGCTTGCCTGGGTTCTGTGTCAGCACTCTCAGCCATCATGGTAAGTTGAGAAATTGTAGAAGGTGAAACAAATTAAACAAGCAGTTTGTTCTCCAGCTTTGGAAGTTTCCTCTTAAGGGTTATATTTTACCCCCCTGAGCCACAGTTGGCGTAGTGCCTGCCTGCGTGGTAACTTGCAGCAGCAAGTAGCAACTGACTTGCCTAAATCTAGCAGTAAACCAGAACTGTTCAAGAGAACAGGCATGTATGTATATGATTACTTTTTGCAGCAATTGATTAATGAAGCATTCTGTATGACAAAATGATGTTTTAGGAGACTTTTTGGGAAATTAATGCTTAACATACTTAAAAGAACTCTGGATCTACAGTTTGTCATGATAGCTTAAGATTATCCCCATAGGTAACTTTTTCCATTCACTCATACTGGTGCAAACCAGTGTTGCACAATTTACCTTGAATATTAGCATTCTGTAAAACGAGTCTTGCAGACTGCTCAGTATGAATCCCTTAACAGTATGAACAATTCCAGAGAGCTGCTAGGATATTTTTGCAAGTAAAAATATGTGATTTAGCGCAGAATGAGGATGGTGGGTACCTTTCTGTACTCTTGGAAAAGGTGGCACTGGTAAGTCCAGTCCTCAGACCACAGCTTGAATAAGTATACTTACATTGAAGATAGTTGAATAGGTTATTAAGTTACTCTTAATACTTGCCTAGAAAGTTTATGGATGCCCCTTTCCTGGAGGTGTCCAGGGCTAGGTTGGATGCCTTGAGCAACATGATCTGATGGATGACATCCCTGACCAAGTCAAGAGAGTTGGAACTAGGGGATCTTTAAGGTATCTTCCAGCACAGACTGTTCTGTGCTTCTATATTTATATTTCATTGCTGCAAGCAGACTGTCTTCTCCACATTTTCTCTTTGGTCACAGAAGTATTTTCTTTTCTTTTCTAGGGTGTCACTTTAACATCAGCTATTGGAGGTGCTGACATGCCTGTAGTTATCACTGTCCTGAACAGTTATTCTGGATGGGCTTTGTGTGCTGAGGGCTTCCTACTGAACAACAACTTGCTGACCATTGTTGGTGCACTCATTGGCTCCTCTGGGGCCATACTCTCTTACATCATGTGTGTGGTAAGAAACCAACAGAAATTCTGCTGGTTTGCTGATTAATGAAAAACCTTATTCAACATGTTTTCTAGAAAGATAGACCATTAGATCTCAAACTGTTAGGTCTTCACAGCCTAGAAAATTCTTGATTGAAACTGTTGGACTAGATGTCAGTTGTCTTTCTTTCGTTTAGAGAGACACATAATTCAAAACTGAGGACAGCCTTTGTATTTACTTGGGCATCGAGGATTTGAATCCGGGCTCAGACAAGTATGATTACTTGTGCTCAACTGTTTTTTATTATTCATATACCCCTGCAGTTTTTTTTAAATTTAAGCTAAATACTTAGGTATCTCCTGTAGTGTATAGCGTGTTCCTTTAAAAAGCTGTTTGATTAGAGAGTAATTTACAGTTTGTGTTTTGGTGTGCAGGAAAGTGTGCTGCTTTCTTCATGGCAGCTACTTTGAAGTACCACGGGGTGGCAGCAGCCTTGCTGGAGTTCACTGCTTTGCCAGTGTCTGTGTCAGCAAACTTGAACTTACAACTCTGTGTGTAAATCATATTGCGTTACTAGTAATGACCTCTTTTTCTCTGCAACATTTGTATAGAAGTCTTTTTTTCAAAGGTGTAGAGGTAATGATTTAAAGAAAACTGTTCACAGTGCAACAGCTGCCAAACTCCTGTTTCTCTGTTGTGTAATCCTGTTTTACTTCTGCTCTTGTGTTTGTGTATGATCACTATTGCTGTTCTCTTGTCTGATGTTTTCCTATGGTCAGCACTGGTCATCATCATTTACTTAATCTCAGCTGATAAGTAGTGTTGTTACCATGTTAGGAATGTTCAGGATCATTAATTTTCATCTTTCTTGAGGAACAATTCCAGAAGAGTTTAAAAAGTCATTTTTGTCCAGCTTCTTGAAGGTGAGCTCAGATGAGCAATTCCAGGTATGAATGTCAAAGAATCTTGTTCTTTCTTGAACGTTTTTGTCTGCTTATCAAAGGAAATGAGATTATGTGGCTCATATTTATTTGTATACATTCGGGACTTTAGTCCATATCAGTAGAGAGATGATGCTTATGGGTAACACAGGTATGAAAAGTATGTTCTTTAAAAATCAAATTCCTGTGAAATCTTAGTGAAAGTATGAACTGTTTGAAATGTATTTGCCAGTAGGCAGAGTCTATCTGTACCCTCATTTTTCTTTTACCATCTCCTTCCTTATTAAATTTATTTTATTTCTAACCCTTCTTAGCCGTCACGAGAGAGTTTTGAAATATTTGCAGAGTTGGTTGGAGGAATCCAGATAAATAGGAAGCCTGGGGCAGTAGTTAGCAAATAGTTATGCAGTGACAGAGTATCTTTCCTCTAAGTATTTCTCAGGAATATTTCAGGAAGTTTAGCTTTTGAGGTAGTATTCTAAAAATCTTGAGCTGCTTTATATAAGCTTAAACAATTAAAGTTCATCAACCAGTAAAATGAAAATTATTTTGTATAATTTCTGCACTTGCTGGCCCAGCATTTTTATTTCTGTTTTACTTCCTTTAATGGAAATTATTTCTTTTAAAAGCATTGTTGTTCTCTGGGGATTTAGTAACATTGTCTTGAAACTGCATTTCAGGAGAAAAAAATGCTCGAGGGTTTCAACAGACTCTGCTTTAGATGTTGCAACCTGTGCTAATGAAGCAGCAGTTTTTCCCTCCCTTTTTTGTTCATTTTGTCCACCCCCACACCCTTTAATGTGACTTCCATCAAAACCAGTATATTTATTGAAACTTATCTAGTACGGGTGAGAAGGTATTTGTGGAAACACCTTAATGGCTGAAACCTTATTTTTACAACAGTTTTGATTACTTTTTGCGATAAAACTGTGATTTAATTGTACAAAGCCTGTCCAGCTAATCTCTTAAAGCTTCAGCTGATAAAACTGGCCAATATGTATTCCGATAACCACTGAGTTTTTGCACTCATATCTGCTTGATTTTCCACCTATCCTTCTTTTGTACCTGTTAGTAGGCTGAGTTAAGGACAAAGAATTTCAGTTTAGATAGCAAAGGCCTGTACTGTTCACTCATCCTGTGAGTAGTGACTCTTAAAACACCAGTACTTTTTCTTCAGAACAGCTGGTTGTCTTAGTATGCCCTTCTCCCTCATTTTTTCCCCATAGGAAATACTTGATGATTGTAAGTGTAGTGTTAGAATCACTATGCTCAGGGATGGGAAAGAAGCTTAAGGTTGAAGAGTAACCATTAACTGGGAGAATGAAACAGAGCAAAAGAAGGGACAAACAGTGTTAGTCTTATAAACTGTGGGCTGGCCCATCACATGTACTAGCTGGGTAGTTTCTGTGGGGACAGTGCAAGCACTTGAAGTTCTTTGGGATCAGATGTCTGATTTTCCCTGGACTGTAAGCTCCTGACCATTGTCACCTTATATGCACGACACAGAAGGCTTTTTGCTGGTTGGTGGATTATCAGTGAGTGGTGAAGCCTGAACTTTATACCTCTGTATTTGTGGTCTGTGGTGGTAAAGAAGGTGAAAAAGACTATAGAAGAGTTTTCACACTGTCCCAGTGCTGAGCAGGTTAGCTGGTTAATTGTTGCTTGATAAGGTTTTGGCTTTTCTATACCATCCACCTTTTTTCCCCAAACTTTCCTCTTGGAAGGGAGGTCTTCTTGGCTCTTTGTGGTAGAGCCAGGCAAAGGTGCTTCAATCTCATGCTTGCTTTTAGTGGCTTCTCAGATTTCTAATAATACTTCAAATTTTTTATCTCCTTTGGCCTGGTCTAAGTATTGTCCTTTGATTTAGATACGTATAAAGTGCTTTGTTTCTTTTGTGTGCAACATCTGAAGAGGGTATTCTGTCTAGGCTGTCTTACCTGGCGTGTAACTGCTATAATATACTACATAGTTGGGTTTTTTTTCAATATTGTGATATATGTCAAAGGCAGTGTTTTCTTAGAGGACATGGGCTACTGTGTACTGCAGACAGTAGAGAGATGCTGATTTCACTGCAATGTTGTGCTTCCCTTACAGTATCTGAAACACTGATGACTTATCAGGACAAACAAAAGTTCTGTGTCTTCATTGTACTTATTTGCTAGATGATGAATTTGAAAGAATGGCATATATTCTCAGGCTATGGCAAAAACCCTATGGAATTGCATGATTTGAAATATCAGTGGAGAATGGACAACTGGAAGCATATTTTGTGTGGGTGGTTTCTCCCACACATCTGCGTCTCTCCATATCTATTCCTAAATTTTGTTGTGGTTTCTCAGCTAGTAGAGAAGATGTATGACACATATGTAGTTAAAGAAGCAATTTATCCAGTTCCTTTCCTCCTTCTAAAGATTTTTTTTTACTGCAATTACAAGTTTTCCTATTTCCAGTTATTGACAGATACTGCTTTGGGACCACACTCACAAGGAGACATGCCAGTGAAAGCATTTAGCCAGTGGCTTTTCTGGCTTTGTGTCTAATGGAGGCAGATTTTCAGGATGTGTTCTTCTCTTAAAGCTCATAGTTAAAATCTCTTGTTTCCCTTTGGTGCTCAGCCAGTAAGTAATGGCCCTGTTCAGTTCATGAAAATTTGACTAATTTTGTGTGGCTTCTTAGCTGCTTTGTGTTCTTTGCTGTATTGTTGCTGTAAGAGTTTTGCTTCCGTACCACCTGTAGGAGCTTTGTGGTTTCCATGCTGTCATTAGCAGTTCTGTGCTCACATGTTGAATAGGTCAAAAGCTGTAGAAAATACCTTGCAGAGGTTTCATCTGTGTGTATATGTGGATGTAAATTTTTTTTTTTTTAATTTCTATCAAGTATGCTTTCTTTTATAGCCCTCCGTTTTAAGCACGAAGATAGGCGAATATTTGCTTTTTGTTCTCTGCTTTGGGGAAATGCTGGTGCTTTCATGTTACATGTGTAATGTAATGTAGTGGAAACTGATGTTGGTTATTGCTGTGTTAAGCTGCTGTAAGAAGCCTGTTATAAGAAGTTTTGAGTTACAAGAAGGCAAAGCCAGCAGGTAAAGACTATTGGTAGGAAGTTTGTAATATTTTCAGAAAACTTTTTTCAGAAATTTTCTTTGCGGGCTCTCACTGTTGCTTTTATGTTTTATCTTTATCTGATCAAAACCCTCTTGTCTTTCAGGCTATGAACCGTTCTCTTGCAAATGTGATTCTTGGGGGCTACGGCACTGCATCAACAGCTGGAGGGAAGCCCATGGAAATTACTGGAACCCACACAGAAATAAATGTGGACAATGCAATTGAAATGATAAGAGAAGCCAATAGTATTATTATTACTCCAGGTAAGACACTCTTGACTCACAGGATGTTCAGAGGATGTATTATGAAGAAAAAGGCCCCAACCAAAAAAACCCCAAAACAAACCAAAAAACTGTAGCCTACAGTGCCAGCATGGCAGCAGCATGTCAAATGCTGATTGAGTCCATGTGATTTGTATTTGTTCCCAGCTCAGTTATCATTTTTCTATGCAGAGATGTATGCCACTTCATTTTTCTTTATGTGTGTTTCTTCAAACTCTGTCCTTTTTGTTTACATTTTAAGTTCTTCAGAACAAAGGCTCTTGAAAATTAAGGTTGCACCACAACACCTGTACACAATATTAATTGTGAGTTTCCAAGCTACTACCACAGTACCAGTGGTTCCAATATAGCTGTCTGTTAAGTTACAGAAAACATTTTGTTTACAGTTTTCATGTACTTAATTCTACGTGGGTTTATGAAAAAAAAGGCAATAAACTAATTTAAAACTTAATGTAAATACTGTAATTAAAGTAAAAAAAAAAAGACCTGAAAACCAAAGCCCTGAATTGTCTGAAACTATTATGTTGACTGTAGGCTCATACTGTTCAGTGGACGCTCCCTAATAGGAGAGCTGAGGTAGGAAATAGCTGAAGATTTCTTTTTCTCCAACAGAACAGCATGACTGCTATGTTAAATTTATTTTAGCATTGGAATGTGAGGAATGCTAAAATACAAAGTCATCTTTTATTTTGCTTCAGCTTAAATGAAAACATGAGTGAGGTAGGGTTTTAATTTGTTTCCAGGAAAGCTTGCAGTCATTCTCAAGGAGTTTGCCTCTTTCTCCTGTGGTCAAACCTTGAGGACACCAATAATAATTTATACTCTTTGTGTTTCTCTGGGTATAGTTGCTCTGATGAATTAGTTCTGACAGACTTAAAAGACAAAACTATATGCAGTACTAGATTTGAGTTATGCAAATTCAAAATTATCTTGAGCATAGTGGTTTTGAAGTAACATAATACTAGCCACTCTATCAGTTTTTCAGAGTACCTGTCTGAAACAACCTTTTCTGATAGAGAAAGGAATATGTATCTTTGTGAAACTGAAATAAGTTGCTTTTGTAGTTGGACTGGCTCAGTCACTGCACTATGAGTGGTTGGGAGATCAAAAAAAAAAGAATTACAGTGGTCATGCTCTGAATATATGAGAATCTGATATGTGTGTGTATTTTTAAAATTTCTTTTTAGTTATAAGAGCTTCTGTTTATGTGGGAGAGACTCTTATTGTCTGCATCTAGACTTTCTGCACTGAAACAGAAAAAAAGCTTAAGATTTTGAAATTCTTTCAGGTTATGGTTTGTGTGCAGCAAAAGCTCAGTACCCTATAGCTGATCTAGTGAAGATGTTGAGAGAACAAGGCAAAAATGTCAGGTAAGTGCTTTCCTTGATGATAAGTATTACAGTGTTTTGTTTCAGTTTGGTTTTTCTTTTCATTCCATTAAAATCCCCTACAAGTAAGTTGTAGTTTTGGTTTAGTATTTCTTTCAGCATTGGCAGAGGCACAGAGTAGTTGAAGTTAGAGATCTCTGGGGATTGTCTGGTTCAGCCGGCCTCCTTGCTCAAGCCAGAGTCAACTGGAGCAGGTTGCTTAGAGTCTTGTCCAACAGGGTTTTGAACATCTAGTCTCCAAAGATGGAGACATGTCAATCTCTTAGTATGTTCAATCATCCTTAGAGTAAAATAGGTTTTTCCCATATTTCAATTTGCAACTGTTGCCTGTTGTCCATTCACTCGATACCACTGAGAAGAAACTGGCTCTGTCTTTTCTACTGCCCTTCATCGGTATTTATACAGTGATAAGATTCCCTTGAGCCTTCTCTTCTCCCAGTTTTCAGCCTCTCCTCCTGTGGCAGGTGCTCCAAACCACTGAGCAACTTAGATCTACACTTATGGGATTCCCATAAGATTTTGCTACTGCAAGCAAAGCTGTTATTAGAGTTTTGAATATTGGATGGAAGGATTATTGGAGTGCATGACACCAGTCCCATGAATTTATTCTGCTGGAGTGCTGCTCTAAAAGCAGAGATATTTCTTAGGTCGCCAGTAGTAGCCTCAAGTCCTTTCCTCCTTCATTTTTTTGGTAGACCTTATAGATACTGAAAGCAAACAAGATACCCTCCCTACTGATCGTTTGAAATTTTGCTTGCTTTCTTATTATGATAACATAATATTTTAAAATCAGTCAAGGCTCAGTTTTCATTTCAAACAAGGTATTTGGGCAGATGCTGGTTGGTCAGACTTACTCTCCGATTTCTATGTGGTTATTTCAATTAGATGGTGACTTCCATTTGGAATCAGCACTCTGGTAGTGGTTTTTTTGCCGGTGTTTTCCTTATTCCACTACTTTTTGGACCTTATTGGAAAGTTGCATGTAAGCTTTTGCAGTGTGTTAAAGCATTTATTGTGATGAATGACAGCAGAATTATAGGGTTTAGCAGCAATTATTTGTTAGTGTTTAGCCAGCATATTGCAATTTTGCATATAAAATTACTTTATAGATGTGTTTGTTCGTGGATACATGAGAAGTGAGGGGGTGTGGTGGTGTATTTTCTTCCTGGAGAAGTTCTCTTCACACCTTGTTTTTCTCCATGTTTAGTGAAAGCTCTGTGTGTGTCCAGATTGCATTAAAAAATTTGAAGACTCCTTGTTGTGCAACAAGAAAACCCTTCCGTGGCTAATGCGATGACAGTATTATATACTTCTGTCTTTATTTCAGTACTTCTGTGGGGGTGAGCTTTTTTTTCACCAACCTTGGTGAAATAAAAAAAAATTTTGTTTTTTCCTTTTATGTTGTCTTTGCAGGGGAGAAAGGTGAATGAGTCCTTGAAATAAGTGGCTTATACTTGAAATGAGTCAATTTCAGGAGGAGATCACTGCAGTGGTTACCTAGTATTTTAATGAAATAAATCTGTATTTACAGTTTGTGGTAATTCAGGCCTTTCATCACTTTACTGAGCTCCCACGGTGTTCATTGAGTGCAGCTGTTGTCCTCTGGTTTCAGTAGGTCTGGAGTGCCTCGGGACCCTAAACCACTCACCGTCCAGATGTAGTGACACTCTCCCACATATGCTGTGGAGACGTGCCAGCATGGACATAGGATTGCATCAGTCTGTAATGCCCATCGTGTGCCAGGAAAAACTGTGACTGTCATATGTTCTGGGTTTTTTGCTTCATGGCTCACCATTGATCCAGAGGAGCTGTTGTTTTCCTTGCTCTGCCTGTAGCCATAACGTTCTCTGTGAATGCAGATTATATAACATGATACATAACCTTTGACTAGGGTTTAAATTTAGAAATATGGGAGAGTTTTTGGAAACTTTAGACTGTTTTAGTTACTCGGTTGCATAGCTAATATCATTGCTCACTTGAGATGGTCTTGCAGCAGATCACGCCTTTAATGCATTAGTAAAGTCACGTGGAAAGCTGGATGTTACTGTGCCTGGAGTATAGCTTTGCCCTGTTACAGAGGGATAAAACAAAAAACTTTTTATAGGCTAAATCCTGTATCCCCCAGAATCTGTTGGCCTTGGAGAGGAAATAGCCGTTCTACAACTGCTGTTGTGTTTTTGCAGTGTCAGAACTAAGTTGCTGAAAGTTCTCGCTTTACCAAAGTTTGTCAGCCACATGTTGTGTTGTTTGTAAGAACCTAGCTGTGGAATTCT
>JAWWMA010000100.1:56587094-56600790 GCA_035041425.1 Mionectes olivaceus | reverse complement strand
TGGAATTCTGATTTTTTTCTATATAATAGAATTATATTCTGTAGTAATTTTGCATCTAGATATATAATTACACTCTAAAACTCTATACATTCTCAAATGTGTGTGGGTTTTTGATGCTCTCCATGTCTACATTAAGTTGTCTGTCCTATGTTTTGCCACAATATGACATTCTTAAGACATTTTTATCAATGTGTTTTGTTTTTTTGTTTTCCTGTACAATAAGAAGTTCTTGATGAGAAAAATGCATCTTAAGATGAAACCACTCTTAAAATTGTGCTTTTCATAGACTTTCTAAATAATTTCATAGTAAATAAGTTGATTTTTCTGGTAATCCATGGTTGAGAGAGATGCACATTACCTCTTTAACAGCCTTTCAAAAGAGTTGCTAATGAATTAGTGGTTTTGTTTGGTTTTTTTAACCTACTTTTTATAGGTGGATATCTTGAAGGACTTGAGTTTCCAGCTTCTGATGCTGGAGAATCTAATTACTTTTAAGCATATGGAAACAAGTTTTCTACATTTTTGAAAACACGGTAGTACTGATTTAGTGTTGTACCAGCATTTTTTGGTCTTTTTTTTTTTTTCCCTGGTGATACCTAAAAGGCTGAGCTCTAATCAAAAGTGTTCAGAGGTCTGTGTCCCCCCCCTCCATTGTTCTAATTTCTTGGAAGTAATAGAATATGTGAATGCGTATCAGTTACACATTTATCTACAAATTAATAAATAAAACTGATTAACTACAACTGTTTAATTATATTAGTTTACAGTTATGATTCGTTGTGGCTCTACAGAGAGTTTTATAGCATGAATTGTTAAAATGCTGTTCTGAGCAAACTTGTGCGTCTCAGGTCTGCAAGATGGAATTTATTGTCACTGATGAAATAAGAACACCGTGTGCTGACACAAGTTTCTGGGAAGCTGAATTATACTTAGTGTAAAGACATAAAGTGTTTACATGTGTGTCAGTTCTTGGTTTGCTATAATCAAATTAACTGGGTGGGTTCTGAATTATTAATGCTGCAGAAGAATATGCAGATGGAGTCCAACAGATCTGTTAGCTCCAGTGCCTTATTGATGTAGTTAGAACTAGCAAACCTTGCTGTACCTGATCCTGTTCTGCAAGGATGCAGCTGTATCTGTGTGCTTCTGTAGGTGTGCCATTGCTTCCATAGGGGTCAGCTTAGCTCTGGGTGACCTCACTGCGTCTGTGTGTTTTGTGGAAGCAGGCTCTATTCTTTTCCCTGTAGTTGGGTTCTTGGGAGGGTTCTTGCACAGAGCTAAGATCCATTTGGATCTTGCCCCTGCTCTCATAAACCGTAGTTGTTGGAAATAGGGAGCCAGTATCAGTACCCTGTTTAAAGTATTCTTAATTTAGCTAATCCAACTCAGTTTAAATTTAACTGACCTGATTGATTTTGAGACGTATGTTGCCTCAGGCATGAAACCAGGTCTAAGGTAGCAAGGCCAGCTGTATGTGTTGATGCTAGTGATCTACAGGGCTATCTGTAAAGTATGATGAACATTATGATTATACTGTGATACTTGGCAGTCGTGCTACACTGCAGCTGTTACATGGCAGCTGTGGAGTATCTGAATGATGCACTTCTCTGTTCATCTAGTTTTTTGGGGTTTTTCCCCCTCTTGTTACCTAGAGTAACAGATTATTGTTTGTACTGGAAACGGAGGTGGAGAGGTATCTAAATAAAGTGAGTGAGACATTAGGAAAAGTAGGTTAGGCAGAGAATCCTTGGGCAAATACAACAATCTGAAGTGTTGAGTAAACTAAATTAGGCACCATCCAGATGTTGCATTGCTCTGTCCAGCTTTGTCATTATGACAGAAATCCTATCCTTACACGGATGAAGTGATCTTGAAACCCTTCTCTATTGGGTTAGGTGCTGCTCTTGTGAGATCGTGTGTGAGGTCTTTCAGTATTGATTACTGGAATGTGTTCTAGCCAGCTGTAATAAAGATGGGTACTGACTTTATGAGCTGTATAAAAAGTAATTGCTATTATGAGGTTTTTCAGTCATTTTTTTGGTATAGTTGTCTTTTCCATGCTACTCTTATTAATTTCATACACTTCCCCTACTCTCAGTCCCTTCTACCCACTCCCTGCACCAATTTAAGTGCTTTCTCTGCTAGAAGTGCTGTTCTAAATGCGATGTGTATGTCAGGAATTTTAGATATTTGGTCTAAATTTGAAAGAAAACGTTGCACTTTCTGTATTACAAGAAAAACTCAAAATATGAACTTATTTTTCAGTGTGCTGTGTTGTCTTTGTAAAACTAAAAGGTATCCAGTAGAGGCTGATTATAAAAGCTGAATATCCTTGCCTCATGCTGTTCACCTGTTAAGTCAGAGTAGCAAGAAGATGTGTACTTACTTCAGTGTCTTGCAGTTGGTGGTGATGATAAGCAAGCCCCACAGGGTCGAAAGAAAAAATTCCTGGTTAATTCTGTGTTTCACTGAAGTACCAGAATAAAGTTTCAAGTTATACACATCATGATTGTGAATATGTGTTGTGGGTTAAGATTTCTGCTTGATTTATAAACAAAAAAACCAACTTCCAGGAGTCTCTGCATAACTAATACTAAAAGAATATCAAAGAAACTTGGCAATTTTTCACTTCAAAGCATTTTTACCAGAAAACATGTCTCTCTTTTAAAATAATTTCCGTGTTGAATTTTTGAATATGAGTGAGTTTCATATTTTGAACATCTGGGAGAGAGCACATGTAACAAAATGTTCCTGCTGTAATGCACACAGTTTTGAAGAACTGCTGCTGTTGTGAGTTGGAGTGTCTTTTATTAGACACGTAGTGATCCGTCAAGGATTTTAGGTGTCTGTTTTCCGTCTGTTTCACATGGTTATGTGAATTCTGAATTCTGCTTTGTATTGGACAGGCTGATTTCGCTGCAGAAATGTGTAGATGTTACCTTTTGACATAATGAAAGCCTCAGAGAAGCATGTATTTTTTCATTATTCTTTTTGACATTCTTGCATGTCCAATAACAAGTAGTACTGGCAGGCTACTGACATATTTGGTTAACAGGCTCTTAGAAGCAGACTTTTGGAAGTCACTTCAGCATTTGTCCAAAAAAGCTCTTGTATGAACAACTTTCTCAGACTTTCTGAATATGCAATATGTGGTTTCAAGACTTCTGTCAGAAGTCTTTAACTGTTGATGCTTCATGCCATAACTCTTCCTGAATGAAGATAATTTGTCCCTTTCTTTTCTTCTTTCCTTGCCTCTTGCCAGAAATGGTGAAGTCAAAGGTGAAATTTATTCTCTTGGCAGCTTAAATTTTGGCTTTCCAACCCTTGAAATGAGATTGTATGTGTATATAGTATTTAATAGAAACCTCACAAGTACTTTGTTTTGTGTATTGCCAAAGCAGCTTTGGTCACAAAGGCACTCAAATAATTTTATTAGACACAAAAGAGAATTTTGTTGGAAAATCTATTTTCACTGCCCGAGGAGTGATGAGGGTACTTCAGAATAAGAGTTCTCCTACTGTACTGTAAGTGATTGAATTTGGTGTACTTAAGGTCTGTCTGCAGTACTACACATGGCTTGTATTACTGAGTCAGTGGTGTAAAACGTAAACTGTTAGTAATTTGTCCTATTTACTCTCCTTTTTCTGATTCTAGGTATTATCCTTTGCAACAGGATCCCAAATGTTTACTAGCTGAACACAAGCTATTGTCTTTCTTTATTTAAAAGCATTCCTTTTAAAGCCAGCTTTTATCCTACTGTTTGGTATAGAGCTTTAAGTTGTAGTATATCTAGTACTATGTGTATTAAGCATGTGTCCTTAGTTTTGTTCTGGAGTTCCAGTTGTCTCATTCTTGTGTTGTCTTAATGTCATCTTAATGATGGCGCTCTCAATTGACCTTTTAAGGATGTATTTGTACAGTGTTAAATTCGCAAGTGATCTGTGTTGATTGGACTGTGACTTGTGGTCCATCCGTGATGTTATCCATTTCCATCGGAGTAGAGTTGAAAATAGAAATGTATGATAATCTGTCTGTCATGGCAAGCTGATTTATCAGTCTTTCCTTTCTGAAGAAGTTTGAAATTATTTAATTTCATTCCTGTCTTACTTGGATTTCTACTCAGAAATTTCTGTTCTAAAATCCAAGAACTCAGTAATCCGAATTTACTCTTGACTGTTTTCCTTCTCTTCCAAAGGACATATAGACTTCATTGAACATTTATCTTCAGCCCCCTACAACATTCATCTGAGACACTTCTGGTGTGCTTGAAGTCAGTGTAGCTCTGGTGATAGCTCCAGAACTAGAAAGACAGAAAGTGCACAGGACAGTAGACATGGATGTGCCTTGCTTATTATAAGGGCCAGTAGATGACCAGAAGAGTACAATCTGCCAACACAAAATAGATTTACTTCTAACCAAATATGACTTTGGTAGTTGCAGCTACATCAGTTTAACATCTTCATTCTATCTTTTTCCAGGTTTTTACCCTTGCAAGAACCGTATGCATGCCTGAGCACCCCTGGCTGCCATCATGTTGGCTGCCATCATGTTGTCTGTCTGAAGTGTTATTAACTTATAAGCATTTTTTAAAATGGTTATACTCAAACTTTTATAGTTTCTTAGCTCTCCACCTTCTCACCCCTCCTTCCTTTTTTTTCCCGTTTTCTTATAAGGTCAATCACGAGAAGAAAGTGGCATGTTAAGCTAATTCGGCAAACCATTATCTTGAACTTGCTGATTTTTGTGTTGGATTGGAGTGCTAGACTGTGGTAACAATACGTCCTCTAGAGACACCTGAGTCAATAAAGTCATTTGCCAAGGGCATTTCTAGGTCTAGGAGTGGTTTTGTTTCAGAAAGGCAGCACAGCCTTTTGCCTTTTTTATGAGGAGTATTACACTATGGTGATTTTATTTAGTCTGCAGTGATGTAAGGGATCTACAAACCATGTTAATGTGGATGGCAGTTTTGCAGCTAAAAGGCTTATTTATAGAAGTCCAAAAATACCTGTCAAAGCTTTAAAATACAGTACTGCTTGGAAAGGGAATTGTTAAGGTTTAACCATTTTATTTTATTTTATTAATTCACATGTGTGCTCATATATAAGAGCTTCTCAGCCCTGTAGGTCACAGGTGACAGTTTTACTGTATAAAACAGAGTGGTCTGTATTTGTTAACAGTGTTGAACTTTCTTCACTTTTAGGTTCGGTATTCACCCTGTGGCTGGCCGTATGCCAGGTCAGCTGAACGTACTACTAGCAGAGGCTGGTGTTCCGTATGATATTGTGCTGGAAATGGATGAGATCAATGAAGATTTCCCAGGTTAGCATGTGAGACATAAGTTTCCATTAGATTGGATGATGTATTTGATTTTGGTTTTGCATTGCGCAAGAATTTTTAAAAATAGAAGATCTCAGACCATTCGGTTTCACTTTGTGCCTCTTGTGATAGCACTGTAGAGAACAAGAGTTCTGTCTGGTTTTTTGTGGGGAGGGTGCGTTTTGGTTTTAAGTTGCTTGTAGCCATGAAGTAAATTACAAATGCTGGGTCTTTAATGTCTCTGTAACCGCCCCAATACCTGTAGAAGAAAACTGTTGTTGCTTCTTTAGGTCAGGGCTTGTGGATAACTTGACCTTCTCGTATCTTGCAAACCTCTATCGTGTTGTACTGGCACCCTTTTGTTTTTTTACACCTTTTTTAGAAATCAGAAGGTTGGTAAAAAGGGTTTTCAGAAGAATATTCAAAGGAAAAGCCAGGCACCAAAAATTTGAAAGTGATGATACTATGTGTGTATAAAAACACTTAAATATTAAAGTATTGAAATTTTTGTGTGGCCTGGTGGTCTAAGGAGTCCCTTGGAATTGGATAGTGTCTGGTTGCAGTTTGCTGGAGGTAGGTGGGAGCACACCTGAACTCTCACGTTATAATTTGCCTGATAACTTTATAAAATAGTTTATGAATGATGTCCTCATAAGTTTTTGTAGAAAACCATTATGGATTCTTCTGCCTGTAAAGATCAGAATTAACACAAAAATGTGCATCAGCCTCTGTGTTCACATTTCAGATAATTTTTCATCTGTATTATTTTCTTTGTCTTGCTGCAGAAACTGACTTGGTCCTTGTAATAGGTGCAAATGATACAGTTAATTCAGCAGCTCAGGAAGATCCGAACTCTATCATAGCTGGAATGCCAGTTCTTGAGGTCTGGAAGTCCAAACAGGTGAGATTAAGAGAGTTGTGCTAGGACCTGCATTAGGTAGCATGCTCTTAAAACCATGGTGGATAAGCTCAAAAGATTCTCCCACTGTTCTGGTTCCCATGAAAAACTTTTGTCCGAGTTGTCCAGCAAAACAGTCCGTGCTTGGCACGTGTGATGCACTGCTCATGATTTTATAATCATCATCAAGTGCTTTAGCAAGACTAGGGACAACTGCAATAGAAAAGACCAATGAAAGTGCTTCCACTAGAATATGTCATTACAATAAATAATGTCCTGCTCGTCTGCAACCTTGAAGCATTTTTGTGCAAATATCTGCTTTTTTTAGGTCTATAGGAAATTTGATTGACAACTTTAATATTGAGGTGGAAATACAAGAATGAATAATATGCTTAAATAACAAGTAATAATTAGAAAACAACCCCTCCAAAAAAGCTCCCAGACAACCCAAACAAAAAACCAAAACACTGAGTGGCTGAGTTGAGTAGAGAGCTTAGTCTGTCCACGTTGAACTGACAAGTTTAGTTACTTTAACAGTTTTGTTCTTTGAAAGCAATGTCATCTGATCCAAAGTATGTAGATGTGTGTTTCTTTGATGTGAAATCTTTAATATCTTGTTTCTGAACCCAGCAGTAGCCTCAGTTCTTCTGTAGGTTAGCAGTTCCAGTACTCAGCCATAGACACATATATTTATCAACAGTGTGTGTAGATGTGTGTTGCATTTTGAGAAATAAACGCGAATGTAGTTGAAGTTGGTAGAGCTTTACAGTTTCTCTGCTGAAGGTGCCATGGCTAACGTGTTTTTGAAATTGGTTTGGATATCAGTTTGTCTGCTATAGTAAAATCTGAAATATAGCAGTGAGCATCTGGTTTTGGCCAGGGATGTCTATTCCTCTTTCTTTGTTTGTGGAAGCTGGTTTTATGTGGTCTTTGTTTGAGGGAGGATAGTGGTTGTTTTTTGCTCTTTCAAATGTGAGCTCTTTATGTGCAGGTCATTGTAATGAAGAGATCTCTGGGAGTTGGTTATGCAGCCGTGGACAATCCAATCTTCTACAAACCCAATACTGCCATGTTGCTGGGAGATGCCAAGAAGACTTGTGATGCCCTGCAAGCGAAAGTCAGGGAATCGTATCAGAGCTAAATACTGATTTGTATTCTGTTTATGTTTGGACTACAGTTTTGTCACAGAGGTTATGGAAAACAAAAGGTAGAAGAATCTCTCATTGTTTTAAGGCAGCTGGCTTTTGGAGAAGACTGCATTGACTCCTAGGAGATGTAGTTTGGTCAGGGGATATAGATTTTTATAAAAAACATGGGCAGATTAGCCCTTCAGACTAAATCTTCAGTGAGGCAATGCATTAAAAAATGAAAACGTGCTTTGTAAGGTTAATATTTGGCTGTTACAAGAAGGAAGTCATCTTTAAGTAGTTACTGACTTCCTCCTTCTTACTGTCTGTACTTCTGTCATGGAAATTCACTAAAAAATACTGTGCCAGATCTGTATTCAGTCTTATCATTGGAGCAATATTTTGGCTGGTATGGACAAAACAACTGTTGCTTTCATCAAAACTTAAAAATAAATTTCAAACAGATGCAAGCAGAAGTAAATCCTTGCATGTCCCTTCAAACTCAGGACATTCTGTGATTCCATGAAATAGATGCTTACAACATTTGAAATTTTAAACATTATGCTCTTTTTCTTTTGGGGATTGTATGGATGTTGTGATTCAGGAACATTATAGGAAAGTTACTTTTCTTTAAAATACAGTTCCGCAATTTTTATGGTGCACACTTATGTTAAATGAAACACGGAATTTCAGGCACTTGCCAAGTAATCTTCAAGTCTGACAAGGAAATGTGCATTTACAAGCACTGCTTAACTATTCTAAGCAGCTGCTCAATTCTCCATCTTTTCCAGTCGTTGCCGTTTTAAGTGTCTGAGAAAAAAATATGGTCCAGTCCTGCAAAGACAGAACATCTTGCTTACCTGATCTGTTCACAGAATTTGGACCACAGTGTTCCAGTTTGTTCACTTAGACTTTTAATTGTATTTACTACTTCAAAATGTAGTGATGCTTTCTCAATTAGCATTTTTGTAATGCTGGAAAAAACAGTTTTGAACTCTCCCTCTCTACTCTGCTATAGTGAGACCTCACCTGGAGTGCTGTGTTGAGCAGCTGGGTGCCCAGAACAAGAATGATGTTGACCTGTTGGTGCAAGTCCAGAGGACAGACACTAAACTGATCACAGGGCCCGAGCATCTCTCCTGCGAAGACAGACTGAGAGGATTGGGGTTGTTTAGCCTGGAGAAGGGAAGGCTCTGGGGAAAGCTTAGATCACCTTCCTGTACCTAAAAAGAGGCCCATAAGAACAATGGAGAGGTACTTTTCATAAGGACTGGGAATGATAGGACAAAGGGGAATGGCTGCACGCTATAAGAGAGTAGGTTTAGATTAGGTATTAGGAAGAAATTCTTTACTGTGAGCTAGCGAGGGACTGGAAAAGATCACCCAGAGAAGTTGTCAACTACCCATCCCTGGAAGTGTTCAAGGCCAGGCTGCCAGGTAACCTGGTCTAGTGGAAGTTTCCCTGCCCATGGCAGGGATGATCTTTAAGGTCCCTTCCAACCCAAACCATTTAAGATGCTGAAGTTTATTTGATTTTTTTTCTAGATAAATAAGCTATTGTTTGGACAGCACAGAAACACACTAAATTTAAAATCCAGTGTATTTGATTATTCCCACTAATTAAAAGCACTGTTAAATTCCCAGCAGAAGTCCAGCAAAGTTAAATTATGACATAGATTGTTGTTTTGTTTTTATTATATTAAGTATACTTGAGTGAAAGTCAAATATTTGCCTAATAAAATGAATTTGTCATATTTCCATAATGTTTTCCTAATGATGTAGCAACTGTCCATGGTGATGAAGGCTAAATAGAACTAGCTGTACTTGTGTTAGAAAGCATTCATATCTGGGGAAGTCAAACTGTTATGGAGTAAGTCTTGAAATTAATCCATCTTGCTCAATAGAACAAACACTTTTTTCATTACACCATGCATAGAGACCTCATATAAAATACTGTTTTCTTCTTGGCTACCTCTGTTTTTATATGAAGATCACTTAAAACACAGACTTTGAATAGGTAATGCATTAAGAAATATAGCAATATACAAAAGATCTATCCTTTTTGCAGATCTCTTTTATATAATTTGACATAAAATTATAATGCAAGCATTAATAAGTTGTATACTGCAGGAAAAGACTTGTAATTTTTATTTAAAACATCGTGGCAGCTGTATTTGAGTGTAGCGCCTATGGCATCTTGAATTCATTGTATTCAACTTTTCCTTCAGGTCTGCAAAAACTAGGGAAATGGGAGAAGAAAGACAAGGAAATAATCCTCTCTCTTTCTCACTCACAACTAAGAAGAAAAAAAAAGGGAGATTTTAAGGGATCTAAAATCCTAAAGCGTTCATTTTGTCATGTTGAGGTATCTAACTGCAGTATGCATCATGTCTCTCATTATGAGTAGCTAATAAAAGACTTAGCTTTTCTTTAAAAAATAGTGAATAACAAGGGTAACAATTTCGTTTGTATTTGGCAAAACCCCTCTGCTATTACCTTGGACAAGACGTACCAGTGTTACCTTTAAAATGTGCTTTACCATGGAACACCAGGTAATTGTTGACGTGCTAATAAAAAATCAGTTATTTTTCTCTGCTGATCACTGCCTCTGTTCTCTCCTGTTCTGTTTCCTGAATAGGTAGTTATATCTGAAAACAGCTCCAGTTTGATCAGATTGCTATAGGCTTTGATTTGAACATCTTGGTCGAGATATCACAGCCTCACTGTCATTGCAGCGTTTGATTCCTCCAGTTTGGAATGGATTGTTTTTTTTTTTAAATTGTAGTTAGAATTTCTGTTTTAATTTTAATTAGAATTTCCTTTGCTGAAACTGCCTGCAACCTTTGGAAACCAGTTTGCCCGGTTGTTTCAGTCTTCATCAGCATTTCATACCCTTTTACAGGCTGATGTGCTCCAAAGTCAGTGAAAACATCTCAGCTCCCCCACCTCCGGAATACATTAATGTGCAGTCATCCAGAAGGTTCCTCCTGCAGTATCCATCTGGTGTTCCTATCTTGGACATACCACACTGAACATCAGAGATGGATGAAAGGGATGGAGATGGAGGCGATGTGTGGGGAGGCTGCACTGAAAACAGAGCTGAAACCAACTATCTTTTGTCATTGTCCTACCCATCCTGAGCCAGTGACTCAAAATCAGAAATTTAAATTTGTAAAATATGCTATTTCTAGCAAATATGCTTCTTACTTTCTATCCTGAGAAATACAAAATTTGTTTTTCCACCATTAAATTGGCTTTGAAATTTTTTGTAAGTAGGGGAATTTTACTGAGTACAAAATAAGGTTTCAGTTATGTGATCTACCACCTAATCTGGTAGTCTGTTTCTCAAACTCTTTAGTCTATGATACGGTTTCTGGAATTCCAATTTAATGAGTTATATGTATCCTATGTTGATTTCATGCAATAAGCATGTAATTAATTCTGGTTCATTCAAATAGAAAATTTGGGGACTGAACCTACTTCTGTAATTTAGTTTGAATAAAAAACCTGACTTTTGGAGTTTTATCTACTTACTAAGTTTTGGGTTCTATTGCAGAGCAGTCTTGGAGCACGCAAACTTGGATGCTTTTTAGGCCAAGTCAGAAAGTGTATTAGACCCATGAACAGACATTCAATCTGTAGGACCAAATCAGAGGCATACACAGTAAACACTCTCAAACATGTAGGAGTGGATTTCATATCCTCTTCAGAGTGCCTTGTTTGCTGTATTTGTTTCTACTATGCCAAAATAGTTGCTGGGGAAGTCTTCCAGATCTACAGTGCATAAGAGAGAATGAGAGAATGAGCCTTCTATTGTAAGGCTCAATTATTTGTGGTAAATAAACTAACATTTAAATTCAGAGGAACCTACCAAATCAAAAGAGCATTTTACACCACTAGCACATGCATCCTTTTGTGTAAGCTTTCAAATTCTTACAGGTAAACTTTACGGGAAGCAGTTGGGATAGTGGGAGATCTGGGCCCTCTGTTCTGTACCTGAGCAGTGCAGTTCAAATACGCGTTTCATAAGACTTGCAATAAGTATTATGCAATTAATATTGAAAAACAAGTAATTTACAAATGGTAGTAGCTTGCATAATCCAACTACTCTGTAGCTGCCCAGAGGATGTATTACATTACTGTTTTAGGCTAATGTGATACATGGTTCTTACTGAAAGGAAGGTATGTATTTAGGCAGTTTCATAAATGGGCTTAGTAATATTCAAAGCTCTGAATTCTCAGAAGGTGATGTTTTGGAGCAAAATAAACAGTCCTAAAACATAAATTGGAGGTATTACTTGAGAAATTAAGGGACTAATTTATAGCCTGTATATCGTCCTAATGCCCTCTAAGGAAAGAGCTTTTTCTGCATTTGCAAAGGTAGTGAGGAATGTTAGCTAATGAGGGGACGGCGAACAGAAAGAAGTGTTAGAGGAAATGCAACTATTCTGCTTTCTCTATTGCACTTTTGCCTGGAGGCAGATTTTCCCTGAGAATGAAGGGGATTATACTCTTTAACAGAATACAGGCATAGGTAGCTTGTGTTCTTCCCTTAATGACAGTTCATCAGTTTTATTTTTCCCCATATACTAGAGGACTGCATGCAGCCCAGTACATCACTCTGACACCTGGCACTCTAGAGTCCAACTTTCAGCACAGCATGTATAAATTATATATGTTAATAACCATTTTTGCACACATTAGAGAAAGGGCTCTCTGAATTCTACATTACTGATTTTTAAATTCACACCTCTTGGCACTTTTTTGATCTCTGTAGACTTCTGTAAAGCAGTTTCAATTTGACAATATAGAAAATAGCTATCAAATCTTATTTAGCAAATGCAGCTCTTTTTAGAATATTATGTGAACGAGATACAAACTGTGTCTGTTACTCATTTTGATAATAGGGTCAAAGTGGGTCAGACAAGGGGGGAAGGAAATCACATTTCAGAGAATTAAAATAGTCATGCTGCAGAGATCAGACCCTTACCTCACATGCAAGTGTGGCTTTAAAAATAATACTATACCTGATGGAGTTTTGTTAGATGTGCTGAGTATGACATTTACTAAGTGTGATGTTTTGCAATTAGACCTGAGACTGGCAAAAGGCCCTATGTGTATTTTGACCTTCTTTTCCTGCCCCCACTTGACAAAACACATAAAACTGGCCATTATCCAGCCATTTCCCATTAAAGAAAGGAAGCAGCAAAGGAACTGGAGGACAGAAGGGCTAAAGGGGCTTCACACTCAGTAAGAAGTGTCTTCCGAAAGAAGATTGAGGTTGAACTCCAGCACAGCATGAAATTAAGTTAATCTATTACATGGTCAGTCTAACCTATAATTTAAAAAATCCCTAGCAGAATGGAAACTAACATCTAGTGAACATAAAAAGCTCAAGCAGATGTTAAAGCTGTCTCATGCAGTAATAACTAGCAGTTGCCTATTCCCCCTATTAAAATATTACAGATGTGGTAGGAAAAACCATTGAATTATCTGATTTTACACTCTCAGAAACTCCTTGTTACAGGCCATGGTACAGTGAACTTCAGTTTTCAGGAGTTTGATGGTGGGTTTGTTAATGTGTGGACACAAAACAGGAAGTTGTCACTAATTTATGGGCACATCAACCATCCTTATTTTCATCAGCATTTTGCCCCCAAACACATCTACTGAGTGTTAGTTTAGTGAACCATATAATTTGAGGTGACTGAATTATATTTGAATTTTAAAAATGGAAAAGTGTAACCAACAAATGCAATGTGCTGTAGTTTTCATGTTGCATTCCTGATGTGACACTTTTTTTCAAGTTTTCAGAGATATTATAAATGACACTTAACACCTGGTCTGTTTGATCTGTGAGAAGTGTTAAGTTTTTCCATGGAACTGCTGAACTTTGTCTGTAGACCTCAGAACCGTTTCTCTTTCTGCAGGGCAATGTACAAAGAAGCATCTATTGCCTTTTTACCTACTTATTCCTTTTTTGTTTTGTGTGACATTATTATGGTATTTGGTATTTAAATGCTAACTCTTATTGAGGGATCTAATTTCTGTTGTCCACCTTGGGAACTAGTCACTTTTGCATGTTTTTTATGGAATTCATCTTACAGGAAAAGAGAGGGAGCTTTCCATGTCTGCTGGACTAACCATTGTGGTTGGTTCTAAATGTTCTCCTGCTTTAACGTTTATTTTCAAACACAAACCTGTCTCATTTACTGTGATGATGGTGAGTGTCTTGGTTTAAATGAGACACAGGTGTTTTGCTGGGAATGAATTATGACAAAGACCCAAAACTCCTCCCTCTAAGCAATTACAAATCCAAAATTAAGAGACTCCAATTGAGGAACAGTGTGGGAAA
>JAWWMA010000100.1:56520737-56566738 GCA_035041425.1 Mionectes olivaceus | reverse complement strand
CTAGGCACATGGTTGGATTCTCTGTATGTCTTGCACAGAGCCAGCAGTTGGACTCAGTGATCCTGATGGGTCCCTTCCAACTGAGCATATTCATTCTATGGTTAATAGTTCTGTCTGTGTGAGCATCTTGCTCTGCATTATGCCTTGTGAAGTTTTTCTCCATTATGAAGCTAAACTTTCTTGTGTGTTTCTAATTTCTCTGGAATTAGATTCCTGATTATATATATGAAAAGCTATTCCTTCCCTCTTTATTTGTCCACTGTTAAAAATAGTTACACTGCATAAACATATAGTGTGCATACACAACCTACAGACTGTGAAGTACTCTGAGGGTGAGGCCCTACAGAAAACATGCCTCATTTTGAAGAGAAGATGCCTTTTTTTTAGTTGATTTTGTGGTAAGATTTTGTTAATAACAACCTGCAAAGGGTTTATGGGCTAAATCATGGGCAATAGTCCTACACAGGACTAACTTCCTGGCTTCACAGAAACAAATGTTGCAGAAGCTAAGCTCTGTGATTTAATGATTTACGATAGTGTTTTTCTATGGGGAGTCTGTGAAAGATATCTAATGAAATCAAGGCTTTGCTTAACTTCTGTTTGCTATATGTCTCCCACCTTTGCTGCACAAACTTTGAAAGTCCAGAAACAAAAAAGGCTAAAACTCACTGTTTCAGGCCATTCTTGTTCACATTACATCTAGTATTTCTAGTAAATCTATTTGAACTGGGACAGGAGGCTGTGTGAGAATGTTTAATGTGATTGAGGTTGAGTCCTACCTTTTACCCACCACAGGAAAGTTTTACTAAATGGTAAGAAAATGAGAAGTGATATAATCAGGAAGCTTTTTCAGCCACACTGACGGTTTGCAGAAGGGTAGGTGCCATGTGAACAATGCTGTGTGTAAGCCTCAAAACCTCCTGGCAAAGAAGCCAGTTCTGAATGAAAAATCCTTGCCAAATGTACCCTGTCATGTTTTCCATCATTAGAGCTAGATATTTGTGTATAATTCCTGTGGGATTGGAGGATGGTAATGTATACACACAGAAAAAGTTCAATTTCAAGTAGCTGCTAACATCCAGTAAACAATATGTTCCAAATTCCTTTCAAGGAATATACCAGATGGCCTTGTGACAGTCCATTTTTAACATCATAAAATGAGGAGAATCTAGGCCCTTATACTATGTGACTTTGTGACAAAGGCAGGTAAAACACAGAAAGCTGCTTTTGGTACTGGAGAGACACTGAGTGGCAGAGACACTCTCAGAAGAGTTTAAGATGCACCTGTGAATCCGCTGACTTTTAAAAGAAAATATAATCCCTTCTCAGGGTTTTTGTGACCCACCACATGCTTGTATTTGTGTTTACACACGCTCATGATGAGCAGAACCTTTGCTCAGCCACATGGCAGCGTTGAAATCCCTATCATCAACAGTGAAGTTAGAGAAGAAAATTCCTCCGAGTTTAAATCACAGTTTGTTTCTTTGTACAGCACAGGCCATAAACATCAGCCACTGCAGCTCATCCAAACACACTGAATTCCCTTTAGGTTTGAAGGGTGCCTGGATGGAAGTGGCCAGCCCTTGCTACTCTCAGACAGCCTTTTGTACACTTGCCATTAATGTCGTCAAGTGAAGAAAGAGTTTGGCCTTTATTGAAAGAGGAAGACATGTGATGGGCCATACTTGAGAGCCAAAATATTTATCCAAAAGCTTGTGCAGTTTTTCCAGATATCAAATAAGCAGACTTCAAAAATTATGAGGGTAACTTAAAAATCATGACTCGACACATCAATAAAGCGTACCATACTTTGCATTTGGACTTCGAACTTTTAGACATGAGTGACATTTAGGTATACCTTTAAACATCAGCAGAAGAAACTTTATTTGGTGTCCAGGCCAGCTAACCCATGGTTTCATTTTAACCACAACAAGACAGTCTTCCAGGATCTCTTTCTTGTCAACAAGTGTCTTTGGAGGCCTCTACAGGGGTATTCTGTTTGCTTAAATTCTGCAGTAATTTCTTGATCCTCTTGCCCACATTGTTGATAAAGATATTAAATAGGACTGACCCCAAGAGTGAGCCCTGGAGAACTCCACTCACTACTACTCTTTAGGCCTGAACACCCAGTTAGTTCACCCAGTGAAGAGTGTGCTCATTCAAGTTATGGGCTTCCATCTTCTCCAGGAGAATGTGGGAAATAGTAGCCAAGGTTTACTGAAGTCTAGGCAGACAAAATCCACAGCCTTTCTCTCCCCCACTAGGTGGGTCACTTAGTCATAGAAGAAGTTTAGGTTGGTCAAGCAGGACCTGTCTTTCCAAAACGCACACTGGCTGGGCCTAATCCCCTGTGTGTCCTCTATATGTGTGATGGCACTCAGGATGATATTTCCATAATATTCCATGTAAGTGAGGTCAGACTGACAGGTCTGTAGTTCCCTGGATACTCCTTCCAATCCTTCTTGTAGATGGATGTCACATGGGCCCCCCAGTTGTGTGGGCCCTCCCTCGTTAGCCAGGACTGATGATAAATGATGGAGAGCAGCTTGGTAAGCTCTTCCACCAGCTCCCTCAACACGCTTGGGTGAATATCATCTACCCTGCAGAGCTATGAGTATCTAAGTAGCAGAGCAGATCACTAGGTGCTCCTTCCTGGTCTACAGGTAATTTGTTCTGCTCCCTGTCCTTGTCTACCAGCTCAGGAGACTGGTTACCCTGAGGATCACTGGTCTTTCTATTAAAGTCTGAGGCAAAGAAGGCATTGAATACCTCAGCCTTGTCCTCATCCTTCATGACAATGTTCTCCTGGATGTCCAGTAAAGGATGGAGATTTTTCCTTTGCCTTCTTTATGTGTTTAATGTATTTATAAAAATTTCTTTATTATTTTTCACAGCAGTGGCCAGATGGAGTTTTAGCAAACTTCCACCTTTCTAATTTTCTCTCTGCATGACCCCCTGATATTCTTGTACTCTTCCTGAGTTGCCTGCCTCTTCTTCCAAATGTCATAAACCCTCTTTTTATCCCTGAGTTCCAGCAAAAGCTACTCATTCAGCCAGGCTGGTCTTTTTTTTCTCTGGCTTGTCTTTCAGCACCTAGGGACAGCCTGCTTCTGTACCTGTTAAGATTCCCTTCTTGAAGTGTATCCAGGCTCCCTGGACTCCTTTGTTGCTATGGGCTGTTTCCAAAGGAGATCTCTGAGCCAGTGTCCTGAACAGGCCCAGGTCTACCCTTTGAAAGTCCAAGGTGGAGGTTTTGTTTACCCTCTTCCTTACTTCAGCAACAATCAAAAACTATCATTTCATGGTCTCTATGCCCACGGCATCCTCTGATCATGAACAGCTAAAGCACATAACATTTTTTCTACATCTCACACCTCATGCTTTAACTTTGTACAGTACTTCAAACAAAGAAGAAAAAACAGGATCTAAGCAGGGTGACATTCTGCTGAACTGGAGAAGAATATATTTTGAACTTTATGAGTAAAAACTAAATTACTATCCTAACTGATGAAAAATGTTGCCTTGCCCTAAATAAGCTATGAACTGAAAGAAATAAAATTTGCCACATTTTAAACTATGGAATCAATCTTTATGACCCATGAGCAGGACTGGTAGTTTTATTAGTTGTGCAAGCAGTCTATCTTCTCTTGACAAGATAACAAAAGTGCCCAAACATGATTCTAACACTACTGGTTAGATACAGTCATAAATTTGTAAAGCAGCTTTAATACTTTGCATTTCAAGAGGGACTGTTATCTAAGGCAGAACACTTACAAATATTAGTTGAGCTTTGCAAAGTTCTTGTGAAGTAAATGTAATAAATATAGTGATGTTAAGTTTAGACAAAAGATTATCTGAAATGTTAAGCAACCTGCCAGTACAGTAACCCAGTGCTTGACCTAGGAATGCAGCACTTCAGTAAATGGTCTAACCCTTAAACTGCGCTGGATTACAGTTCACTGGAACTGCAAATGAACTTAGAGCAATCCTAATACATATGGAAAATATGCCTTAATGTTTTCTGACAGCAAATTGCAAGGAAGCAAGTCAGTCACATTGGAACTTAGCAAAGAATTTGGTGCTGGAGCAATTGGATTCAATAATGCAACTAATTACACTTGATGTGGCATTTTATGAGCGGGCTCTCCAGCACGGACAGAAATGGCATGGTTGTTTTGAAAGTAGGAGAATCCCATCTTGGGAAAATCAACTGAGTATTCAGGCTTGACTTTGAAGCTTTTGATGAGAGAATTGTGTCTGGTCTAATTTCTTGTGGCAGGTTCACAAATGCACACACTGCAGTTGATACGCTAATTGCCACATTATGCTCTGCTGATTTTCTTTGTCCTGCTTATTCAATTTCTTCAGAGACATCCAAAGATGAAAGAGAAAAATGTTGTAAAGACCAAAAAGAGGTCTGCAAACTCTCTTGTTTTCAAGCAAGGTACTAGAAATGTACAGCAGCTCATGTAACATAAAGAGGCCATGTAGCATGAAAGAATACTACCCTTTTAGATAGAAACCTGTCTACAGGAAGTAGACATTGATTACTGAAGATACAAGGTCACTGAGAACTGCAGGCTTCTGTCTTTGCTCACGTTGTTAGTCACATCTGTGGAAATCATTTGCAACCAATTTTGACTCCCTCTCCTGCTTTATATCATGATGTTACTTATAAGCAGAAGAAGAACTGGCTTCACTTCTTACTAGGGAACTCTTCCAGAGTAGGATGACACGTCTTCAGCCATTGCAAACTGATGGCAAAATCAGGGATTGTTGTGAGGCTGTATCTCTTACTGACAGCTGCCACAGCAGCACTGGAACTCTGGGTAGCTGGGACAAAACTCAGGTTAGCCTGTGAACTGTGTTAATGCAGAGGAATGCTTTTGACTGGCCCTCTTTGAGTGAAGGCAACTGACTTTCTGTGCATCCGGCAGGATAGAAAACTCTCTCTGTAGTCATCAACTACAGCTAGCACAGAAGATTACCAAGTTCATAATAAAAATGTTTGGAACCTTTGTTTATGCTGCTTTCAAATCAAGTAATTTCATGATGGTAGTTTCATTTCAGGTCCCACTGGAAAATCATCTCTCTTTAAAATCTTTGAGTTTAATTCTTGGTACGCGATTTCCTTTTACAAAGGATAAAGAAATTTAATCTTGTGTTTGTAGGCAAGATGTTTTTGCTGGTTTTATAGACATAAAAACATTAACCTTTTCACTGATGATAAGATACAAAAGGTTCATTAGAGCCTGGGCTGTCTGGGCTGCTGTATAGCTCTTTCAGCTGTACAAGTGAGTTTTCTCACTTTCAAATATGCTACATTAATTCAGGGATATGTCATGATGTGGAAAAGGGCACTCTCCTCTTTGGTGGCCTAGGGTGTGTGACCTTCCAGTTTATTATGTCTGAATGTCCTTTGCCCTTTGCCCATTCAGAGCCTACATAGTCTTTCCCCAGTGGGATTCTATCCTGATTTGGCATAAAGAGACATTCAAAGAATGAGCAAGAGAATTTCTACACTTGGAGAGTAAAAAGTAAGACAATGGATAGGAATCCACTTTGTTCTCTGTGCTTCTCTTCTCTGTCCCTCTCCTGCCCTGCTGAAGCATAATAGGGACCAAAAGTCTCCAAAGAGAGCCTCTGCTCTCCCATATGACTTCTGTGGGAACTGAAAATACAGCTCACAGCTGATAATGGATTTGGAAGCTGCCTCCTGTTATAAGAAGATTCACTGTTTCTCCTCGGCCCTTCCTCCAGTTTGGATGTATCTGTTAACTGATCAAGGGAGCACTCTTCTTTGACCTGGATGTCTAGAAAACCTTCCCCTTAATCTTCTATCGCATGACTCTGATGTTGCAGCCTATCCTTCTTTTACATGCTGTTGTGCCCATAAATGCTTATCAAATATTTGCTGTTTGCTGTCTATTGTAACTGTCCCCAAAAGTACCATCTGGCAAATATATTCAATTATAAATCTAGATCATTATTACAGCACTATAAAATTACCTTCAACTGACTGGTTTAGTTCAGCAGATAAGTTGTGATGATTTTTATATGCATTTTATGTTGGACAACTGTATGCTTTGGGTTCTGGTTGCAAAGACTCCAGACACAGACGGAAAAAAATTGCATATGGATTAGTTAATATTTTTGTGAACCCTTTGTGCCATTTCATCCACCTCTTTAGGTGATTACATGCATGATGTGATCCTAATGATGTGTAAGGTACTCTGTTCTTCAAGGCAGACTGTCCTTATATGCACTCTACGTGTCTTGATGATCTGCCTTCAGATTTATCTTGCTAGCAAAACATTTGGTCCCTTTCTTTGTGCTCTTGGGAAGTCAGCTGCATAACAAACAGCTTGTGTTGCTTGGTGCTCCTGCCCTCTCAGTGAGCTTGATGCCTCAGCCAAGTGGCATTTAATTTCCAATCAGTGTGGAACTATGGGAGCAGGACACAGAACACTGGACAATTTTATTGCATCCTTAGGCTGAAGTCAGTAAATACTGTAATAGATCCATGCAGTGAAAGTCACATGTGTCCTGTGCAAGGTCTCAGAGACGTTTCTGGCAACCTAAAGAATGGGTCATGTTAATATACTCTGAAGATCCTTTTAAGCATTGGTAGGCAGTGTGTGATGGTGTAAAAAGCTGTTTTGTGCATGGGGTATAAAAAACCAAAATAGCTCTGATTGTCTGAAGCAATTAATTAATCACTGAGCTGTTATAACTGAAAGTGTATTGTAATTTAGCATAATTGCTTAATAGTAATATATTAATTATTAAAATCAGTAAATTTTTAACAAAAGCAAGACACTTTGTGCCCTGAACTCCTTTGCTCAGGCAGGTACTTTGTTGTCGCAGTGCAGTTCATAAACTAAAATAATACAACTTCCTCTCCTGTGGTAATTACAAAAATTACATCAGTAGCAAAGAAGAAACAAAAATGACATGCAGGCATAGATAGACGCAGATTTTTGCGGATGAAAAGTAACAAAGACAGACAGAACCCTGAAATAAAGAGAGCAAGAAATAGCTGTCACAAGGAAAGTATCTTTTATTAGTATATATATTTGCTTTATAGGAGACTAGGAAACAGAAAGACCGAAATCTTAAATCCTACTATGTAGTTGTCTCTATGTTTGCAGAATTCCAAGGCCTAATCAATGCTACAGTGGTTTTAATGTGTTATGTTATCTGAGACTGGGCAGCAATAGCTTAGAAAATGTGGGAACAGAGAGGTTTCAGGGGCTAATTTCTTTCATAAAAGGCAAGATAACAGATTTGCTTACAAAATATGTGATGTGAAATTTGTTTCAATTGATCACTGTTTCACTTGTGTGCCATGGTTTTCTAACATAAGTGAGAACCATGTCTAACACTGTCCCACAGAACTGTGTCCTGGATCCGGCCAGGACAGGGTTAATTTTTGCAGCAACCAGGAGGGGGCACGGCTATGACCTGGAGGTTATTCCACATCACCTCAGGTAATTTTCTGGGAATGCAGAAAGGGCTCTCTTCCCTGTCAAGGTTGGGTGTTCCTGGGCTCTGCCTGCTATTAGTGGTGAGCATTTGCATGTGAATTGCTCACCTCTCCTGTACACTTTTGCTATTAATATTGTTGCTGTTGCTGTTCATTTTCTTACCTCATTTATCTTTCCAGTAAATTGTTCCTATCTCAAACTGTGGTTTTTACCTTTTGTGCCTCCAATTCTCCTCTTCAGCCCGATACAGAGGTGGGGATGGGGTGAGAGAAGAGAGTGACTATTGCATGGTTGGAATGGTTTCAGTGGGAACACTAAATTCAAGAATACCGTTCCTAAGCCACAACAAACTATTACTAAGGATGGGTACAAGAGTATTTAGTTTTCAGAACTTAACTAGACTCATAATTAAGTCACCAGTGAGACTGAAAAATAAGAGAAAAAAAAATTGTGCCAGAGGAAATTTTAACTGCATGACAGGGCAGCAGACAAGATGAAATAAAATGTTTGGAGGGATAAACAAAAGATATAGAATAAAGGAATAATTAGTATCAAGAGGATTGGCATAAGCATCAGTGCATGCTGTTCCTCATATTCAGAACAGAATGACAGAACTTGTCATTGATAGTAATGGAAATGGGAGCTGAGTCTTTCAAGGAAGCTGACTCTACAAAAGCTATCAGACTAGAAGGTCCTATGAAAGAGAAACAGGAAATACAGTGCAGAGCAGGGATGAGATACAGCCACGGAATCAAATATGAAATGTGGAGGAGAAATGTTAACAATTACATAGTGAAGTCAAGAGTGTAAAAGATAAGAAAAGCAATACTGGCAAAATGAAATGAATACTCCGAGATTAAGATAATAGAATTTCCAGGAGAGTGGATAGTACATAAGAGACAAGAAATTGGTAAAGGAAGGAGAAGGGCCTCTAGAGCAGCCTGGATTAATTTACTATCAGAAAAGTTAAACATTGCAAAAATGTCTTCTAAATATGTGACCCTACAAAAAGAAATGCACATGGATAAAGAACCTAGCAAAGTATGGACAACTTGAAATATTATATAAAAATGCCCCTGACTCTTACAGTGACATAATTTCTAGCCTGTAGATTCATTGAGAAAGAGGAATTGACTTCCTTTGAACAAAGACCTAGTTTGGAAGCAGGATGCTACAGTGAAGTCCTTTCCTTCCTGTGAGAGTGTATCTTTTACGACCAAATCAGTTTGATTGAACTTCTGGGTTTTGGATATTGGTCAGTCTATTTCTGTCCTTCAGGGCCCTGAGGCAGTACTACAACTCTGGGCCATCAGTTCCATCTCAGTAGGGAGACTGGGCTGTGTTGCTTGGATACTTTTCCAGAGAGCCTACCTGATGGTGGAGCTCTTGTTTCTAGTCTTTGCGATGAAGAAACAAAGGCAGGCAAGAAACTTGGGATCAGCCAAGCCACAATCACTTTTACTCTGGAAAACACTAGACAGTTACAAAACAACATCCTGTACGTACTCTCCTCCCCCGCTTAGTGTGATCTCACCTCTCCTGGGAGTCCTGTTTTGGACAACAGCTTTCCTGACTTTTCACCAGACATGTGGTAGTGGTTTGGCCTTTTTACTCAGACGATCAATGTTTTTTGTGGTCTGTCATTCTTTTGTTCACATACTTCAACTGGGAGTGGTGTATTTTGCATACTCTCCACCCTCCACTGGCTTCTTTATGCAACTTGTCAAAGCAATGACCATACTGGTAGAAAACCCTCTTTTCCAGTAAAATAAGATTACCAGAGACCGATGGATCTTTATGCTTTCTCCAGCAAGCCAGGACACAAGTAAAAGATATGTCAGAATGACATTTCCCAAAGGAGGAGTCATTCGTGGGATAATGTGCACAGAACATGGTAATTTCAGTGATTATCATACACTGCTACAGCATAAGGTTTTTCCCCCACAACCCACCTGTTGTACTCTTTCCAGATAAATTAGTACTTACACATTTACACCTCCCTGGTGCGTTTACAAACGGTGTTAGTCAGCTACTAACCCACTTCACATTGCTCAGGTGTTCTACAAATCACTGGAAAGGTTGATGAACTCTCATGTTCTCTAGAGACCAGGTTTTTTCTTGCAGAGTCTGTACTGAAATTCTTTATTCTATTAATCTTTTTCCTCTTAGTTTAACTTATTTTCTTTCAAAATGTTCCATTTGTAGCTAACTGAAAGCTTAGATTTTCTTTGTCCAAATCATGGTGAAAATTAATTTGCATCAAAGAGAAACATTGCTACTATTTTTGGCTTTATCTGAGATCCTTGTTGACTGGTTGGGAAGAGAGGCCAAGGATTTAATTTATCAAGGGACTGAATTCTTTTGTTACCTCTCCCCTCATGTGGTCTCTGCTCAGTGGAGGACTCCACCCAGTGCTAGGTCTGGCATCAACATAACAGCATAACACTTGCATCAAAGAAAGGGGGAAAAAAGCACTTAAAATATTCTTTCAGTTTTCAAATGGGACTAGTTTACTGTGATGAAGCATGCTGTTTTGAAGTAGTATTTTAGAATTCTACTGCAGAATTGCTAAATAGACAATTAAACTTTCCTGAGTTGGGATGAATGCACTAAGCCTTGAAATCTAGAATGGACTGGTGCAGATGAAGGTGATGGAGAAGATGACAGATGAATATGTTTCCCCCATATTATTATTCTACTTGTTACATACTACTGTGCTTTCACAGAGGAATGTTTGGTAAAATACGTGATCCCAGTGAGAAAAAAATAGCCCAATATAGCCATCTTTCATTTTTTTGGCTTTATGGGGAGTGTCATCTTTCAGAAGTGACACAGAGATGGTATGAATACACAGGAAAGCCTGCCTTTTTTGCTGCCTAGTTGGGAAAAGGCTCCAGTAATGTTGGTCATGTCTGGTAGGGAAAAAAAATCTTATTTCATATTTGGAGAGCTATTCATATTTTTGTGCTCTAATACTTGAGAATTTCTTTTTCTCCTCTCTTTTCAAACAGATCATGGAGGCTACTTTTAGCTGCATGCCACATTAGAGATATTTTAGATTAAAGCGACTGCAGTGGAAAGAACAGCTGATACTAGGGAAAGAGCATTATAAATCATTTCTGTCTCTAAATCAGTTTTGTCTCAGACATATTTTTGTCTCTATTGAATTGATTCTAGTGCCATTCATGACTAGCCCTGAGTCTGGTAATTTTCCATGGTGAAAACTAAGATGGATAACTTTCTAACAGCTGTAAGAAAATAAAAATAATTCCATTGCACACATCTGGATGAACTGAAATCCAGCTTTCCAGTCAATCCATTCTCTCTAATGTTATTTTGAAAAATAATCATGCTGTCTTATTTAGGATTATTTTAAATACTCTGGGGTTTTTTGCAAGAAATATTATTTCCTGATTTATAACTCTTGCAACCCTATTGGCTTATATGGAGAACAAGACAGTGTCCGACTCATTGCCATTCTCAAAGTTATGTAAATAGCAGCTGTGAGTACAAACAAGACTGCAAAGGACCTTCCTTTGGAGATGAAGCATGAGGCCTGGCTGTTTGCTTACTATTGTAAGTAAAGTGGCAAAAGTGTTCCCTGCAGGCACTGATACAAAGCCAGTCTCCTGTGGCAAAGCATCTCTCTGTCAGAGCATTTGAAGGGATGTTTGTTCCAGGAGTGCATTATACTATTTTTATAGGTTATGGACTCACACCTGGCGTAACCCTGCTGAAGGCAGCAGAGCTGTCCCGGGAAGCTGAACTCTTTTTGTCGTATGTACAGTCTTTGTGGGGTATGTAAGATAGCAGAGGATCATGGGTTGCTTGTGTGGTACACTGTAAAAGAAGTAGTTCTGTAATATACAGTGTTGGACCAAATTTGTGAGTAGAAAGCACAACTGAATTATGTCACTGGAAAATATAGCCAGTTGGCTTGGCATTTGGGCTTATAGAGCCTCTTGTAAGGTTATTGTTTCAGTCTGAGATGAGTTGGAGATGTACTTCCAATCAACCAGATAGGAGTTACGAGCACTGCATAAATGATAGCATTGAACCATGCAGTACTGTACTGAGGAAAGGAGATGACACAGATGTTTTTCTGAGGAAGGTATCTGTGAGACAGATCTGATAGCGTCAAAAAGCATGGAAGACACTTGAGAGGGCAGTGAAAGCTTGTTTGCTTTTATTCACAGCTTCTTTGGGCAGTGCTACAAGAGAAAGTGGAGAATTAAAGGTTTTCTGTGTTTTGTGTGAATTTTTTTATTAAAGATGCTCTTCACTGGAAAACCCCCCCATATGTTAGAAATTGATGGCATATTCAGATGAGAGGTGAAATGAGAAGGAAAAAAAACACCCAGATTTATTTAAATAACAAATTATTTTGATCACCCATTTGAAGTACACAGTTGTCATAAATTCATCACAAATGCAGTAGTAGCTCCTAGTGTTGACATTAGCTTGTGAATTTGTGATTTATTGTGCAGAAGTCATGGTCCAAGCTATATTGTAGAGCTGGATGCAGCAACATGCTACTAGAGAGAAAGAGGTGGAGCATGACATGGTGCTACAAAACCTGACAGTACAACTCCTGCATAGATGAGAATCAAAGTTAGGAGGAAAAGCAGTTGCTCTTGCAAAGTAATCCACCAGCTTTCAAGTACTCCATAGGCCTTTGTGAGATCCAGACTTCAGGTCAGAGTGCTTTGTCGCATCCTATTTTTCCTTTGTTGTCAGGATTTGCTTTCTTCTTCCAAAGTACTCTGCTTGGCCAAGCCTTCTGTTTTGATTTCAGCAGCGCATTCCTTCAGGGCTTCTACCAATATTAGTGCATATTATGTTTTCTGTTTGCTCCTGTATCCATAGAAGTTTCAGTAAGGTTAAGGGTGAAGTGTAAATGATGAAGAAAACCACATGTATATTTTTTACTTGAAAGGCCCTCATACCACAAGCTAGGTATAAGGTAGGTGCTTGAGTGCAGACATGTGTGCCAATATGTGTCTGGGAGGGCAAAGGTTTTCTAGAGCAATCCCTCCTCTACATCTCTGCTATGGGTAGCCCTGAAAATGCTCTGCAACCCTGCAGAATCAATAAGGTGTGAAATAAAATGTTACAGGGAAGTTAAAGATTTTATTGAATTCTTCAGTTTTTGAATATCTCTCAAGCAAAACTACCTCTGAATCTTGTATGTTTATTTTCTACCATTTCCAAGTCCCTGTCATTGCTGCCAGTTAATCTGTAGGTGGATAGGAGCCAGTGAGTTTTGCCATTCTTTATGGTTCTGTGGTTGAGGGCACTCCTCCTAGGTGATGGGAGCTCTTCCGCATTGTGTGTTTCATTCTTCATCTTTCTTTCATCATATTGAATTATTCTCTGCAATATGCAACAGTACTTACAGTGGAATTTTGCTGTTATAATTTGAGAATCTAAATAGCCTTAACACCTGATTTTCTTCACAGAAGTAATTTTCCATAATTTCTTCTGTTTTATTGATGTAATTTTTTTTTTTGTCACAAAATGATTGTGTTGCATATTCCGTGTATGAAATGATTAACAAAATTCCTTATGGACCTTTTGCTTTCACATCGATAAGGAGCTGCTTCTCAATCAATTTTAGCGTGTTTTATATAATGATAGCTTTCTTAAGTAGGAAACAATACATAAGGATTAAAAGTGGAAAAGATGTGGACATCAGTGTGCAACAGGAGGGGCTAAAAAATTGGAAACTAAATAAATTAGTTTGGAAATGAAAGAATAATAATTTAAATCATCTAAATTAAAGAATAAATTAATTTTGAAAAGGAAGGAAATTAAAATACTTTCTAAAAGTAGACTGAAAGCTGAGTACAGAGCTTTATGAGGAAATAAGGGTTTATAAAGAGAAAGACTGCCAAAACCTTATGACACTATTCTGAATTAGGTTTAGGGACCAAAACCAAAGCTTTCACTGGGTCACAACCAGCAAAGTTCATAACTATCTCTTTATAGCTTTCCTTTCGAAGTGTTCCACGAACATTCTTACCAAAGTACACTCTGCTGTTAGCTGTAGCTGGACTGGGTAAGTGAATAATTGACTTGCAAGATCGGAGCTAGCTATGTAAAAGGAACTGAAAGAAATGTTTTCTCTTTAAAATTTTATCAAGGACTTCTGCAAATGCTTCAGGAATAACCTGAGGCCTGAGGCTACTTGTCAGTTTTCAGTGTAGACTTAGGAACAGGATCAAGCTGTAGTGGGGTAGGGCTAAAGCTGTGGTTATCTTTTAGACAATTTTTGTAGCAGTTTTGCTAAGTTTAAGGTACGTGTTCTAATGAAGGGTCTTCTAACATTCTTTGTGCTGTATATTGCTTTTAGAGCTGCTGTTTCTCCTGACTTCAGCAGAAGCAAAGGGGCAATGATAATTTTTAATGATTCTCAAGCACAGGCAACCTGCTCCTAAGCACAGTCAGAGCACCTAAAGAGAGCAGAAATGATGCAAGCCGAACGACATTTGTAGAGAGTAAGTTGAAGGAAAGGCAAAATAAATTGTTCCTGCAATAATTATTAGGTTCTCAGTAAAAATTCAGCCTGAGTTGTTGAAATATAAAATTGTTGCTATGAATGTGAATGAAAATTAGGAGGTGTCACACAGGAGTCCCACATGGCACTCTCTGTTTAGAGGTAAAACTAGGGAATAGGCCTTGCATTGTCAGTTTACTGTTTACGTGATACTGTTCTGTATTTTCTCCATGGAGAGAGAAGATATTCCATCCTTAGTGGCTGTCAAGACTGGCCTTTAAATGATTATTTGATATCTGTGTTGCAAAACAGCTTTAGATCATTAAGATAATCCAGACACTTTACCAAGAACACGAAATGTGTTTTTTCATTTTTCTCTGAAATAGTGTCATCACGAAGAGAGACCACAACTACAATGTAAACTTCTCTCAATGGGGTTTGAAAATATGACACTAAGAAGTCAATTAACTATTGCAGGGTAACTGGAAGGAATGAGTTCATCTGTTTCAAAATTTAATTAGAAAGCAGCAATAACACCGTCAGTGATGATTTTTACATTATAAAAAAATACATATTAATATATACTAATGACCTTGGTTTTAGTACTTCTCTTTACTGATAATGCCAACAGAGCTCAGTCTCAACAGAGTAAATCTTGCTGTTAAATGGGTAGTCCAGAACAAACCACCTTTAGAACTGAATTCTTCAGTGATGGTGGGGCCAGTTTGGATACCTCTCTGATGTCCTTATAATCTGTCAAAAAAAATTCCAGGTTAAACTTAATTTTGGGATCAGGTCAGGACATGCAATCAGGTTTTTTGCATCACCCATTGTTTAATTAAACTTACAATATAGATTATAAATTAATGCTTTCATTGTGACTAGGCAGCTTTGGTTTACCTTATGAAATATGAACAAATTAAACACAAGGTAGTCAAGGCATAAGTGTAATTCTTCAGTGGTAATCACTTTTCATTTTCCATTCTGTTTATTAACAGCTCTCTCCTGAAAGCAAGAAAACCAGCCGTGATTTAGAATCATTACCCCAATGCTAATAAAAGTCCTGAGGTACTGCATGTGCAACCAGTAAATATTGGTCAGCTAAGTGTTCACCATCTGTTCTGTTATCCTCACAGTAAATAATCACTGCTGCACCATTTATATCAAAAACATGTTTAGAAAACTGTGTTTATTATCAGAGTTCAGTTCATCTCATCACACTGTTTCAAAATGGATCTTCATCTTTTTCCATCTGGGAATATTGCAAGCAAGTAACAAAACAGTTATGCACATACTTGGGACACCTGAGAGCATTTTTAAACCTTAAGAGTATGTCTGCTTGTGGTAGTTAGGCTTTCCATAATATTTTGTGCAACAGTAATGATGAACTGTTTGGTGATTGTACCAGTGCCAGAAAAAAAAAAGCAGCATCCTTTCTGTGGATTGCACAGGGGCTCAGTTCAGGCTTAATCAGCTCAGCCTGAGAGCCACACAATTTACACTGGTGCGTTTAGTGGTTTAGGATAGGTATTAGCTTAGTCACTGCCATCCTAACGTGACTTTATTATCTTTTTTGTACATTCTGCCAGCAACTGGACATCTAACCTTACACCGGAGAAGACAGAAATTATTTTTAAACCCACTTCCAATTTTCAAGTAATTATGATTTTTGGCCATTTCGAAGTGTTAGTAATATGTTATTGGGAATGAATGGTTAAGATTGTAAAATGACTGTGCTTTCAGTCTGTAGTGTTTTTAGTGAATTAGCCTCAGTGTTTACAGGAGACTTGCAAAGTTAAACCTTCAAAGCTTTAAAGTGAATGGAATTGTTTGTATAATTTGCTGAGAAGGAAAATGTTTTTGCATGGTTCTTGGCACAACTGTCTTTGAAATTGTCAGAGCCTTTTATTTACCCAACAGTACATATTGTTAAAAATAAAACTTCTCCTGTGCTTTAAATTTTGCCTCAGTCAATCTTTCAGCAGTGCTGAAAGCGGAGCTTTAATTAGCAACTTTATCAGTTAAGTTAACTTTAACCCAGTCACTCATCCCAGTGCTTATCTGATACGGTATCCATACAGGCACTTGGGGACACCAGAAAAAGGCTGACTTGTCAGTAGGACAGCTGAGAGGACCTTGGTAGCAGGGGGGAAAAAAAAGAGACCACAAAAACAGATGACATTAAATGGAATTTGATACAAATCCAAAAGGAGTTATCTGACCAGAGTAGCCTAGGATAGGCATGGATATCTCTTGTATTTCTACCTGATCTTCTCTGGTATGTCACCTGCAGGAATAGAGAGGAAGACAGGGACCCTTGCTGTGTGACTGTAGCATCTGGTGCGATTGAAGTCCTTTGCTGGGGAGGTGCTGACTGAGCTGAGAATAAAATCGTGCTGATGCTGTCATCGCAGGAGCAGCTGGCTCAAGCCAGCATGGGGCTCTTGGCCAAGGCACTCATTAAACTCTTTTGCTGTCTTCAGCAACAAAGATTTAGGGGGAAATCTGCTCTCCCTACTTGTCTCTAATTTTTCTGTTTTCTGTTGAAGGGGAAGAGGGTGAGTGTATATATGGGTGCAGCTGACGGGGTGACATTAGCGTTAGAGAGAGTGGACCAAAAATTGTATAGCCTTGCCTGTAAAGGGAACTGGGAAGAGTAATGGGTAAGGACTTTCTGGTGGATGGCCAGAGCAGAGGAAACCCATGCTGATTTGTCTTGGGGATGAAAAGGAAAGGCATCCTTGATTTCTTGTAAACCTGTCATCACAGACCTCTTGTAACAGAAAAAGTCTTGTGCTCTGGTTTGTACTGCAGTCAATCACTATCAGTATTTGTCGTGAGAATTCAGACTGTGCCTGGCGGACTCTGTGACTGCTCAGGCAGACCTGAGGCTTTAGAGGTCATGCCTGGCCCTTTGAAATAATTAAATGACAATACTCAACAGCATAGGTGGAAATTAAAAAATCAGATTAATTTAAAGAACTTAAGTGATCTGCTTCAGATACTCCCACTCAGTAATAGGAATGGAAGATAAAAAATAAAATAAGAGAATAAGCATGGAAATGCAGACCAAATTGCAAAGAATAAGGGCTATTTAGAGGAAAAAAACCCCAAACAAACCACTTTTTGGGGAAAGCTGGCCTTTCATTTTACTATTCACTTTACTTCATTTGCATTTATGAAGTGGTCTATAACTCCTCTTATGCTTGGTTTAGTCTTTCACATGGCATCATTTGTGGTTCAGAATTCTTACTCACCTCATTTTTTTTCCCCTAAACAAAGAAGTACCATTCATATAGTTGTAAAGATGTCTTGTCAGCAAAAAATTTGTAGCTCTTGCCAATGCAAGGAAGTCTGATATTAAAAGCATGCGTGGCTTTGCTATCTTAAGATGAACCCATTAGCATGTAGCTGAAGAGTAAGTTCGAGGGAGAGAAATTGTGTTAAGAGGACGGAGTGACTACCTGGTGCCAAGAAGATATTTTATGCTTGCTCAAGCGGTTTTGATGAGTTGATAGCTGAAATGTTTATGCTTTTATTCACATAGATAGCATACTAAAGAGTTCTTTTTTTAAACAGCAGATAATCCAAGTGGTGTATTTAGTTTGTGATGTAACTGTGGCTGGTGTTCTAGGGCTTTCAGGGTTGGCTCCTGCTGTTATTGACTCCTAGCTGGGCACTGCAAAGCAGGGTCCTTGACTTCTTTCTAATGGCAAAACAAAAACCAAGAAGACATACACTAGCTGTAAATTTTCTGTTCCTGTTGATGCAGAATCCAAAAGCAAAACATTGTAATGATTTCCACTTCATTGCTAAAATGTGTAGGCTTAAATATTTCTGGATATAAATGGAAAATCTGTATCTCAGGAATGTCTATATGTGTAATACCGTGTTATACAGAGTTTAGTGAAGACCAGTTTCTACTACTGTTTGATTTGATGCAAGACTTTAAATGCCATAAACAACTTTACTCTTGAGGATCTTGATGTTTATGTACTGTCACCTCCTTTAAACTGCCACACTTATTATTTTTTTTCTTCAACAGCATTTTTCTTGCTGTTCTAAGTCTTTCTCAGGGAAAAAAAAAGGCATAGCGTAGTTGCTATGTTATCCTTTAAAAAAACAAAACTACATTTTTTCCCCTTCCTTGATCAGTTATATCCCTGGCACAAGATCTTGGCTGCCTATTGAGGACAGTGGTTTATGTGTTCACTCTGACATTGTTAGTCTTTTTCTTGACAATCCTATAGTGTATCAGGGAACTTTTAACATAGAGCCCGCATAAAAAGAACCTACTATCTTGCAGCTGCACTTTTCTATGGAGAGGTATTTCGTTTGATATAACTTCTGACACATTCAGAAGGGGCAGTAAACTACAGTAGTCAAAATAAAACAAGCAGAAAAGGAACAATAAAGTATTTATTTGACATCCATTTATCCTATCCTTAACCACTTTCTTTCTGCCTTGCAAATTCTCTCCCCCTGGTAATTAGACCACTCTAATAATTTCTATATGTATGTAACTGTCCTTACTATTTCAAAAACACCAGAGACTGGTACAGCTTCTTGTATTTGCTGCAATAGGAGGAACCATTCATTGGTGAACTTCCTATGAAAGAGAATTAATTCCAAATGCCTTTGTAGAAAAGCCAGTTGAACAATTTAAAGTATCTAAACTTTAGTATTTAAACTCCAAAGGAGTGATATTTTACCAAACCACTTTGTAATTTTGGTGATAGATTATCTAGATACTGTTATGACAGCTCCTCAGTTTGTATCATTCATATCTATTAGTATTTGTCAAGGGCTGTCCCACAGCAGTGACTACCATGTGCCATCTGTTTGGCATTGCTCGTGACATCCTAACATTTTGGGTTCTTGATGCCCTGGGTCTGGGTCTTGCTATGGATTTGTTTTAGTTTGATCTCTCCTGTGACACAGAGCTAAAGCCATTTTTCATTCTGTCTCATTCAGAGACCTATTGCCAAAATTCTAGGGAGTGATATGTATTAACAGTGCATTGTTAGCAAGTGCAGTGATTGCACTCAGAGTAGAGAAAGGGAGAGAAATCATTCAGTTTATTCCTGGTTTGTGTAATTCATGAAAGATATTTGTCTAAACTATCCTTAAGTACTCCCCTGATGCAAATACCACAACTTCCCCAGGCAAGTGATCGACAGTGGTTAGTACTAGAAGGTTTATCCTACTGCCATCTCAAATATCCCTTGTGGCATCTCTTCTACTGATCTTCCTAGCAGCAGCCTAGATGCCAGATGATTGTTCCTCTGTTTTCCACTCATCTTCTTTTATCTAAACTAGACAGTCTCAAGGTCTCCCAATCACCTCTTTCAAGTCATGATTTTTTGAGCTGTCATTTTACTGTTGCAGAACTTCCCTGGATTTTTCTTTCATCTGGCCCATGTGTCTCTACAAGTGACTAATCACATGTTCCTCCTGAGGCCTTATCACCATGGAAAGATACTTTCTGTATTCTGCAGGCTGAATTCCTCTTTAAATGCCCCAAACTTGCATTGGTCTTTTATTGGCATGAAATTTTTTACTGATGTGGAACTTGTAACCTTGTAAACTGTCCCGTATTTTTAAAGTGGTTGATCCCTCTCGAACACCATTCTCACTCCCTTGTCTGTTGCATTGGTTTTTTATACCATTTCTTCAAATTGGCAAGATCATGTTGAATCTATCACGTGTCTCAAGCTTGATCTTAACCATAAATTTGTAAATCAGATTCTTTCATCCTCCAGGTTGACCATTATAGTATCAGCCCCAGGACAGACTCCTTCATAAGGCTCAATAGCCTTTCTTATTTTTTGGCTTTTTTGTTCAGTTTGTCCAGGTGAATTTCTGGAATAAAACCAATCAGAAGTTTGGGTGATGCCTTTGCCAGTTACATCTTCAAGAAAACAGAAGAGAAGGTTGTGGCACAGATGAAATTGGCAGCTATGTAGGAGGTGGTGGCAGGCCCCAATGGGGACCTCTCTCCTCCCCTGGCCCTGGGCCAGTGGCAGGAGCAGAACTGAAGCCCCCTGACCAGATGTGTAATGGAGTGAAGAAAAAAAACCTGGAAGACTTAGATGAGGCTTCTGCAAAAGGAATTCCAACCGGAGAGATAGCGGAGGCTTCAAGGTCAGAGCTGCCAGCCAGGAGAGAGACGAAAAGCCACAAAAGGTGGGAGACATGGCTCCTTCTCCCCCTCCCTCTCTCTCTCCCTTCAGCAGGGAAAAGACTGAAATCTAAAAATCCCTGCCACATTAGAAGATTGTTGGAGAGCAAAGATGACTCTCTGCAGCTCATGATGGAGCCCACACTGAAGCAGAGGAATGGATGAAGAAGATGCGACTGTAGAAGGTCTGAGATGCCACAAGGTTTTGCTGGACTGTGGTCACAGGGAGAGGAACCTTACACTAGAGCGAGATGACCTGGGTAAGGTCTTGCTGAGATTCTGTGGGAGGCCTGAGATAAAATAGAATCTTGTTGGACTGTGGCCACAGAGAGAGACCTACGCTGGAGCGAGGTGGCCTGGGTAAGATTTGTGGATCCCAGAGAGGGATCGATGTTGGTGCAGCTGAATTTGTGACCCTAAGGGACAGCAGAGAAGGGAAGAACTGTTACCCTAAGAGTGGACCCACGTTGGAGAGGTCTGTCAAGGGCCAGTCCCGTGGGAAGGGACCCCACAGGAAACAGGGGTGGCCTCAAAAGCCATTATCCCCTGTGACCCTGTGGTGCAGACCCATGGAAAAGCAAGTGTCTCCTTGTAGTCCATGGAAGACCTTACAGGATTTGGGTAACTCCCAGCCTTGGCCTTAGCCCAGGAGGGAGGTGGGCCCAGCCCTGAGGTTGACAGAGAAGAGAAAGAGACAAAGAGAGAAACAGTTCCAGCTGCAAGGAGTCAAAGTTGTCGTCCCAGAGATAACACAGAGAAACAAAATGCTGCAGAATTGCTTAGAAGAGCTGGAGCTTTAAAAGTGGAAAGAAACCTGTTTCTCCTCCTGTACTGATACAAAGGGGAAGGGGTATTTCTGTAAATACATAGTGCTTTTACTTAATTAGAAATGTTGTAGATGTAGTTGTTTAGTTTTATTTTATTAGTAGTAAATCCTAATATTATTTCTCCCCAGTCAGATCTCTTTGTCTACATAAACCTCTTACCTTAGAGCAATTTGTGGGGGTCGTGGTAAAAAAAATGGTCCCTAGACAAGCCCACAACAAATTGCCACTCTTACTTTACCATTAAGTATGTCACAGGCTTTCTATTTTGTGTAGCATAGATGTGAAGAATCTTAAATATGTAGGAGTGGCATACTCTTACATGAGGAATGAGGAGACATATACAAAAAGATACAGGGGACAATAAAGTAGGGTATAAAGTTTTTGATTCCAGATTATTGCAGAGAATTGCCTATTCTGTGAGATAAAGAGTCAAGGATAGTTCCTGGAAAGAGGAAATTTCTATCTTGGAAATGGTAATACAGTCAGTAGTTGAGTAGTCTCCAAGGAGTTCTATAAGCCAACAAGACTTAATTTTGGCAATAAAGACTTAATTTTGGACTTAATTTTGACTGGTGCTCTTAAACCTGCTGGTGAGTGTGGAACATTGTGGTTTTATCTGCCTCTGATGCAATGCTTACTTGTGTTTATCTCCCTGATGTACATCATGGTAAGTGGAATTATTTGGGATTTCATCAGATTTCATGATTTCTTCTGGGCTTTCCTGTCTGACCATACATAGGTTATTGCACTTTTTTCAAAACCCATCTACTTGCAATATTTTTATGAAATAAGAACAAAAGAGAGCATAGCCTCATAGTGTGGGTTTTTGTTGTTGTTGTTGTTTTTGTTTGTTTGGTTTGTTTTTTTTTTCCTATTCTTACAAATACAAGATATTTGGTAATTTATTTTTTGATAATTTATTTCTGAGTACATTGCATTTGCAAGTACTGCTCCTTAGTGTCAAGTTCTGAGGGCTGGTGACCAGCTTTATTTGTTCCTTGTGTTTCCACAGAAAATGGCACAGCAGATCTGTCCTTCTAGAGCTTGAAATAATCTGCTCTGGGATGGTACCTCTGAGAGAAAAGAAAGGTAGGTAACTGATCATGATTCAACATCTTCAAATTTGTTGCAATAGAATTTCTTGACACCTGCTCACTCCTTCTTACCTCTGTTTCAAATTAATTCTTCCAGAAGACACCAAGAAAAACATGACTGGGAAGATACAGATGTAAAAGATAAAAAGAAGAACACTAGTTTTCTTTTTTTTTGGTTTTGTTTTTTAAAGAAGTAGGTTACTAGGGGTAACTTGAAAGCTAGAGGCTATTTGAAACTCATGTGTCTAAAGAAAATGTTGGAGAGATACTGCAACACCATGGCATGGATATCTGCACACAACTTATTTTTGTGCCAGAAACTGCATGCATACCACATATTTCTTACCACGTATTTGTGATGTGGTATGAAATCCTCCACAAAGCAAATTTAACTTGAAAACTTGAAATCATCTTGAAAGACTTGGATCATGGCTAAAAGCACAAAAAACCCCAACTGATCTTTACTATAAAACAATGGCTTAAACCAGTCAATTCTATATATAATCCTGACTGTCAGGCCCCCTAGGACATCTAAGGCAAGAAGGGAGAGAACATTGTCAGAGTGCCATTCAAAAAATACATACTCTCCCCAGTGAGAGCATTACAGTTATTGTCTTTTCTCACTGAACACCAAATTTAGACTGTTTGGTCTCTATGTCTCTCTGGGGAGTGAATTCCAGCAGAATTCCAGTCTCACTTCCCAAAATACTTCTGACTCGTGTAAAATCATTTGTCCTGTCAAGGATGACAGTGTTTTCAGACACTTTCCATAGTTTACTGTCCTTTCATACAAGATTTTTTTTCATTCACTAAACTGCATACACTGGGTCAAGTGCATTACCATAACGGCCATATCTTCAGCACTTAACCTGATTGTTGCATTTATCATCAACTAGATGAATAAAAATAAAAAGACCAAAATTTTTTCTCTGTCCGGGTGATATTATAAATAAATAAAAATGTCTGCTTCGTCTCTTACATAAGTTGTACCAGATTCTAGGAGTGAAATTCCAGTTTTCTTTCCTTATCTTCTTGATTCAGTGTAAAATAAGGGAAATGAATCAACTTTTCAGAGGATATTTAGGATGTCCAAGAGATACTGGACTACTGTGCCTTGGCAGCTTCTTTCTGCTTGATAAATGTATATAAACATAATCTACTGTGTAACTTAAAAGTTCTCCCTTCCCGTTCTGGCACATTCCTTTTCTTCCTGCACTGAATTACCTGAGGCACTTTCATAAATCATGTATCTTAACATTTTAAACAGCCTTTGAACTGATCGCGATTAAGAATCAGGTAACATGAAGGCTGTTCTGTGCAGCTTATCTGAACCTGTATGCATTTGAATCATGGGATTTTACTAGGAAAACCATTTAGAGGTGTACATAGAAAATGCGTAGTAGAAATACTTGAGTTCGTTTCCAAGCAGAGAATAGATTAGACCAATATATGTTTTGAGTGGGCGTGATTTGTGCTTTCAAGTGCATCACATGCTTGGTCACTCATCCAGCTGATCACAACTCAGTAGAACAACTTAAATCTCAGATATGCAAAAGTACTTGATGAACTAAGCAAGTATCCCAGTTCAGTGAATATCAATTAAGTTCAGTGAAAGCAATCTATTCACAGGTGTCTGATATGTAGAAACAGAGCTTAAAACTCGTGGAATTACTCTTCCATAGCAAATTAAGTATGAAATGTGGTCCACTTCCAACGAGAAAGAGCACTGTCTTTGGTAAAGACATGGTAATGAATTGTGCAAGTTCCACTGTTGCATCTACTTCCTGCTCTCTGAGAAAATTCCTAAAACTTGCTGTAAAATTTTAGATCACTCCCCTCCCCAAAGTGTGTATTTTGCAAGTTTGTTTTCTTGTTTCATTTTTAAATATGTACAGATAATTACTATATAAGTGTAAAGTATGGAATGAGTGTTTCACTGATCATTCTGTTTGAACAAAAGTAAAATCCTCTCTGAACATATTAAAACCTAGAAAAGGTCCCGCCTTTAATGGGAAAGTCAGTGCCAATTTAGGATCTCATTCAAGGTGCACTGAAGATAAATGAAAAGATAAAGTAAGTTTAGGCAGACCTCCATTCCCTAAATGACCGGTTTACCTTTTTAAGAGCAATTGTAACAGCTCTGTTTACATTTATGGTCTAGGGCAGCACAAAGGTTGAACTAGAGACTAAATTCAACACTAGTCACGGTATTTGCAAGTAGGAGTAAGTCAAACTGAAGCAGGATTTGCCCCTGAATGAATTCAAAACACCTATGGAAAAGTCTTTTCAAGTGAAGGAAAGCCCAAAATCCTTAAAAAAGTGAGTACTATAGTTATCGCATACATAAAATTATGTGCAGGTATTCATATGATCAGGCTAGGCCTGCTTGAGCCTCCATTGAAAGAGCTTTTTATTTTTTTTCTGATTTCAGTATGTTTTAGAAAGCTTACTGTTTTATCCAGCTAGTACAGTTTCAAGTATGAAGCTGGGTTTCAAGGAAGGTAACTGCTCTTTCCTGCTTATTCAGCTGTGTCTGTTGTTGATTATAGCACATTACCAAATACACAGGAGGACAGTTTTCTCCACAGCAGTGCATTAGTGCACCTTCAGGGATCAAAGAGATCCTCTTTGGTGTGCACTGGTTAGGCTTTCCTTTGCCTTTGTGGCTTTGGCTTGCACCTGCAAATGCCCTATGGTTGTGAACATGTTCCTGAATCCTCCCTAGTGTGAAAGATACTTCGCTTAGATGCACTTAGGTCACAAGTGCAGCTTCTGTGGCTCTGACAGGCTCTGGGGTTCTAGGTCAAAGATCAGCATTTGAAAATGGTTTTCTCACTAACCTTACTTTACAGTTCTTACTTTACAGTTCTTACATGTGACAAGCTTCCTACTTGTGTGGCAAACAGCAATATGTTTTGAAGAAGCAAGCAAGAGTCTATCGTTTGCACATCTGACCTTCCTCCCCTGAAATCATGGTTTCACCATGTAAATGTGCCCATATGTTAATTAGTTTTCCCATCTTGCTTGCTTGGAGGCAGATGGCCCATAAACGTGGGGAGATCCCTGGCTCCTACCCCCAGGCTGTAAAACAGCCGATGTAGCAATTTCATAAGCAAGTCATACAGCACCTAATTCACAAATGTGAAAAAAATGCAGAATTTCAGGGAACAGAGAAAGTTGTAGGAAGGCAAAGCAGCAAAGATAGATCACATAACAGCCTGAATATGTGACATATTGTTAGATAAAGCTGAAAATACAGCCAACTGCTGCTAGGAGTTTGACAGGGAGTAGGTACTGTGACGAGCAGATGTGCTTCCTCTGCTTGGTGTTCTCTATAGTGCTGAGACCAGAAGTGCTTGAGAGGACCAAGAGAAATGGCTCAGTAAGGCCAAAGAATTCATATTTCATTTCTTAGAAGAGTGCTTATTAGTGCTTATTTTCCTTAAAAAAAAAAGCTGTTGGAATCATGTTTTCAGCTCTGACTGCACCATCAGACTTCCACATTAGCAAGTGCAGCAATGGTTGCCTCTGGTTCAACTGAGCTCTCAAGCACAGTGTAACCTCAGTTCTCAACACAGTTGAGTTTAATACCTAAATAAATTCAGTAAGGACTTTGTTGAAGTGTGTCTTTGTATGATGTTGCAATGCATCCCAAAATATTTTTTTGTGGACTTTAGAAGTATAAATTTAGATGTTTAGAATTCAAGTATTTAGACTTTAGAATAGCCACAAAATATCAACCATATCTATTTACATAAAGTGACCTAAAAGCCCTTGATTGCTCTTGCAATCTTGCTATGCCTGCAATTTTGTTACTTTAAAAACTAAAAAAGTAATAGGTTTTAAGGCAAATAAACTACTGAGGCCCAGTCAGGATATACAAATCCAGCTTTTTACAGAAGTAATTTTTTTTTTTTAATATTTCTTTTTTCCAAATTAAAATGTGCTACATTAGAGGAAAAATGCCTGATCCTGGTATTACACTTTAACAAATATATTACAAAATCATTGTCAATTTGGTGAAGAGTACTTTAACTACTTCATGTCCTAAGCTACTGAATAAGTGTTAAACCAATTACTTAGCCTAATAGCAATTTTTTAATCACTTTTATTTTAAGTGCTATAAAAAATTAAATAATTTTTGGAAAACCTCAAAATTACAAAATTAGTGTTAATAACAGCATTGGCTTTGTATAATTGTAAACTTGATCCAAAAATAAATGCCTGTGGAATGTCACTGAAGTTTGTTTTTTCATTGATAAGTAGTTAAAGTGTAGACCTGGGACATGGATAAAACATTTTTTGCCCAAGAATCTCAAATACTGTTAAATGAAAGTACACCACTGAATCAAGTTTCTTTGATGCAAATGCTAGCATTCCCAAGTTACAAGTATATAAGATGACATATCTGTAGATATAAGTGGTATGCTGAAAGTCACAAAGCACATGACTGACAAGGATCCTGGTGTACAAATCAGGGCTTCTCTAATTATGCACCATAAATTTTTATGAAGTATCTAAAATACTAAACATCAGACTCCTACTGTTATTAAAATTATTTGAAAAGGTTTTCTTTTAGATTCATTCCTTATATTGCCGAAGCGCTGATCTATTTTGCTGGTCACTGTGTACCTGAAAAAACTATAATCCTTGTATTGAGAGGAGGCATAATTGAATATACGTTGTGTCTTTTGTTGTACAGTTCAAGCTCATTACTTTGATATTTTTACTTTTTAAATCTTGAAAGCATACAATTTTGAATTGAATAATGAATATATGGGCAAAGTGTCACAACATGCATATGTCACATTTGCAAGGTGTCTTATCTAGAAAAATCCTCTTACATTTTTCCTCCAGTGCTAAGACACTGTAACACACCAGCTATGTACTACAAGTATATCTTTTGCTGGGCTCCCTTAATTCTTCTTGTTTAACAGAGAGGGGTTTCCGTTATTTGCAAGGTAAACTATAAAAACTCCCTGCTAATGCTATCTGACGCAGTACTGAAAAGCGAGCTGCAATATTTCAGCAGAAGGCTCTTGCTTTGTACATTTGTATCACAGAGTCCCAAAGCACTAATGAGATCTCTACGAGGAGGGGAAAAAAAAAGTAGTAGCTGACTACTCAAAGACATACCTTATTTGAATAGTGTTATTGTGAAAGAATAGACTTGTGAAAAAAAGATGGAAATTACAGAAAGGGGAATCAGATATCACAGGTCCAGAATAAGAATGATGAATAGAAAGTGGGGTAAAAGACTCAAAGCCTGAGTGACAGCTCAAAGACAAGATGGTATTTCATACATTTTCTAAACATTGCTTCCATGCTTCCTTCAAAGAAATATTCAAATCCCAACTGGCTTTCCTAATTAAAGAACAGTGAGTCTTCTATTGACAGGAAGTCTCCGTGTGTGTTTTTGAGAGTAGGAAGGGTCTGGATTGTAGTTACACTTTTCTCACTGTGATCTTTTTTATTTAAAACTATGTGAATATCTGCGGATGTTAGCTAAATGTATATCAACTTAAAACAATCTTTCAGTTCCTTTTTTAATTACTAGTATTTTGGAATATTTATTCATATGTACACAATATCACAGTGAAGAGGTGACTGGCAGGTTATGAAAGTTGAGAAATATGAAGAAAAGAACTAGATGAGCAAAGCATAGAGGATTTGTACCCAATGAAGTTGTATGCAATTATAATGAAGAAAAGTATTGGAACTGATGAAATCCCTTGTGTTGCACAATGTCACTTATTCCCTCTTAAGACACTCAGAATACATAAAAAATTGCTCCCCAAAACAAGAGTAAGAGCAGAAAATGAGGCAAGTAGAAACAAAGTTTTCAACGTGACAGGTTCTGGTATGAGTGGTATCAAGACAACAGATAATAAACTAGCTGTAGAAAGTGGTGGAGAAAACAGTATGGAGAAATAATGACATTTAGGTCAATGAAAAGTCGTATGAAAGCTACTGTAAATGGTGCTAAATGAAAAGTAGAATTGTCTACTTCCAGGGGAAGACATGGTTACAAATTTTTTTTTTTTTGGTTAAAACCAGCATGTCAAAGTAGGCAGTGATATTCCTCATGTACAGCAATTTGGTGAACTCTTGCTGATGGAAACACTGAGAGGACTTTGATGTTTTAGACAGGGGGAGGACGTAGGAATAGGAGTGAGCAAATGCTGAGGGACAGTTTAGAATTAGAAATGCAAAGAGGGAAAAGATTCAAGGTGGTAAAAATTCAGTCACTGTTGAAACAAAAGCTTGGTTTTCATAGCCACCATTCATTAAAACGATATATGCCAACGAAGGGAGAGCAGTGAAGACAAAGTGTCTAGGAAGGCTGTCTTCTTTCATTATTATATCGTTCCTGTAATTTCAGAACTTCAATAAAACTGTTTTGTCTAGTTATTTTATTTTTTATTTCTTTTTGTTCTTAGCTACTTGTAAAATCTACAGGTTTTAAATTTTTCATGTAATGCATTTGGAATGAAATTATACATTAAACATCTTATCTAAAAAAATACACTGCATATTTATAATTTCTTTGATGACACATGACTGAATTCTGATAGTATATAAACAGGTGCAACTCAGTTAGAGTTCTATATTATTCATACTCATTTATATCAAGACTGAAATTGGTCTAGAAAATATATGTAAAAATCCATGCCTCTTTCTTGTGAACCCAGTCCTCACACATCATTAACCTAATACATTTCTGTTCTTACAATGGTTATACAGATTTCTGCTTCATCTTAGCAAAAGTTTGCATGTAGCAAATAAACCATAAAGCCTAATAAAATCCAACTTTCAGGCAAACCCTCTTGTATATAAAATTGAAGAGTAGAAAGTGCCAAGGGCTTGTATTAGTACCATCCATTTTGTTAACATTTTTCCAATTTATCTTGTGTTACAAACCCTCAGAGTACTATGTCTATTGTAAATATTTAAGAATTACTGTTGACATAAAGATAATGCTGACAAATTGAGTTAACATTTCTGCTGAGGATTACTGACCATGTGTAGCGCAGAACAACTTTAACACCCACACCAAGCCCTGTGCTCATGCCAAACTCTGTTTAGTCTACAATACTGCAGCGTCCCTCAAATGAATTTTTAGCTTTGATTTACACAGAACATGAAACAACCTTTCTTGCATCAATTAATTGTTTGACTTTCCTAATACATTTCCATTTTAACTAGATTATGTCTGTATCACAGCACAAGTAATGGTTGCAAGATGTTAGTGCTCTCATGTGGGAGGGTGTCTGTGTGCACACGTGCATGATGCTGTTGCATTTGCTCTGTTAGTACCTTCTGTGTTTTCAGTATCAGTCCAGAGCCTAGATGTCTCCTCCTAAGTGCCTTCATTTTCAGTAATACCTGGAAGTGCATAGCTAAAAACATGGAGAAGGTTGTTCATGTGTTGTTTTGTCTTCCAAGTACAAAGCTTTTGCAAGACCTCTCCGTTCTGACAAAGCCCATGAAATGCACAAATAAGAATCCAGGCAGAAGAAGTTCGAACCATTTATTTCAGCAGCATGGTATTTATACACTGTGGTTTGCAATTTGGTGGCACTTCCAGCCAAGAGTCTTTGAAAATTCCAAGAAATTTACATGTCACATTTGCCCTCGCACAATTTGCATCCTGGACAGCACCAGCATATTTTGATTTAAAGAAAGTTGTAAGGCATTCATATATAACTTTAATGCAAAAAAAATTTGAAGTCCAAGCCATTTTCAGCTTTACAATAGTCAAGGTTGGTTCATGTTAAAATTTCTCAAAATTTTTTGACTTGAGGAAATATCTGTGAACATTATGAGATACATTACTTCTTATGTGTCACTAGAATTCAAGTATGAGTTAATAGCAAGAAGTATTTTCATCATTTTTGACCGTGGACACATTAACAGCACTTTTGTGGATCAGGATACCACATTGCAGTTTTGTTACACAGAGTCCTTCCCACTTGCCTCAATTCCCACGTTGCTTCATTATGTTGATGAGAGATTTCCAAAATGTGTTTTACTATGAAGCAACAAACCCAATCCTTTTCACATGTTTTCCTTCCTTCAAATGGCAGACAATATTTTCCACACTTACAATGTTTCCGAGTATTATTCCGGTAAGAGTACTCCTAATAACTCAAAGACATTTTACAGGGTGGGATTGAAACCCTTTTCTTAACTTTATGGTGGGGACACACAGGCTGACTGCCTATCTGCCTAGTGGCCTAACAAGAACACCAGCCTCCTCCAGCTCCTAGTCATAATCCTAAACCCAGAGAGAAGTAAATCCTAGTACATGAAAACAGGACGCATCTTACCCTGAAACCACTGTACTTTCTTGAGCAATGAAAGCAAACTGAAATTCTGAAGAAACAGACACTGGTAAACAAGTACCTAGGTTCTTGTCCTAGGTAAAATGAGGCCTTTGGTTTTGTTACAATAAGGTTGAAAGAACCAAACAAAGTTTTATTACTTTCATCTGGATTCATGCATGGGGCTTCTTGTCATGCAAACTTGGAGGTAACCTTAGAGATTGAATCAGAAAGTTGTTGACCTGTGATTTAGTGAGATGAGTACTTGTTGGCTCATAATGGTATCACTCAAAGACATGTTTATGTGCCAGTCCAGAAATGAGAAGTAGCTCAGATGGAGCATGTAAAGACCTTACTATGGCAGTTACAGCTGGCTCATATGATTTAAACAAGTTTTTATATACTGTATTATCCAGTATCAGCAATGAAGGTTTCACAGCTTTTGAGCTTTTTTTTGCTTCGCCACCTGATTCTCCTAGTATCTTGTGGAAATCATAGTCTTCATTCCAAGGAGTAACCATGGTGCTGCAAAGTCAGTGTAGGACTGTGAGAACAAATGAAAGTTGCTTATAGACCTGAAATAAAAGGAGTAAGAGGCAGTCCTGATCAGGATAATTTTATTTCAATAACAAAAAGACAATGCTAGTAAGATACTAGGTGGTTTATCAGAGCTAGTTATGACTAGCAGTTTCCAAGAGTGTGTATTTAACAAAGCAATAGAGCAATATAACTTAAGAATAAAAAAGTATCCTGTCCGTCAGGAGTAAATACCTAAAAATTATGCATTTTATGTTCTACAGTAATCACTACCCAGGGAATTAGTATAGAACCTGATCTCTTACAACTTTAATGTGCATCTATTCTCAGTACAGCCCTGTAAAGCTGGCAAACAAAGAACTAAGCAAAGACACATTAGAAGAAATTATATACCCTTAGTCCTAAAAAGATCAATTATATGATAAGATGTAGCTGTCAGACTTAAACAAGAAATATTAGAATCTAGGGTAGTCTAAGAGATGAGTTTTACAGTTTCTTTACCTCAACCACTCTTTTGTTTCAGTTGTCTTCTCTGCCACATCATGTATTCCTGTCCTTTCTTTTACTTCTCTCCCCTGCCTTTGCAATTTCGTTGCCACCCTCCCTTTAAAACAACAGTTTATCCTTCCTTTTTAACTTTCCTGAGTGAAATGAGCTTCTGATCACTCACACATGCCTCAGTTTGCAAAGAAACCATGGTAAGGTGGTCAGCAGTTATGTAGAAATCAGTGTGTAATTTCTTTATAAGATGCTTTTCTGCTATGGCTTCTGTCCTTGTGGTGCCCATGAAAAGCATATATATGAGCACTCAGCAAGTCTGGTATGATCCATACTGGCATCAAGCAGAATTTTTGATTCATCATTTGGCTGCTTGCAGGGAAAAATCAGACCAGGTTATAGCAACCCATATTTGGACAGCTTATATAAGGACAGGTGTAATACAAACATAGATTCTTTGGTTTTGTGCTAAATTCTTTTTTTGTGTTTGCCTATGAATTAGAGTATAATGAGTATTTTCTCTTTCTATCTGAGTCTTGGCATAGCTCTTCCTTTAGAGGTCTTTGCTTACAGAAGTAATAGCCTCCTATTTTGTATGAATCAAGATCTGTTCCTAGTTCTTTCTGAAATCACTGCTCAAAACTGCAGGGATATTTTTCTATTTAGGATTCATAGGAATGTTTTCATAGCTACCGAGAGACTTTCAGAGGCATTTGCCTCATAAAGTCTTGAGCTCACACAAAACGAAACCTATTCTTTCGTCTTTTGGAAAAGGGCAGTCTAGGAAAACTTTTGTGTCCTCCCTATGGAGAGGCAAAACCAACAGTTATAGCTTCTGGAAATTTCTGTGTTAGTAGGAAGATCATTAAACATGTTAGCACCGTCTTTAATGATCTTTACTGGGAACAAGGATTATTGTGGGTCTAAATTGGTACTTTAATTGGTGACTGAAAAGAGGAAGTAATGAGCTTGGTATCAACATTTATGAGTAACATCTACATGCCTGGGAGGAACTGAGTACATTGTGAGACTGCAGAATTACTACAGCAGAAGATGGAGAGATTGAAATAAATTCTTTAGCTAAGAAAAAATGTAAACCACTTAAAGTGTGGAAAGATAACCTGAAACTGTTATCTAGTAAGAGGGAGGGAGCTAGAGTGGGTGTTGATCCAGAGTTACCTAGCTGTATAATTTAAATTAGACTTTTCCCCTGAAGTTTTGTCATGTCTTTTGTTGCCTAAATGACAAAATGCCACTCTGCCGAGTCTCAAAGAATTGGTTACAGGCATGGAAGATCCTACTGTCTACTGCTTTCTATTGAGGCTTACAACAGCATGTAAGAGACAAATAACATAAAAAACTCCTTTTCAACATTCGCATATTGTTTTACTGCTCAGTCTGTGGTTATCATATATAAACTTATGCACCAAAACACTGTGATGGAATAGGGCTGTGTACAGACTCATGTCAAGAAAGTGGGTTGATAGTAGCCCCCCCGTCAATAAGGTGCTATGGTTGTACCTGAAATAACTTCCTGGCAATGCTCTGAACCACCTGGTACTGACAGAAGGGGAAATTCAGCATAAGGGAGGGCTGCTGTGAAAGTGAAGCACAGACAATTAGGTTTTCTTTCTTGTGCTTTTTTTTTTTTTTTTTAAATCTGTTTAAAAGCTAACTAAACTGTTGAAGGAGGATAAACTGCAACAACTTCATGCATGAACTTATGTTGAGATAGATACATCAACAACATAGAGGAATTATTTCCAGTGACTTAGCAATAGGAGAATTAGCTAAGAACAGTAGGAGACATTTTAGAGGAGGAAACCTCCCAGCCATGACAGCTATTAGCCATGGAATAGTTCCTCTGGGGAGGAACGTGTATTCTGTCCCATGGAACATGAAAAGCCAGACTGGACAAAGTGCTGCTAGAAGTACAAAAGGGATTGTACTCCTGTATTTAAAGGCGGTAAGAACAGAGGAGACTGTAGGTTATTATTTGCAGATCCTATGATTACTGAAGGGATTGATAGTTCCCCTCTACCCCCACAAAATGGCACCCTGCTGCTCCTTTTGGACAGCAGGATAAAACTGATTATTTCTGCACAGGCGGGAGGCTCAGATACGTGTACGCCGCCATTCCACCTGGATTAATGCCCAACTGTATTTTTGTTAGTGGTGGAATTTTCTTGGGTTTTAAGCCTGAAGGCAGACTTTTTCTTCTCCTACACCATCTACCCCAGCTTAACTAGACAAACTGTACATTCCAGAGGTTTACAGCCTGGCACTTCTATTCAGACTCTCAAAGTTTTGACTACATCTGTAATATTTTCAGAGAAAAATCTGTCTTTCCTCAAATAATTCAGCAAATTCTTGTTCTAATTGTGCCATTCTGAGAACTGAGTGTTTAAAAATCAGGGCAGAACTTGTCAAAATGCTTTGAGACTGTAGGGGAAAAAAGATATTACAATAAATGGAACAACTCACTTGATTTGAAACATGGACAATTAACAATATCCAATTTTGTAAAAATTGCTAACAAATATATATGCAATGTTTAAATTCAATGACCCAGAGGAGAAATTCAATAAAGCCTTGTCTTTTCTTCATTTTATGATTCCAGATGCGTGGCTGTTCAGTATATTCTTTATTCTTTAGAGAGGTGCAAGTCTATGAAAACTTGTTGGATTTGTAACCCACCAAGTGCATGTTTTTTTTCATTTAACAGAGTTTTAGTTAGTGTAAGAACCCAGTAACTATGCCTGGGTGGGAATAAAGAAACACTTGCATCCTGGTAAATCTTTCCTTACTGGATCAGAAAATTTCTGTTAGAAAAGTCATACACATTTTCAGCACATTTTACCTGGTGGAAGAGTAAACTCCCTTCAAAGATTCACTTTTAGAACAATTCTTGATTGAGAGAGTTCTTTTAGGCTCATGTCCACTGAAAATGAGACTGGAAAATGCATGGTATTTTCAGAGTGTGCAACAAGTGTTTGACATGCATTTGCATGGTGCAACAAATGAGTATCTCCTGATCCCCACCTTATTGCTACATACATCTTAGAATGAATTACTTTGGAATGGCTCAAATCATCACCATCGTTTCTCTGTTGTACACAAAGAGAACTCCCCCGTCCTCAGCTTTTGCAGAATTATGCTAGTAGGCAGAGTAGGATCCTTCCAGTTCAGGAATAACTGAAGAAAGAAGGACGAGGGGAAATACTTTCTCTGTCATTTGGGAGAATAGAAATAATTGCCCATCACCTTAAAAAAATGAATTTTAAAAAAAAAAGCAGTATGAAACCATCCTTTTATCCTAGCGTAACTAGGCATTCCCCACTCTTTGTCTAGGTGAATAGAATTTTAAGACAAAATGGGAAACAATGGCAAAGCTGCAAGGGCTAGGTTGCAATCGTTGCGTGTACAAAAAGCCAGTTAAATGTACTTTTCATACCTGTTTTGAAAGATCATCATAACTCAAATTTCTTTTCCTTCTATTGTCTCATGGAAATAAACACTGGGGAGAAAAAAGGTTTTGGAGACCTACAGCTGAACACAGTCAGTGGGATGCCAAGAGAATAAAATTAGCAAGAATGCTGCAGGCTAAAAGTCACAGAATCCAAACCCAGAATGCGCCTGCCAGCACTGTGTGCTTTCACCCTTTTGTTTTCAGGTGTGTGAGAGTTGCTAGGGATGAAAGAAGGAACATTTTGGTGAGAAGCCAAATACATACTGCAAGAATTGAAAATGAGGAAAATGATCAATGTGGCAGGCTGCCAAACAGGTTGTTCCTTTTCATAGAATCATAAAATCATAGAATCACAGAATTAACTAGGTTGGAAGAGACCTCCGAGATCATCAAGTCCAACCCTTGATCCAACTCCACTGTGGTTACTAGATCGTGGCACTCAGTGCCACATCCAGCCTCATCTTAAACACCTCCAGGGACGGTGAATCCACAACCTCCCTGGGCAACTCATTCCAATGCCTGATCAGTCTCTCTGAAAAGAACTTCTTTCTAATACCCAACCTAAAACTCCCGTGGTAGACCTTAAGCCCATGCCCTCTTGTCCTGTTGCTGATTGCCTGGGAGAAGAGACCGACCCCCACCTCGTTACAGTCTCCTCTCAGGTAGTTGTAGAGAGTGATGAAGTCACCCCTGAGCCTCCCCCTCTCCAGGCTAAACAACCCCAGCTCCCTCAGTCTCTCCTCATAGGACTTGTGCTCAAGTCCCTTCACCAGCCTTGTTGTTCTTCTCTAGACTTGCTCCAGCCCCTCAATATCCTTCCTGAACTGAGGGGCCCAGAACTGGACACAGCACTCCAGGTGTGGCCTCACCAGTGCCGAGTACAGGGGCAGAATCACTTCCCTGCTCCTACTGGCCACACTGCTCCTGATGCAGACCAGGATGCCACTGGCCTTCTTGGCCACCTGGGCGCACTGCTGGCTCATGTTCAGCCTCCTGTCCATCCAAACTCCCAGGTCCCTTTCTACCTGGTTGCTCTCCAGACACTCTGTGCCCAGCCTGGAGCGGTGCAGGGGGTTGTTGTGGCCAAAGTGCAGGACCCGGCACTTGGCCTTGTTGGACCGGCTGGAATTAGCCCAACTCTCCAGCCTGTCCAGGTCCCTCTGCAGAGCCCTCCTGCCTTCCAGCTGATCGACACACCTCCTCGTCTTGGTGTCGTCTGCAGATTTGCTAATAGTGGACTCAATGCCCTGATCTAAATCACCAATAAAGATCTTAAACCGAACTGGGCTGATCCCTGGGGAACACCACTGATGACCGGCCCCCAGCTGGATGCAGCTCCGTTCACCAGCACTCTCTGGGCCCGGCCCTCCAGCCAGTTCCTAACCCAGCCCAGAGTGCCCCTGTCCCCTGTCCAAGGCATGGGCTGCAGCTTTTCCAGGAGTATGTTTGCCTCCTTTTTGAACTGAATTTGGTCAGAACTCTCTCTCTGTCCTGCTCCAGTGCCTGGTACATTATTGAATGAGACATACTACCAATTAACAACGGGAAGATTTGTGGCTGTACAGGGTACTTCCAGGAATTGCTGAATCCCCCAGTGTCCTGAACTAAAGGCTTATAATTATTTCAGAACAAAAGAAGCATCTTTGACCAGGCAATTGCCTGAGATGTGACCCTTGAAAGTGTAGACATCTTAGCTATAATTTATTGAATTTCATGTAATCAGTGTGTTTAGTGAATAAAAACAAGTGCACAAAGAGCTGTGAAAGCAATGCAAGCCCCAACAACTTCAAAAACCCCCCTCAAAAAATTAAGCTGCATACACATGAGTGTCCTGGAGATAGAGGAATATTAAGTATTTAGGAGATTTTTGGTCATCAGGAAGTGTCTGGGAAGAAAACCAGAAAGCTGCTTGTAGGAAGTTGGAACATGAGTCTCTTGTGCATGTAAGAACAGCTGGGGGCAGCAGTAGAGGGGGAGAAGGAGTAGGTTTCCATGAGCATGTGGACAGGAACCACACTGTGATAGACACAGGTGTGCAGTCTCAGTCCCACTGATCCAGACTGTGTTGGCTTCATGTCTGTGTTTTGTGACCCAGAGATCTTAGAACAGTAATGTTTTGAAACTGGGCAAGCTGGGATTGGTGTTAAATGGGGGTGAGCTAAATGCTTCAGAGTTTGTCAAGCCAAGTGTGACTGTTACCTGCCAACCTTCTTAGGCAAGGTATGGGTCTTATAAAAGTATAAAGCTAATCAGAAAGACTCAATGTAGCACCTTGGAAAATGTGAAGGGAATCTAACATTCCAGGAAATCTAGCTTTCTTGGAAACCTAACTTTTACAGGGGTGTATAGAGAGAAAGCCAGAAAATCCAAAAGTAGGGTATGAGGGAAGACTGCTACAAAGACAAATCCAGTAATTTTAGGGGAAAAATTGTGGGAAAAGATTGAGGGAGTATTTGCAAAAGCAAAAAATATCCAGAAATATGTTCCTTTCCTAGTAAGTAAAAGTCACCATATGTGTATATCCTTACCAACATTTTTTGTTCTTTCTTTTCTATTCCCATAACCATGAGAAAAGGTGATTCAAAACCTGCAAATATGGACCAGGCTCTTTGCAGATCTGAAGCAAAGACACTTCTTTTTGTCCTTAAAGGATTTTGTAGGTCCTGACTCTTTCTGAGCAGATGCTTGTAGATTTTAGGGAGGATTGCAGAAAAATATCTGTAAGATGTGGAAGTAAAACAGTGGCCGTACTTATAAACCAACAGAAGGTTTTTCAGTGCCAAATAAGTTTTATTTATGAAAATCATTACAACAAAGTCTTTTGTCCTATGTAAAGTTTCTTTTGTTTCTTCAGTCCTTTTTTCAGTTGTTTTTCCCTTAACTATAAAATAAAGTTGAAATACCACAGCTATAATTTATACTTAGAACAAGAACTTCATTCTGAACTGTAGGGTTTTCTGGGCTTGACTAGATTCTTATTTCTGCCTTAGACTCAAAGAAACCCTAAGGCAAATAAAAAGGGAAAATAATAGACAAATTTGGCATTTTGCTGATGTATTTACTAGCAAATGAAGCCACTTTTTGTTTGGAAATGGACAGGAATAAAAATTACAGACCTTTATGTTACAGGTTGCAGAACCAAAAACTGTCTGCTCATACACTTGTGACATGAGCTCACTTCAGTGGCACTTTGCTAATGACCATGGATCGTGTTCCTGTCTCTCTCCAATGACAGACTATACTGTCAAATTTTTGTCTCAAACTAGACAGTGTGGAGGACTCACTTGAGGACCAGGTGAAGACTTGTATGAAGGCCAGTCTGGCCTCTTGTGTAACACTATTTCTACATTAATTTTGAACTGAGCCATTTTAGAATTCAGGAAGTCATAATAGCATCTTTGATGTGATGGCCCAGCTGCCCATCCTGTTGTCTTTCCCTTTGTGATGATAACTGGCTACAGGTTATGTCTGTCGTCAAAGGAAAAACTTTCCTTCAAGATAGTGAATTACTGTTCCATTCATCTGTAGTAATCAGCAGAGCAAAATGCAGTTCAAAAGGTCTGATTTATGTTATTGCTCTCTGTTAGTTGTCTCTGTTAATAGGAAAAGATATTCTGCCTTGCAAACATAGTAGTTCACAAAGATAACATCGACAGAGCAAGAAAAAAATAAATCCAGCAATGAAGTCTGTGCAGACACAGATTTTGAGTCCATATGTGTATCTTCCATCTAAAATTGTTAAACATAGGCACTGAATAGACATTCAGTGAAAGAAGAAGCATAGATAAAATTCCTGGATATGAAGTATAATAGGAATTTCATAAATATTAATTTTTCATTCGTTTTCAGTGACCATTTATAAACCCTCTCAAATATACATTTCATCTTCGACTCTCCTGTTTCTTTTACCGCATTTTTGTAACTGTAATTTCTAATGTCTTTGCCTCTTTGTTGTTTGTTATTATTTTCCCTATTGTTGTTGTTTTTTTCCTGAGTGTAATAGTCTTTGTATTTATGAACATAACTGTGTAAGTGTACATTGCCAATTGCAGTCAGGGGGTCAGTTAGGCAAAGTTATAGAGCTAATTGATTATTCCAAGATGAAATTCTTTTTCTTAAAAAAATCTGTCTTATTTACTGCTGATTATTAGCTTGATATATATTATTACTATAAAAGAAGATATAGGTGTGTTTTTTTCTAAACTATTTTCAGATCACTTTTGCTCAGAATCAAAAGATTTTTTTTTCCTACTCACAATCATTCATGTCCAAGCTGGAATCTAAAACCCAGGCTAACTCTTCTATTCTTGACAGTGATAATTGTTCTGTGCTTGCAAATTAGGTGATAGTGTTGTTGCTGATGCACAAGGATGGCCTGAATCCAGCTCCCTGTTCTACAACGTATTTGGCTTTGCAGTGTTGGTCTACAGTGTACTTGGCTTTGCAGTGCTAACAGAAGTGAAACATTCCTTTTGTCAGAAAAAGCAGGAGCTACTTCTCAAAGACACACAAGAAGCAGAGAGATTTTGAAAGAATGTGACATTTCTACAGAGTTGTTTTTTGGACTTTAACTCCCACGTTACTGTTGTCCTCAGCCTGTCCAGATCCCGCTGCAGAACCTTTCTGTCCTGCAGCCCATCAACATTCCTGCCCAACTTGGTGCTGTGTGCAAACTGACTGAGAGTGCATTTGGTCCCCTCATTCAGATAATTGATAAAAAACCATGATTGGTCCCAGTATTGGGCCCTGGGTATGCAACTCCACTGACCACCACTCTCTGGGCCATAGTACCCATCTAGTTTTCAATCTAACAAAGAACACACCTGTCCAAGCCATGAATAGACAATTTCTCCAGGGAATGCTATGGGAAATGCTGTGAAAAGCTTTACTAGTCTACGCAGACAACAGTAACAGCCTTTCCCTTATCCACTAGGTATGTCACTCGTCACAGAAGATGAGGCTGGTCAAGGAGGACCTGCCTTTCCTAAACGTGTGCTACCTGGGCCTGAACCCTGTGCTGTGTGTGCTGCATGGTGACATTCAAGATTATCTGTTCCATGACTTCTCTGGCACCGAGATCAGCCTGACAGACCTGTAGTTCTCTGAATCCTCCTTCCTGACCTTCTTGCCAATAGGCATCACACTTATCAACCTCCAGTCAACTGGGACCTCCCTGTTTAGCCAGGACTGTCAGAAAATGACAGAAAGTGTCTTGGTGAGCACTTCCACCAACTCCATCCGTTCCTTTGAAGCGAGCCTCAGAGACTTGTGTATGCCTAAGTGGTGTAGCAGGTTGCTGACTATTTCCCTTCGGATTATGGCAGCATATTCTTTCTACTACTGACAGGATCTTTTTCTGACTCCATATATCTCACCCTGCACGCCTACAAATTATTTAGGTCTGTGGACTTTGAGATATGTAATTCTAACAAGCATTATGTTTGACACTTCTCTTTATTACTTGTGGAAAGCGCATTGTCCTTGTGATGTGATAGAAATATTTAAACCTGTTTCCTTCCAAATGCAGAACAGAAATTATTCGTTCCACACACTAGTTTCTTCTCTTGTAGGATTAGAATGGAAATGCTGAAAATTATCTGATCACAAGAGTAACTGGAGTACATGAAGTGTAGTGCAATTAGAAAGGTTTGAATACAAAAATGGAAGGACTTGCCAGTGAAATGGGTGAATATTTAGATGACATTCTTAGTCACTCCTTGGAAAGTCTTACAGAGAAATCACAGCTCTCTTAACAGAGGTAACTCCCATCACATCTCAGTGTGGAACAGTCTGGTGTTTTCTCTCACATACTCTGTCTTGCTCTGATATTTTTTTCTATCCTGTCAAGACACCTGTAATTACAGTTAATCTATTGCACAAAATGTGCTTCTTGGGGATAGGATTGTTTCCATTTTGGGCATTGTGCAGTTAATCCAAAAATTTTCTCTCCCCATCCATATTTTGTTGAAGTAATGGCTGCTCAGCTGCTGTCCTCAGTGGGCAAAATGGGTCTGGGATGCATAAATTCAGAATGATGACTTTTGCCTGTATTTACAGAAGCGTCAGAAAGGACAATGGGAAATAAAAAACGGAAGTGCTACTGTTGAAGTGGAGGGAATGAAAGGAAGGAAAGTTATTATCACTTCTGCTGGACTCCAAAACTCTGTCCTTTTTTATTATCCTGCTTCTGGTCTGTACTGTGGCTGAGCTCTTACCCTATGAATGGGTAACACATCATTCCTTGGCACTCCCGTGTGATGTTCAGAGCTTTTGTGTATGAAGGAAGTCTGCTTTTGAAGAGTGTTGAACACTGCTTGATATTTCAGTGGTATTTAAGAAAAAAATCAAATAAACAGGGAGCTTATGACTGGAAGAGACAAGTTCTCTATGTAATTGGAGACAAATATCTTGCCATTTGAAACTTTTTCTGCTTTTTAGTTTAGACAGGATGCAACAAGAAATTCCCTTCAGTGACTAGGAGCACACCCAAACACAGGCAGGCCTTAACAGGTGTTTGCCACATGCTGTTGTGATGGTTGGGATTAGTTGGGTAACAGTGAGCAAACATCTGTCTTGCATTATTCATACAGACTTCATTTCAATTCATATCTATGTTCCTATCAGTATGTGACAGTTGATTTGGTTCTCCAAAGTTCACTATGAGGGTTGATGGTAATGCATCCCATAAATACATCTTTCTATTCAGGGTTGCAATTTCTTTCCCAACAGTGATGACAGGACTTCCCAGGCCACCTGAGCACAAAGAAGGGAAATTTTACAAATCAGAATGTATGAGGGTTTTTTCCTGAAGATTTTTTTGTTCTAGCTATTCAAAGAAAATAGGTCTACAAAATATTTCTCACTTACCCAAAAGAAAAGTTTACCATAGTATACTCCAATGGGAAACTAAAATATCAGGAAACAATTTTATTTTCTAATGTTTTGCCAGCTGCAGAACAGAGTCCATTAAGTAGAAGAGACCTGGCCTGTTTGGTTGTTTCCTCTCTTATGGCCAAATTTCTTTTGCTAGTCCTCTCACAGTTCCCTTTTAGGCTATTTATTTTTCCCTACATACAAACTGGCAAACACATCCAGGCAAGGAAAATATGTAGGAGGCATTTCCTAGTGTTTCACTGGCCCTTAGAAAGGAAAAATCCAGTTAAGGTTAGAAAGAGTGTCAATCTGTTATTTATGTAGTGAAGAGTAGTGTGATGCAGAAAAGGTAATTAATTCCCTGAGGGAACTTTTCTTCAAGACACAGCTCCATCTTTTCTTCTCTGGTTCTTTCCATGACTTATTTCTGTTCTCTTCGGGGAACTGCTCTGGAGTCTGCTCTTTAATATGCGCTCAGAAAACAAAGTAGGTTGGTTGTTGAGCTTGTGTTTTTTTCAGGGGTTTTTTATTTGTTTGTTTGGGGTTTTTTTGGTCCAGGATGTAAGTAAAAATTTTAAAAGAAACTTTTTCTCTGAATTAAGATGCAAGGATGAAATCTAACAAGCTTATGAAGTCAGTAATAAAAAAGTAACTGTTATCAATGAAAATATTTCTGTAGTTTTAGAGTATTTTGTTGCATTTTGTCTTTCCATCCAGCCATGACCAAAGTCAACCAAATCTTTTTAAACAACTGGAAGAAGTCTCTATATCAGAAACCTAGCTTACTGGAGAGAATTTAGGTTCCCTAACATCTGCTGAAAGGACACTACAGATTGCAACCAGTTAAGAAGACTTCTGCAGGCTATAAACAGTAGCTTCTTGATAAAGATAATGGATTAGCCAATCAAAGGAGAGGCACAGTTAAATCTATTCAACAGTAGGGAAAGTGGTTGGAAACGCGATAGTCAGTGTCAGCCTTTGCTGTAGCAACCAGGAACTACTGGAGGTAAAGAAGTGAAGTAAGGAAAGTAAGTAGCAGACTTAAACTCATTAACACTGGTGGGTGGAGTCCCATGAAACAGCTCTGAAGGGCAAAGAAGATAAGGAAATCTTGCAAATCTTTAAGGACAGTCATTCAATTGTATTTTTTCTTACACTTGGGGTAAAAAGCAAGGAGCAAAATTATCAGTCATGCCCAGGAAGGTCCTTACCATTAAAACAACAGTCCAGGCTGAGCCAGCAGTATATTGTGTGAGTCCCCAAGGCTTTGAGAGAGATGGAGGGCTGCACAGGAGTGGGCAGCCTGTGGGAGTGGCATCATTCAGTGCTGTATGAGCAAGGGCAAGCCAGAAGATGGAGAGAAATGATTATTCTTCTCAGCTTGGTATGTCTTGGACCTACACCATCACTGACACTGAGTCCTCTGGTTTGATTTCCCCAGCCCAAGGTAGACATTGCCAAATAGGAGAGAACCCAGCAGAGGGCTAACAGGATCCTCAGAGACTGGCCTGTGAGGGAAGCATGAGATGCAGGGCCACTTCAGCCTGAAGAAAGCTCAGAGCAACCTCCTCATACTTTTAGTCAGGTTATTGGGAACAGGATGCCAGGATCTCTGGTGTAGCAGCAGGAGAGGAGACAACAGCAGGATGCCAGGATCTCTGGTGTAGCAGCAGGAGAGGAGGCATAAGTTGAAACAGGAGAAGTTTAGACTATATATATGTAGAGAAAATATTTTTCTGCATGGAAACAGACCAGAGTAGAGCAGGTTGCCCAGAGAGGTTGTATGGTCTCATACTGTTCATGTTTTTTTAAGACCTGGCCTCCTCAGTGCTGCTGTGAGCTGGTTGTTGCACCAGGGACTCCTGATGTTCTTTTTGACCCACCTGTGATTCTGTGAGTTTTCTGCTCACAGGTATCAGAACTGAGAAACTGTTCTGTGCCTTGAACAGAGAAAATACTATTTTAAAAGAAAATTTTTCAATATTTATTATTTTTCCCTACTCTTTTTTTTTTTTTTTTTTTTTTTTTGTGAGTGTCATCTCCGGTTTTAAAAGGCTTACTGTTCTGAAAGGCAGAATATTTTTTTGAATTATAACTAGCCACCTCTACTTTGTCAATTGCATTTCACTCTTTACCTCAGGCAAAAATAAGGGAGCACTTCAGGACGGTATTAGGTCAGTATAAAGGAAAGATTCTTTGAGTTAGGTAAAAGGTCTTTGTGCCATGTGCTGTGTTGGTAGACTTCCTCCTGCCCTTGCTTTGCTGAAGCCTGAACATGTTAGCCCATTGGTCATGCTGAGTTTTTAACTTCACTTTGTCATACAGTGGAAGTGATTGAAAACTAATGGGAATTCTATTTATTGGCAAATTCTTGTTCTACTTTGTTTTTTTAATATCAGATCATGATTTAAATTGCCTGTGCATTTGAATGGATGAATTATCTGCAAATGCCCTCCTAGCTGTTGAACCCTGGGGATTGAGCAAAAGTAATTTGTCTTACTTTGAATAATTTTTACAGAAATTTAGTGTGTTTTTTAATACTTTGGTATTTAGCGCCTGTTATCGTATCTGAAATATCAATAACACTAATTCACAACATCTCTTTTGTGGGTATTGTCAGCTGAAGAAATGTTAGGCCCAGCAAGACATTTTTAGTATTTTTTCCAGAACCAGTTATGAGCAAGTTGTAAATGTTGTTCACGAAACAAGTAGTTGCGGTGATTAGATTAAGGTTGTAGCCATCTGCTTTCCTTCTGTGCTCAGGACTTTGCAACAAAGTTATGTAACAAAGGACTCAAACTGCAGTCAATGACATAGCATTTATTGCAATTTATTTTGTTAAAAAAATTATATTGTTTGGAAATGTCCTATCCTTATGAGCTGTCATAGTTCCAACTCATGAGGTTGAAATCCCCTTCCCCATGTCAGCTACTGGGTTATAGGGGATAAATCTTTGATGACTGAAGAGTCAACAAGAAACATACATCATGGGCTTTCATACCAGATCTGCAGGGACTTAGTCAGTTGCTCTGATCTGAAATTTTTTTTGCCTGTTAAAGGTTAGTAAGGATTTGGCTATTTACTTGGGGACCTGACAATGACAATAATGAATGATTTGTGGAAATGAGCAGTAGCGTCCATGCATAAATATTTTCAAGTACTTGACAAAATTGTAAACCTTCTTCAAGAAAATATTTGGTCAAAGGAGTTATATAGAGCCTGCAGCACACAGAAAATGTGGTCACGGGTAGTTGTAACTGAGAACAGATTGCTAAGGCAAATCTGTGTTCAGCTGAAGAGATGCTATGCAGAACTGCTTAAGATTTAAATAAGTCAATGAATCAATAATTTTGGATTGCAGTTTTGATTCCATTCAGTGCTGAACAGTCACGATTGGAAAGTAACACACACTGAAATTAATACTAAAACCTTCCATGCCATCAGAATGAGTCACATAATCTGCACGAAACTCATCATATACAGAAAAACTAAAAAAATACTTTATAATCTAAATAAATCAAACAGAAATTACCTAAAGGAACCATTTGTTTCTAGACATTTTTAAGGTCTTAAAATTTTCTGGAATTCCTTTTAAAAGTATTAAAAGACAGTATTATTTCTCTATCATATTTTTATTTTCTCGCATTAGTCTTACAATTGCACATGTATTCCTTAAAAATACAGTCTTCTCGTTGAAATCTTCATGTGCTAATGGTATGGAAACTCAATTCAGTCTTCGTTTTTTTTGTTCATGACACTAAATCACTGGGTTCAAACTGCACTCCATCATCAGCTCTATATATTGCATTTCTGGAAATGGTATTATTTACCGTTGGTACTTTTTTGACATGAAATATGTCAAATATGACAAAATATGATGACTATACAAATGTAGACAGTTTAGTAATGGCAACTACCTGTTGCCTTATGTTATGTCTTTTTTCTCTTGGATAGTGTATACATATACCTTAAAATTCTGCTTTGTTATGACAACAAGAAAAACAGCCAAACAAGCACTGGGTTATAGCCTTCTGGATGGCCAGGCTGCTAATACACTAAAATTACACGTGAATCTTCCATTTGTATGCCTTTAACATTCTTCTTTCTTTTTCTCCTCTTGTCTCATGCTGCAGGGACAGGGATTGTTTTCTTGTTTGGAGACCTTACATTTCCCAAAAAACTAGAGTTTTGGTCCAGGATCAGGTCTCCTAAATG
>JAWWMA010000100.1:56480197-56507439 GCA_035041425.1 Mionectes olivaceus | reverse complement strand
TCATAAGCCACCAGCGTGCCTGCATCAAATGTGGATAGAGCCTTCCCAAATCTTCGTTTGCGAAGCCTAGCCATGATCTGCACAAGACAAGGTTTCATTCCAATGGATTGCCAAAGAGTCCTGTGTTGGATCAAGTACACTGGCAATATTTCTGCATGTTGAATATGACAAACTAAGCACTTGCCATTTCTCACATGAGTAACTATAAAAAAAAAAAAATTGTTCTATCTGTGGAGGGTGGATGAACAGTGAATTTCTGTGGCAAAGGCACTCCAACAGTAGTGTCAGAATATACTGCTTTTTGTCTACTGTTCCAAAAGAGTGGAGAGCAGCTTCATAAGCAGCATTTATGCTCACACATGCAGAGGGCAGACAGTACTTGCTAATTACAATAAATTTCTTGAATAACCAGAAGAAATTAGAAATAAATTTGTTCAGTGAATTTATCTAAAGTTGAAAATGAAAACTAACCAGTATGTTAGAGCTGATGTCAGCTTCTTTTCTCTTCTTTTCTTTAATTTTTTAAAAAATGTTATGTTCCTTATTTTGCATCTGGAGAGTAAGTGACATGGGCATTTAGAAAATATTTTTGAAAGGAAGCAAGTGGTCAATTTTAAACATACTAATCATTGTTACATTTTATAAAAACAAACCACAACTCTTGTTCTCAGCAGAGAACATTAAGAAAGTGCTAAGACATGTGGTGTCGTTGATTTCGTAAAGCCCATATTAAATTTAAAAAATAAGAAGCATAAGGGAACATGGAAACAAGTAAGTGCATAACAAGTAAGAGAACCAGTGTTAACTGAGAAAAGTGGGCCAACAGGTTGCTGGGAGGGAAAAAAATAGGACTTTTGGTAAATATGAATCCTAGTGGAGGGAAAGAAAGGACATGTGAAATGAAGCAGTTATCAGAATCTAAAGTCAGCTGAGTAGGAAAGTATGTGACAGAACAGAAAGAAAGGAATTGAAGAGGTGAATGGTGCATCTCTGAGAGGGACTCCCATGACAGAGAACTGAACTAGGAAGAAGAGAGTACTTAGAATCATAGAATTGTGAGAGGTTGGAGGTGACCTTAAAGATCATCTAGTCCCAACCCCTCCTGTCACAGGCAGGGACACCTCCCACTAGACCATGTTGTTCAAGGTCTTATCCAGCCTGGCCTTGAACACTGCCAGGGCTGGGGCATTCACAACCTCCCTGGGCAACCTGTCCCAGTGTCTAAACATCCTCACAGTAAAAAATTTCTTCCTAATATCTAACCAAAATTTCCCCAATTTTTACCCATTACTCCTTGTCCTATCCCTACAGCTCCTGATGAAGAGTCCCTCTCTGGCTTCCCTGTAGACCTCCTTCAGATATTGAAAGGTTGCACACAACCTTCTCTTCTCCAGGCTGAGAAGAAGCACAACTTGCTCAGCCTGTCTTTGTAGGACAGATACTCCAATCCACTTAGCAGCTTCATGGCCATGCTCTGGATTTGGTCCAACAGTTCCATGCCCTTCTTATAGTGGGGGCATCAGAACTGCACACAGTATTCCAGGTGAGGTTTCACAAGAACACATCCCTGGACCTGCTGGCCATACCTGCAGCCCAGTATTTCACTGGCTTTCTGGTCTGAGAGCACACACTGCTGGTTTGTGTTGAGTTCTTCATCAGCCATCACCCCCAAGTCTCTCTCCACAGGGCTGTTCTCAGTCACTTTTCCAGCCAACCTGTAGGTGCGTCTGGGATTTCTGCAACCCACATGTAGAATCTTGCGCTTGGCCTTTTTGAACTTCATGAGTTGTCCCACCTCTCCAGCCTGTCAAGGTTCCTCTGGATGCCATCTCTTCCCTCCAGCATGTTGACCACACCACACAGCTTGGTGTCATCAGCAAACCTGCTGAGGGTGCACTTGATCCTGTTGCCCATGTTACCGACAGAGATGTTAAACAAGATTGGCCTCAGTACTGACTCCTGAGACACCACTCATCACTGGTCTACACATGGACAATGAGTCACTGACCATGATTCTTTGTGTGTTGCCATCCAGTCAATTCTTTAACCACTGTCCATCCATCCATATCTCTCCAATTTGGAGACAAGGCTGCTGTGCAGGACAGTGTAGGGAAAAAAGTATACTTATGGCACAATACAGTCCTGACTTAAAAGGAACAGTTACATTATTGATTAACAATCTTCATATTTCATCTTTATTTTGTCTTCATTCTTTGTGTGTGTGTTTTGAAACCACATTTATACACTGAATAAAACAGATTTCATTTTTAAATGAAACATAAATGTATGTTTTCTATAGCAAAAATTCAGGAGTACTGTTAATCTGTAGCAGTGTTCTATTACAGATCTCATACTTCACATTTTCATTTATCTTTTCTTTGGGATGCTCTTTGTTAATCTTTCATTTCTGTCTTTTGCCTTCTGCATTTGCTAGTCACACTGGGAGAATCCAGAGAAGTTTGGAGAAACACCAGATTTTTCTCATCCCTTTCCCCCTTCCCTTGAATTTACAGTTTAATGAAGCACAGATGCAGACTCTTTTATAAAGTATAAGTTTCTAACATGAAATCAAAGACTAAATAAGGAAGATATCTAGTGAGTGGGGAAACTATGTAATTGTGTGACCATCGCTCTGGCAGAAAGTTCTACTTTGGAAAAGCATTCCTCTGCAATTGCCTCTCATCTGTCTGCCCTTGTGCTCTTTAAGTACCTACAAAGGAAAATATTCAGAATATAACTCTGAGTTAGTAATTTGTGAATTACATCCTGTCATAACTCAGATCTTAGAGATATGCCTATCTCAAAGTATGTACTGGTTCTCTATTTCACCCTGCTGTGTCTGTTGACTATTCAGGAGCAACACTGAAGAGCATTCAAAAAATAAGAGACAGCTTCTTAAACCTGAATGAAAGCTCCAGTCTAGAGAGCTAAATATTCAGAAAGTTTTGGGTTGAACACATTATAACAGAAAGTTCTGTTCCTACTGTGATCAGAAATGGTTGTAATACAACACCTCTGATTTGAGAGAATCCGCAAGGAATTACAGAGTGGTCATTCCCTCAGGAAACAATAAAAAAAGTAATTTAAAAAAGTGTTTAACTACTTTTGTATGTGCTTTTGAATCTACTAGATATCTCTTATGAAGCATATATTCAAGTTAATTCACCAACAGTGAACTGACACAGATCCTGAAGCATCAAATGAAAGTAAATTGTGAAGTGACAACCATCTAGACAAGAAGAATCCCAAGGTTCAGACCACTGCAGGATCCTGCTTTCTTAGCAGAGAAAAAGCACTGCAGAAGCAGTAACTCTTTGTACTAAACTGAGAAGGTACCAAAGCAGCCCAGTAGCTCTCAACAAAGGCAAGATCATTAAATGTAACCACGGTAGCTAAAAACTGAGATGATGTAATGCAGCCCCTTTTCCAATCATGCTGGTGCCTTTTGACTGTCTGTTGACATGAACTACAAGAAAAACCAGACAGATCTGGAATTTCTTAAATAGCCTGTCACCTGTACTGACAGTACAGTTGTAGTCCACACCCATGCCCTTCATCAGCCATCGAGGACTGATGCCTACAACATGTATGGCCTGGAGTACAATAGAAGACTGCATATACATAGGAATGCAATGTGAGTTTTAGTGCCTAAAGTTCAAATTTGTATATTTAGGAGAAAATGGTAAAACTCCCTCACCCCTTTTAGATGAATAACGTAATTACTTCCCTGACAAATAAACATAAATGTAGTCAGTATATTCCATGATCCATAGCTACAAAGAATAATTCTCTCATTTAGTATGGATACTAAGATAGAAAGTGCATTTGTTATGATTTCAAAGATCGTATTTTGTGTGATGCAAAATCACACAGCGAGGTCAAAACACATTTCATTGGTATGTCCTCCTGGATTTTTAAGGTTCAATATTGAGTTACTGAGTTAACAATTGAAAACAACACTTTAGCTGAAACAGAAGTAAAAACAAGTTTATTTGCCTCCAACAATCTTGGTATTCCTGCTTCTTCTTCAGGTTGACATATACATGCACAGACTTACCTTCTTAAAGATTTAAAGCTGGTTGTTAATAATAATAAAATACTGCAGTAATCCTTTTTCAGTTGAAAGGAAGTCATATTTTTGCAGGAATAAGTTTGACTTTGGCTAAACAAACAGTTATACAAAATGCTGAAATCTAGGGAGGATTAATCATTGTTAAAGGTTGCTGAGATGAGAAAATCTGCCAGGAGTAGCCAGAGAAAAAGTGTGGAAAATTAAAAGAAGGAGTCGGGGAAAAGAGTTCTGATGGATATTTCATTCACTGAAAACCATGGATATATTTTCAGTCAGAAGTACTTGAGAATTCAAAAACTCTTAGGGAATAATTTTGGTTGAAAGTTTCTCACAAATTTTAATTATTCAATTTCTGTAAAAGCTGCATGTTTTATTTCAAACTTCTCTGAATGAAGCATTTTACTGTCTTTCTTTTGTGAGACATTTTGTTTTGAAATATGCGTGTAAGATGTTAAAACCAAAAACCCAGAGTAAAAGTTTTTCTGTTTCTTTCTCAGAAAGGGGGTTTACTTTAAGGAGAAGACAACTTCTTTTCTATTTTGAGCTGTTTCAGGTTTATTTATTTTGAATTATTTTGTCTGGTTTGATAAGGGAAATGAAAAGTTGGTTTTTCACACCGTTGAGTCTCTGAGAAGTCAGGAGATATTGTAGTTGGTATAGAATATAATTAAAATAAGAAAAGAAAAAGTCTGTAATAGAAGTACACCAGTTACTTTTGTCACATGATGTGTGACTTGATTAAATCTATTTCTTTGACTAATAGCACTTTGTATCTTGGTTTACTGTGTGAATGAGCACAAACTTTTCTTACATAAAATTGTTATGTCATGTGAAATGTGTTTGCTATAAAGAAACACCTTATAATGAAATCTGCCAAGACTGATTGAAAAAGCAACAGTTCAAAATGGGGTTGAGAAAGTAATTCTGACCAGGATGTCCTATTTTCCTGCTTTGACTGCCCTGATTGAAACCGTCTGTGAAGAAATAGCCCTTGCGTGATAGGCCCAGACACAAGTTAATAAGACAACGTTGTGCTGACCTACTAAGAAAAAAGCACAACAGCCCAATAACTACAAACAGACACAGCTATTTTACTGCTTTGTTAAAAACTCCCCTTCTCCCACCCAAACTCTATTGCGGTGTCTTCTTTTGGCTCTATGTAAATTCGCCTGTGAAAATGTACACTTCCCCAGACAGTACCACCTGTGAAAGATTGAAGCCTTTAGTCCTGAGGATATATTTTCTCCTAGTAGTTCACCAAAAGTAGCATGGTTTTTTTTTCTGTTTTGCTTTTAAGCAGCTTAGTAGTTGTATTACATAAACCAAACTGGATGCAAGGGTGTTAGATCCCAAGGATCAGAACTTTAAAGGTTTCCATTAGAGACCTTTGATCACTCTTATTTTCTGCATCAGAATTATGTCATGTAACAAGTCAGGGTTAACACTCTGGTCCTGTAACTAGAATAAAATTACCAAGCTAAAGGTAAAGACCCTATACCCTTCAGGAGGAAGTGAAATACAATTTTTTTGTAACTAACACAAAATTGTTTGCAGCATCAGAGTAGTACTTAATCTGTTTCTAGTGTGCCTGTGACAGAAGAATCCAATATTACCTATGTCTCTGCCTAAGACATTATAAGCCTGCTGCTGCAGATATGGACGCTCTGGCACTCTGCACATCATGAGTTGGACAATTTATTTCACTGAACTTGAACAATGTTTTCTTCATTATGCCTCTATTTTTCTGAAGTTTTATGTAGCACTGCCTAATCTGTCTCCTAATGACATTTACAGTAGACAAGGTATATCTCAAATGCCTTTTTCTAAGATAGTTGAATGCCTGGATAGTATCAATCTTTTAGTAGAAATTCAGATTTTTAACTCTTTTGTTGCTAGGTGTTATTTGAAAAAAATCTGTTTATCAGTATCTGAAGAATAAGGCTAAGCACATAAACAGCCATGAGAGCCTCCAAGAACTGTTTTCATAATTTGTATGCTCACACTATAAGTATTAATCTCATTGCCAAATAGCCTATTCAATTTATGACTTATTTTTTCCAATTTCTAAATTCAAAATTTGAATGGACTAATAGTTTCCATATTGAAGGTAGTTTCATAGTATAAACAAAGTAGGCATTTTCCCATGAAAACAACACTAAAAATTTGAACAACATCCATCAGCCATAAGGAAACAGGAAGATCCAGTCCCTCTTGAAATACAGAGCTCATGCAACCACGTGCCTGTTCCACACGGGGCACTACGTGCCAAACTGATTGGTGCTCAACAACAAGACTCAATGCCGCAATAAATAGTAGCCAAAAACTGTCCAATAGTTTGCATCTCAAGACTGATACGTAGGTGAATGTTGTGTCTTTTCTATTCTATTTTGAAAAACCCTCACTGTATTTGAAATGCTATCTGAAGTTCTAGTAAGGCTCTATAATTTGAGATGCCTCTCTCCTGCAAATACATTTGGGAAGACTGTATTGGAGACAATAGGCTTTAATGTACTCTTAGAGAATTCTGCATTCAGGGTTTCAGTTTTAATGATTCATATTATGTATAGGAAAAATGTAAAGAATTAAAAAATGTATTCTATAATGCAGAAATTTCCTAGGCTTTCATGAGATGTAATATCAATTCTAACTAAAATAAACCAAACAACAAACCAAACCATTATAAGAGAGTGCATAATCAAGAAAAAAATTATTCCTTTTCAATAATTTTTCAGTTTGATGGTTGCTATGAATACCAGAAATATTTTCATTTCAACTAAAGCGGATTTCAGATAACAAACACCAAGTACTATATGTTGGAATATATTTTGCTACACAACTTAAAGATACTGTTACTGCTGTCATTGCTGGAGAAGAGAGATCAAATTCATTTGTTGCACTCATCCATGCTGATATTAATTCAAATCCTTTCCATGGCTTGGGAGACAGATTTTGAACCTGAACTTGCAATACTTTAAGATGTGGTCTGTCTGTGTCAATAAACCAAAAAACAATGTGTGATTCTCATGGTGAAGATGTTTTACTTCCCTGCTGTTACACGAGAATTAGTTGGCCCAGAAAAAGTGTGGTGGTGACTCTGTTTACAGTGGTAATGCAGAGACCCAGTACTGAAATATCTTCCCAAGTGGAGGGCAGAATGGCTTGGAGCAGATGCTTCAGCATCTCTGAAGCCCTTGTATCTAAGCCTTTGTACCTAAAGCCTTATCTGATTTAAGTTGCCTAACATCAGGAAACAGTTTACTTCTAAGACCATGTGTTCAGGTTGCAAGGTTAAATGTGGAGCTTTGTGAGGAAGATGGAGCTTAAAAATGCCTTTCTTTGCATGTCTTAGTTCCTTGTTTAGTCCAGAAATTTCGGTGTTGCGGTCAAGCTTCACCATTCCTGTTTTGACTGGCTGCTGCTGTGATGCAAACCCTAAAGCCAACTTGACAATTGAATCTACTGACAGGTCTTTCACTGAAATAAATTCTTGACAACCTTCAGTGATAAGCACAGCAGAGCTCTCAATATCATCTGCCCATTCATCTAACTCTTTCCTTTATGTCACTTGTGACTGAAAACTTTTGGAGGCAATGCATACTGTGAAATACCAGTGGTTTAAATTTATAGCTGACAGGTCCTACCTCAAACTTCTGTGGGTTTTCAGCACCGGATCATAGGATAATTCGAGCTAGAAGGCTTGAAGTTAACTGCAAGTTTAAATTCTTTACTGACTGCAAGCCACATACCTGTTGATCTAAAGAATCTTCTGAGGTACCAAGTGACTCACAAACACAAATGAAAAATTTCAGCTTCCCACATAACCAACACGTTACAGAGCTGAAAAGCAAAGTTTGGAGTATTTATGAGAGTGGTTCAGGTAATGCAGGAAACCATAATTAGAATGCAGTTCCTGACTTTTAAGAATATTTACGCTTGACTTTGCTTGTGTCATGGTGATATCCACCCCCAAGGGAATGAGAACATGGATTTATTGATCACTGAACACACCAAACACTTTTTTGATTATGTAGCACTCTTAAGAATATTTGTTTCTAGATTAGGTTAAAGAATCACAAATTAAGAGATGTCCTAAGAGTTGCATGCTTTTAATTTCATAGAGGCATATACACTTTCTTAATTGTTATACATGTAAATGTATTGGAAGAGGACAAAATTAAGTTCAAACAAATAAGAAAATTCTAGTTGTTGAAGTGTGGGGAGACCTTTCATTTCAGCAAAATGTGTTTATCTTTGCAGACGGTCTGACCAACAAAGCAAGGCCAACGTATCTTTTAAGTTTGAATGCTGGCATAACATTTTTCATGCCACAAACAAGCGTCATGTATGCATTATATGACAGTTGAAATATGGGGGATGCTTCCAGCAATCTGGTATTTCTGGTTCTGGCAATAGGTTGACATTAAGCAAGAAAGGAAAATACACCTTCCTCTAACTCCCAGGCTGTCTTATCTAAATTTTAATTTGGCTCAAGTCCAGGACTTAGTTTATGACTTCTGATGAGTTCACAATACAAAATAGAAAGCTCACAAATTTCACGCATGCAGTCTTACCCATTTCCCTGCTATTATATTATTTCTCACAGTTTCTGTAACTTTCCATGCTTGTATTAACATTGCACAATTTATTGGCAAAGTATTTTAATTACTTGTTTTTATTAACAATTAATTAATATTGGAAACTTTTGCTCTGGGGACATTTATACATGGACATTTTAGTTTTAATAACTGCAGAAAAATAGTAGTGTGTAAGTTGAACTCTTTTTATGTGGCAGAGGATTTTCCTTTCAAGTCTCATCAACTGCCAGTCAAAAAGTATTTTATAACATTAATAAAATGTAAGAGGAGAATATCTGATGACAGGAACATTATTTCCCCAAACCATAGGCTAAACTTAGTGTTTTAATATTATCACCTAAGGTGGGTACAGTAAAATATTTTATACCTTTTTTCATTTGCATGCCAAATTCTATTTTTTCAATTCCTTCTTATTATTAAAGTAAGATTCTGGTTTAATTTAATTCAAAATAGTATGTTTTACAAATTTCCTGAGAGAGCTATTAATCTGCAGGAGTAGAGTTTGTCTGAGTTAGCTGAGGGACCTACTCTAAATCAACATTTTGTAATGGTAAGGTGGTAACATCTCTGGGGAGAGTTAAGTCTTGCCATAGAGATTCAAGAAGGATCTAAGAAAATGAAAAAAAGTTTTTCTTTCTTATTAGATATTTTTCTTCAGGGAGCTACTAAATGCTGAACCATTTATTGAATATCCTATAAGCATTTTGGTTTTGCTTCCCAAATGCAAATGAACAGCTGGCTAGCTGCGGTGTACTCCCTGGGGTGAGTGAGCAGCAGGCTTGGTGGTTGGGGAATTGCTCTTTCAGTTCTCAAGCAGGATGTCTGTCTCCTCTACTTTGCATGGTGGAGGGAGACCTGGTGGTGAGAGCAGGACAGCAGCAATGCCTGAGAACAGGCAGGGACTTTGGGATTTTGATAGTATCTTGAAGGCATCAGCCCTGTGCTGTGATCACTTGAGCTGGACATCCACACAGGTACCATGACATAAGTCTCACTTACTATACCAGAGATGAGGATCATTTTCATTCTACGCTCTCTAAATCTGCTGGCATAAAAACTGTAAAGATGGTTCAAAAATTGGTAGATACCACTTCAATACCTTCTTAATTCTTGCTTGTCTCCTCTCTGACATACAATCCAGCATTTAGCCGGTTCTTTTGTCTCACTTCTGGGACAGTAGAAAATTCTTTGTATATGGCCAATATGTACCATTTGCCTGCAATGTTGCCAAGAACCTTAATATCTATTTGAGAATAAATTCATATTATTTCTTCCAATGGTGCTAGTGGGTAAACATCCCTTTGAGTTTTGTAATTATTGGGTTACCCATATACTAGGCTTTGGTAGGTTCCTCACAGACTTTCCAAAAAAAGAGAGTTTGGGTTTTGGCTGATGACTTGGATGACTTACAAGAATCTTTTTTGACTTGTAGGGACTGGATTATCTGTGTTCCATAGACACTTGTCTATTCTGGAAGGCCCTCTGCATCTTCCATGTCACTGCCTTCCAAACCAAAAAAAACCCAAGATCTCTGGGTGCATATATTTCCCTGAATATTTCTTTAGAGAAATCAGGTTCCTAAATTATATGGTGTGAGGAAGGTTTGTTATCAGTTGATCTACTGCCACTAATTTAAAAAGGAGTCATCTGCCTATGGTAGTGTCCAAGAAATAATTATATTACATGCTGAAAATATTTATTTTTTTTAATGACTTCTGGATTATTCACTGGATAAGACAGTGGAGGTCAGAGAGCAAACAGTAAAAGTAAAGGGTCCGTACCCTTGACATTCCCAAACTAGAGGCAAACAAGGACAGAAGTAACTCATTTAAGCACTGGTAGCAGCATGCTTAACAATGGAAGGGGAAAAATGGATGCATCACTGTAATTAAAATAGATTAAACAGACATGGAATTTATTAGTCATGGAAAAATCTAGCTTCCAGCTCTTGAGGAGACAGTTTCTGGAAGTCTATTTTTGTGATATGATTGACTTTAAAATGGAATCCACAATGCTTTGAAAATTATCTGAAGCAAGACCAGCAAATGAATTAAAACTATCATAGATCAGGAACAATTTGTAAATAGCACTTTCAACATCTTCTGAAGTACCCTGCTACTTGTGAGTTACTGGGTTTGCTTTCCTTTCTACAGGCTAAGAAAACAGGCAGTGCTCTGCTTTCCCTTGTATGGGAGTAGCAGGAATGTGCAGAAAGACTGGATAAGCTGTAGAGTAAGTAAATGGGATAGGCCAGATGAGACCAGAAAAGTTTCAAGAGGTCTGAAATTACAAGTACAGCTGATCAAGACAAGAACAGATCTACTGTATTACCTATAACGTGATGTAGGCTTGGTGACCATGCAGCTAACTCTCTCCCAGCCACATATGTGATGCATGTGCTCCTACCCCAGCTCTTAAGCAAGATTATTCTCTTCAAGTCAGCTCCTCCATCTATCATATTACATGTTTACTTGGGACTTTGGGAAGTAGAAGAAGATTTGATCTTACTGAATTTTTCCGCTGGGAAATGCTTACCACTTTTATGGCTACAGGTATATTCAAGTAGTAATAATAGTAATGCTTGTGCATGAAAAGCTTAACTGTTCTTGAATTAAAGAGTCTCATGCTCATTGGAGCTTTGGGCAATTGTGTAACTTGCTGTATATGTGGTGCTTCATAAATAGAGTTTGTGATCACTGATTACATGATTTAAGGAAACAGCTGCATTTTATAAAGAGTTCTAACAATTTTGAAGGGAGTAAAATACTTCAAGCACTAAAATGAAAATATCAACCATTATAAGTCTAAGACAATGCACTAAATTAATATCATACTGGGTGAAACAGAAGAGGCCTGATTCTGAAGTAATTTATTTAAATATTATTCACTAGTTTAACTCTCCTGACCTAAGAAAATTGGATGACATTCATACATAACCAAAATATGCTCAAAGCTGAATGATATTTTGCTTATGTGATGAAAAAGACTGGGGGGAGATAAAGCCCTTCAAGAAGCGGATACATTTTTTCAGGACATCATGTTCTACATCTTAGGACAACCAGCAAAGTATAAAAGCGGAGATGTTTATTAGAATGTTTCCAATCTTAAGTTGCAGGGTCCTACCAAAAGGTTTTGAAACTGTCAGCATGGCCCTTTGTAAGTTTGTTAGTTGCCTATGAACTGGTCATGTGTTTTGGATTTGTTAGAGGAAGTTTTCTAATGTACACTTTCAGTTTGTTCTACTGTAAACAACTCTTAAATACAGAAAGCCACACTGGACTTTCACTGGTCACCAGGGTCAACTGCAGAACCAAGCCTGACCTTCGATCTCTGACTCCAGTTAGTCACAGAACTAATTTATTTTTCATTTTCCAAGCCATTTGTCTTCTTGGAAATCATAGTGACTTACACTATTCCAAGAGTTACACTTGGAAAAAATTACTGTAGTATGTTCATCTGTATTTAGTTTTAACACATGTTCATACCAGTGATTTATACATTACAAGAGGTGCTAGTTTATTTGAATTAGAAGATTTCATGGCTCTGTTAGTGTTTGTGTCTGGAATATGTTCTTCTCAGTATGAACGTGGCTTGATTTTGATCTTTTTATGTTTTCCTAAGCATAGGTACATAGATGTACTGGAGCAGATATCAGGTTGTCACGTTTTAGCTATTTAGTTAAATTTCCTCCTGCTCTATATTGTGAACAACACTGCAGAATTCAGTTTCTATGAATTTGCACTAAAGTTAAGTACAGCTGGCTGTTCAGTGAATATAAGTTTTCTTTGTGCCTACTGGAGGTATAATAGTTGTATGATTTCCAGAATTTAGTCAATCATACTCTGTGGTATACCAGCACTATTTTTTCATCAGTGAAGAAGAATTACATTTCTTTTGTGGTGCAGTACTGTGTACACACAATTACCACGAACAATAACTAGAATTAAGCACATTGCTCATCATTATGTAGGGTAAATAATAATCTTAATTCTCTTTCTCACTCCTTGTGTCCTGGATAATATAGAAGATATATACATACATATATGCATAAAATGGAAAAGTCAAAGTTAGCAGCATAAGTTTAGACAACAATAACCAAGAAGAATAAAATCCTCAGAAACAAATACTTGCTAGAGTGTTCTCAGTAGCACTCAGATTTCAGAACGTTCCAGAGACAGACATTTTGCATCCAGGTTTCTTCTAGATAGCTTGTACTCAGCCTGAGGACCAAGCAGATGGATTTCTGTCCTGTGTTGTATTCCATAGGATGGAAAACCAGACACACAGGTCAGAGGGAATCACAGCATTTTCATGGAATCTAGTCACAGCCTCACTCTTATGCTGAAAACACCTTTGCCACTATAACCTATTCTTAGGTTAAGCTACTGACCGTCTTGTAGCAAGAAAGAACCAGTTTGGGAAACATGCCTTTCTGCGAAAACACTCTGTCCCTGGGACCTTCATACAGCTATGATGTCCTGGCCTTTGTGACCATCAAATTTGCAGGTGCACAGTTTCACCATTCCTAATTACAAATCCATTGCTGTAGCATGCACTAGCTCACTCTGTTTTTCATAAATCTATCACAAACATGCGATTTAAGAAAGTATCTTCTTGAATGGTAGTAATTTATATATTAATTCTATTTGTGTCAAGCTATTCAAAATTTGTTTTTTTCCATTTCTAGAGCTAATCTTGGAACACAATATCCAGGGAGACAGACGGCGGAAGAATTTTGAGGTTGATTTCTTAAAGCCTCCCAATTTTCCCATTGGTAGCGACTGTGGGATTTTTTTGGAAGCCGTATGGAATGTGCTTTTTACAGTTTTCCAGTGAAACATCCAGTATGGGCATTCTCAGAACCCTCTCATACTGTCTAGGTTAGCAGCCAATCCTTCTTACACTTTAGTATTTTAAGCTCACTAGAGCTTCAGTTGGTAGATGCCAATGACATATCACTTAGAGTCACTTTAGCAATCACTGTATGAAAACCATAGCACTGCATATGTTTTCTTCAGAAAAAATGAAAGAAAAAAGTTATGTAGTGAGTCAGTGGAAAGATGCAAATTTTATGCATTATTATGTATTATTGCAATTATATGCAAGATGCTTATTTTCAAATAAGCAGTGGAAACAGGCTAATTCTAAGCTGTCAGTGGAATAATAGCATGTATGATTTAATGCTTTAGATACTCTGCATAAAGCTATGGCTCAGGATCTCACTGATGATTTAGCTCCTCTAAAGGCACCCTTGAGAGACTCATTTCCCTTCATGCAAACACCATGTTAGTCTGCTGTAAAGCTGTCTTTGAGGATCCTCAAAGCAACTCCTCCTGTGAGAGGCATGCTAGGATGCATTGAGTTGAAACCCAGGAGCCTATTGTGGTATGACTGGACCTTCCAGTACTAGAGAGTTTGGGAGAATATGAGGCTGGTAAGGAAATTCATGTGCCTGATTGAATTGGCTTGAGATGCAAGAAAAAGATAATATCTCAAGAGATCTTGAGTCATCCAGGTAGGTCTGGAGGACCTTGCTCATCTCAATTCCATCCTTGCAAACCTTGCCGTAGGTCTGTCTGTGCAATGTTTATGCATATGACACATATCCATCTACATCTGTTGAGAATACAGATGTATTCTGACTAACACTGAATAATCACCTGACTAACAACCCTAAAGCTAATATGTAAATTTAACTGGAAGTCTAAATAAGCAAGAAAATGTATGAGTAGATGCTATGAAAACCAAACCATTATAGAATATTTTCATAGATAATGAGAAGGAAAATATAATGAGATGCTGTTAGCCACATCGTCTCTAAGAGGTAATTTTGTGGACAAAAAATCTCAGGGGTGACTCAGGATGGTTAAAATCATTTTAGCACAATTCATTATGCTAAAACATTGATAATTTATGGAAAAATCAGTGCGAGAACATGCAATGTCGTATGGGTTTCCTTTTCAAGATAGGAGCACACTTGAGCACTGCATTAAGGACTAAAAACTACATGAAAAGTTTAGAATTTTTTTTCCCCTCTAATACAGCACAGAAATTTACGGAAAAGAACTTCTGGATTAAGAGAATAAGATCATCATCAAATTTTTTTCCCTGGGAATGTATTCCTAATTATCTGCTTTAAGGGTTTTCACTTTTAGATCTGCAATTGTGTAACAGATATTCAAAGCTACACATTCCTGATTTCTAATGATTTTGACATATGTCCCCTCATTCCATAAATACCTGCATCCATAAGTTCACTTTATAAGGTGTGGGGCCTGCTTTCTTTGATTTTGCTTCACTCAGAACTGTTATTTTTATCTTTTCCATTGCTATGATCATTAGCACACATTGTAAGTGGAATTGAGGATATAAAGAGGAGACACCTCTGGCTGATTCCTAAAGACACTGAGCCTCTCTTTTGTCATGAATATGGAGGGAAATGCAGGGGGTTTCCATGGTTCATAAAGACCGACTCACTCACTTTATGTAATTTTCTAGATTGTTGAATATTTCCAGTCATTTCCCACACAGTTATGGCAGCTAATCAATGTAAAAGAAGAGTAAAATAGTAAAGAGAAAAAAAGAATGAGCAAAAAAGAAACTATAAAGAAAAGTGCAAATCAAAGTGCAGAACACATAAACAAATCAAAACAACAGGAGAAAAATGAAAAAAACAATACAAAGAATAAGAAGAGGATGGAAAGAGTAAGAATCTGGTTGGGAGAAGGTTTTTCGTAACAAGCAATGTGTGTAGAGAGAGAATGTGTACAGAATTTGGAAATGCATACTAGGCCAGTGTACAGCTTTGGCTTAACAGCCAGAGAGCCTGAGGCCTGACTCAGTGTTGGATTCATATACCTCCCATACTGCTCAAAACTGAGAGCCTAAATTTACTAGCTCAATCTGCATTTAATATTTAAGTTATTGAGACAGCAACAATGAATTCTCTTATTCTCAAACCAAACACAGGGCTGCAGCACAACTCTGTTCCCACTTAGCAAGGCAATGCAGTCATGGACCCAGTCTCAGTCCACACTGGGATGAGATCAAGTCACTAAGTTTGGAATGATATTTTAGCTCATCTGTTCCTCAATTCTGGATTGTTTATGTCCAAGCTTTTACCCCGTGTTCCGTCGTTTTTTCTTAAATGTCTATTGCTTCTCTTATTATGGGTATTAAGTTTGTGGACTGGGCTGGGTTGTGATGTATCCAAGCTCATTTGCACTGTTGGCAAATCTTTCATCATTTATCTCCCAAAAGAGATGGAAGTATTTGCTTACTACAGTCTTATGGCAGGAATCTTATGGGAAATAAATTAATTTTACTTTAGAATGAAAGCATCACAAAAGCTTGTGCCAGTAGGAAGCAGAGCAGACACCAAAAAATGATGCACAAAAATGAGGATCTAAGCTTGAAGGAGGCTTAAAATCTTCATCTACAGTGTATTTTGCAACAGTTTCTTGGCCTGTTCTTCAGCCACAGAAAAAGTGCATCAGCAGCTAAGCCTTATTGCTTATTCTATGGTGCAGGGAGGGCTGTAATTAAAGCTGTTCTTGTTATAAAACAGTGCACTTACAATTGAAGGAAACAATTATGCTCAGATTCAGTAGAGTTGCTAACTTAGCAACTCTTTTATGCAACGTATATTTTCTACTCTAAGCTCCTGGAACAGTTTGAAATAGTAGACCTAAGGTAGTGTCTCCATAGACAGCAACTGAGCTTGGGGGGAACATTTAGCAGGAAGATTCCTCTGAGACATACACATGGGTTGTTGTTAAACCAGATTTGTTACTTAGAGGGTAAGCTACCAGCTATTCTGTTTTCTGTTAACTCACAGGACTGTTGTTTTCTGAGCAAAAAAGTATTTATTTGCATTTGCCATTAGTCTCTGAAATAAAACAATTCCAGTTACTTACTACTGTTGTTGCTGCTGGCAAGAAAACAACTTTTACAAGCCATACAAGTAACTATAATAATAATATCTTCCTGAGACTTGCCGCTCAACACACCTTTACCTTATTTAACACTGGGGCAATGCCAACTGGGACCACCCATTCTTGGAAATATAAAGGACCAGCACAAATTGGAAAAATGTTGATTGTTGAATCATCATGTGGAATATCCAGTTCCAGTTCCTCAGGGCAACACTTAACAGCAACCCACACGGAATGCCGGGTCACAGAGAGAAGTTCTGAGCCTGTCTGTGGCCCTGATTCAGGAAAACATTTTTATTCAGCAATGTTGCTTAAGTGTATTCTAATAGATAGCATGTGTTTTAAAACCTTTTGCCTGCAGTGGCTTTCAGACACATTCATAAGGTCTTGTGGGCTAAGGTCTAAGCCAGTAGAAGTCATCTTCCCTTGAAGAATTTTGTGAAGATTAAGTGACCCTCTGCCAGGGGGGTCAATGCTTAAGTTACTTTGTCTTACTGACACTTCTGCAGAGACAGAAAAGTTACTACCATGTGTTTAAGTACGTATATATAAAAGTGTTACTTTTGATTTATCCCCTGTAGGATGGTAAATAAGCTTACTGGAATAAAAGGATCACTGTTAGTGGCATACCAATACAGCTTTTGCCCAAAATAATCCCATTCATCTGAAAAGCTATTTTAGGATTAAATGTGCTTGTAGACCAAGAAGGTCTTGGTTTCAAGTAAAAATTATGGGGTCATTTAGTGAAATTCATAGGCTTTTCACTCCTGCTGAGAATTTAATAGAAGGCACCCTTCTCTGAGTTTAACTTTTTGGTATTTTTAATAGGTTCTAGCTCTAGAATAATTAACAACTGTCATATTACTTAATACATTATCAGGATATGAAGCTACTGACAATTCTGACCGTGCATATAAGTAATCTAGCATTCAGGTACTTAAATTTGGACAGTGAGATAAAGGATAAAACAAAATATTGGGCAGGAAGACATCAGTGGATTAATGTGCCATTAATGTACCAATGTACATTAACATGCCAGTTCATCACTGAATAATTTAGGCTATTTGGAAAGAATTAATTTTTTTCATTAAATAAGTCAAAGTTCATTCCTGTGCAGAAAAGTAACCACTGTTTCACAGAGTCACACAGAATCTTGTCTTACTCAGAAAAGTCACATCAACTTTTGGAAGTTTCATAATATGTCATGGTCTTTTCATAGCACTATTTATAAACAGACTTTACTGGGGTTCTGATTTTCCTTGTGAATATAAATTTTTTCTGTGACATGAATATATCTATACTGTCTGTAAGATCTGTGAAATTAAAAATCTGGGATATCTGTTAATATTTCTTGATCTAATTAACAAGGATTATATACAAAACAGCAGCAAAACAGTACATTCTAGTAAGCTCTCCCAGATTTCAGCAATAACAAAGAAGTTTACTGTGCTGAAAGAGTGCTACAAGAGGCGCTGGAGTATTTTCAAAGAAAGCCAACAAGGCTAGTGAAGATTCTGCAAAATAAGTCTTAGGAGGAGTGGCTGAGGGAGGTGGGGTTGTTTACCCTGGAGAAAAGGAGGCTCATGGATGACCTTATCACTCTTTGCAACTACCTGAAAGGAGATTGCAATAAGGTGGGGATCAGTTTCTTGTTCCAGGTGAAAAACAACAGCACAAGAGGAAATGGCCTCAAGTCTACCAGGTGAAGTTTGGATTAGATATTAGGGATGAGTTCTTCACCTTCAGAGAAAGGGCTGTCAGGCACTGGAACAGATTGCCCAGGGCAGTGGTGGAGTCATCATTCTGGAAAGTGTTCACAAAACATGTGTATATGGCACCTGAAGACCTGAAGATTTCATGGTAAACAGGGTGGTGGTGCTGAGTTGATGGCTGGACTTAGTGGTCTTAGTGGTCTTTTCCTCCATTAATGATTCTGTGATTCCATGAAACACCTGTGCGACATTAATCCAGAGAAAGAAAATGCGATGAAACATTCAGCAAGGTCTGAAAAGGTAGTGGACATTTACATGAGGTTCAAGAACGTCAGAATTAGACCTGCTAAATCTGATACATTTTGAAAGGATGCAGTGAAACATTTTGATGCATAAGCCATTGTCAAAGATTAGGATTCAAGATGAAAGGTAACATGATAGATGATTATCCAACATTTGCCTATGTTAAAATTCGTACACCTTTCTTTGGTATTTACATGTGGTATTTACGACTATCACAGGTAAGGTATTGAACTCTAATGACAGAACAACTAAATAGCAGATGTTGGGAATCCTTTGAGATAGTTTATAGTGACTATGTTTTTCAAAAGTATTTCCTGTGCTAGGGGGTATGAATATATTTGAATGTACAGGTAGAAGAAAGAGTGTGTTACTTGGCTAATCTGTCAATTTTTTAGATTGTTCTCACCCGTTCTATTAGGGGTATTTATTATGGATAAATATTATGGTCTTTGTATTCTGCTAATGAGATAATACCATGAAAAATAACATTTAACATGCAATCATGCCACAAAGCTTTGTTTTGATTTTAAAAGAAAAATATATATTCTGCAAGTTCACAGGCCTTCCTCTTGCTTTTCTATTTGATGTAACTGTACAGATCTATGTAACTACATCACTGAAATGTGTGTGTCCTTGATTTCCTTCCAAAAAGCCATTAGAAGTAGTGAAAAGGTAGTAAAAAATATAGAAAAAATGTTCAGTCACCGAAGCCACTCAATTGTATCGAATTCCAAACTATGACATTTAAATATTGAGTGATTTAAACATAGTAATTTCAACATCTCACCTGAAGGAGAAAAGGTTCACTCCAAGAAAGGAACTCTCTGCTAATTTTTTTTTTTTTTTTCACTAGACAAACCATAGCATGGGGCAGAAATACCACCTAGCTAGAGAACTCCAGGTGATTGTGAACAGGTACTAATGCTGTGGATGGAAACCTTGGCGAACAGACTACAGTTATTATACTTTTGTAAGTCAGTTTATGTTGGTGGCAAAGATTCAAGAACATACACGATTTGTGTATCATGTCTGAAGGACATATTGCAGGTTTTGCTTATCTCCAAATCAGTTCAGCAAATCTTAATTTGTCCATGAATAAAAGGGCCCTTTGTCCAAGAATAAAAGGCAGCAGGAGACAATGAGATATTTTATTATTCTCTCATCACCTTAGTTCTCTCCCTGTATTTCCAAGGGAACAATTCATGTGGAACAAACATGTGCAAAGAACACAAGATCCACATAAAAGGGCACCAAGCATCCTGTTTGTGAATAGCTGTCATGTAGTTGCAGCCAGCTGCCAGCATGTAATGATGATTTATGTTTTGGCTACCATTTGCTTGGCTTACTTGTGATTGGCTTTTAATCCTGACTAGATGGAATGATCGAGCTGCTTTCAAAAAACATGGCACTTGAAATTGAGCAGTTGTTACTGCTTTTCTTAATCCATCCATCAGCTGAAGAAGATCAATCTGGTTCTAACACTGGCAAACAAAACTTACAGACAGCATGGGCAGGAAGCAGAATGCAGATCTGATGTGCATATTTCGGCTGAAGGAGAAGCAGCCACGCCAGATAGTCATGCTAATTTTATGTATGAAGCTCTGATTAAGAGGGAATTTGAGAAGGATGCTTTATCTTGCCAAAGAGTATAATAGAGAGTACAGAGAAGAAGGAAAATTCCAATGAAGGGTATGTGTCACTGGCAATCATCTAGGATGAAAACCTAGGAAATCTGTTTGCATGAGGCCTCTGCTTAAATGGCCAAAAATAGTTACATGTAATTACCAAGTTTTCAGTTGAATAATTTGGTAAGCTCATGAAACACGTGCAAAGGGTTTCCATCACCTCGTGTGGTCCTTGTGCTTGTGAAGGGTGAGAAACACTTAAACTGAAACAGTCCTGATGTATGGGTTCTGTGTTGGACCAGCATTTTTAACTTACTTTGCAGGGGTCAACTACTTTTGAGTTGGAAAGTTTTGCTAATTAATTCCTAGCCAACATGGCTTCTGGACTTACAAAAGAGAGCAAACAAAGCAGAGACAATAAAAACCTTTTTAAGGGGAGTGTTACAAATTTAAAAAAACCTAACCAAAACCAAACCAAAACAAACTAACAACACTTTAAAATATCTTATAATCTCAAATGCTGTTTCTGTGAATAAAAGGCCTTGGGAAAGACACTTTCCATCCATGCAGCAGAGCAGCAGTGTATGTATATTATTGAACTTTTCATGACCTGTACATAAATTACTGAGAATACAGTACCAGGCAATCCGATCTAAAAATAACACCTACAGTGTGAATAATAAATTAAGAAAAGTATGGAGAAAAAGGATCTATGCTCCTTTTTTTTTAGCATAGATAATACAAGAATTCCCAAGAATTAAAAATTATGATTTTAAAGGCTTCAGGATGTCTCATTAGATTTTTCTTCCTGGATGTAAGCTGAACTATATGAGTGGTGCTGTTTTTTAAGTATAAATAACCTCCACTTCCTAAGGTATTATCATTCCCCCCTTTCCCAATGTTTTTAAATAAAATACACAAAATCATCCTTTCCCTTCTGTCTCAGAGACAGTTACAAAAAATACAGTTCCAAATATCATAGTATAGCTTCCTAGTAAATTTAAATAGAAAACTGTAAACAATCCATATAGCATCATTATTTCCATACAAGATTCTAGGCTGAATGCAGCAAATTTGTAAAATTTCATGTGCATATATATGTCTCAGTGAACAGTTTTAGTGGGTATCAGCATCTACTGTATGGGTAATTAAGATGTTGCTTTAATTCTACTTCCATAAATCAATGATTGGCCACTAACTGAGGAACTTATAACTCCATTTCTTGGACCAGCACTTTGTGTCTTATACTGTGTTAAGCAAAACACAGAAAGAGTCAGTTCAGTTTACTATTAAGGAAAAAAATTCCATGAAAAAATCTGTTCACATAAAGTTTCATGAAAAGGAATTACTGAGGGACTGAGTAATTACTGGAAGGCTACTTTAAGTTTCCTTTTTGACATATGGGAAGATCCCAAATATAAGCTCTGAGAGTTCTGACTAAGCCCCCACAGAAAACCCATTTATGATTTTCTCAGTTGAGAATATGCAAGAATTGTAATGATCTGAAAAAGTGGTTTTTTATCAGTTGCAAGTGAAATTATGTCTTCAAGAAACTGAGAAAACTTGTGTCATTTGCAGTGATTTTGAAGTTGGCTGCCTTCATCAGCATCTACTTAACTAAAGGGAATTTTTTCAAACAAATGTAGAATAAAATATGAAAGCACAGCTGAATTTCAAAAATGGCTTATGTGAAGTGACTTGAATTTGTCACTCAAGATTCTTTGCTGGATACCACCTTAAAATATGGTAGAAAGTGTGAAGCACTGGGAGAAGTCAAAGTAGATGCTGTCTATAATGTCTTTTAGATTGTAATAATAAATTGGAGAATCAATAAGATAAGCTTACAGTTAAATCCATTAAAAAGTGCTCATAGGAAGACTGAAATAAAACAGTGAGCAACAACAGCATGAAAACTTGGTATTAAAAGTTATGTAAAATTGGTGTATGCACATATATATGTCCCTTTTTGTAAAAAAAAAAAAAAAAGTGGTTGAAAATACCGTTTGGTACTATGCTCAGGTGCCAAGATTCCAGAGGCCACTATGAAGTGCTGAAGATGTTGAGCTACAGCTTTCATCCCCTTTTTCAGATCAAAATGAGAACAATTATTTGTTTGCTTTTTCTTTTCTTTTTAGGAAGTTCTGTCTATTTTAAAAAGATTTTTTTTGTAAGAGGGTGTATCCTGTCTCAGTTTTTAATAAGTTTAATGGAAAAGTTATAGACTGCTTTTAGTACATCATCATTTTGTCATCAGTGTCTAGACAAACAGAATAAGATAACAAATATTTTATTTATGCTTTAATAATATTTAAAATGTTGAGTGACTCTTTATATAATATTTTCATAAACTTCAATTTAGTTAAGATTTGGAAGTAAAGACAGGAGTAATAAGACTTAATAATTGCTGAAGAAAATGTTTGAAAAAAGTGGCAAATCTCATGATGACTTCAGTTGTCCTGGAGCTAAACTATAACTCATTGTTTGGGTTTTAGACAACTGAAGAGAAAAATAATTTCCCGTCCTTTGTACCTTTATATTTGATAACAGATATTTCAAGTACTTCTTTCTTAAAACTCCATGTTCAAAAGGGTTTTTTTTTTGCTTTTTTCTTCTCAGTGTTTTCAGTTGTTTCTTTGATTTACGAACAAAGAGCTGCCTGAATTTTCTCATGGTTTACTAGTAGGATGTTTTAGGGTTTTATAAGGCTGGTTTGTTTTCTCAGGACATAACAAGCCCTTTTAGGCTTGCAATCATTTTGGCTCAATGGCCAAAAGGCAGCTAATTACCTCAAGACAAGAAAGTCTTTTTCACTAGCATTTGAAAAATTAGCAAATATAGCTAATTAACTTTCATCTTGCTGTCAATTTGTCTTACTGTCAGTCTACTTGAACCTAGGCACTAATTTACGATCTTAAACTAAAGAATTGTTCTTTTTGATTGCTTCTACCTAAACATACAAGAGAAGTAACTTTTTCTGGCAGTACTCTTCTCACTAGATTCAGGGTCATTAATTCACATTCAGTAGGTATTCTTGGTGTACTCTTGAGGAAATTATGGTCTACTTAAATTTGTCATTGCTCAGAGTGAGCAAGTATGACAGAATGTGAAAAAATGTGAAAAAATAAGGTGATCTGGATATATGAAACTTATGAGACTCAGTGCAAGTTTCCTGAATGCATCCTTGCTCCTTTTTGTGAAACGCCTATAACACAGACACAGAGGATTAGTAGCAAGCATGTGTATGGGAGAGACTTAACAGCAAATAAAAAAATAAGTAAAAGAATATGAAGAACTAGTTTTTATAAAATGTCACCTGTTATTTTAAGGATGGTTATATTCTACTAATCATTATTCACCTGAATCAGAGGGTGAAATTAGTGGAAGATAAATATATTTCAGGGAAAAAGTTGGGGCCAAAATTATCTAAGTTAATAAATGAAATTGCTCAATGCTTAAATTTTTTTAGATCAATATAATATTCATCATTACATTACTGAGATTGGGGAGGTTCTGCTTCCCCTCTTTGCTATGTGTAACACTTGCTATCGCATATATACTGTGAAAAACCCAAATGTGAGGTAGGTACTGGCAACTAGTATGTGATATTTTGTAGGGAGCAAAGAGTTCTACTTTTCCTACTAAACTTTGCATTTGATCTGTTGAACATCCTTGGGTAAAATCCTTTAGCCCTTCAAACCATTGTTTCTCTTTCCACACCTTGCTAATCTACTTGGTTCCTTCTTAGGAGTTTAAACAGTTAAAAGGATAGCGGGATGCATGAGGCATGCAGATTCACCGTGACTTAGATAGCTTAGGTGCAGAGGTATGGAGCCTTGCTTGTAACAGCAGCAACAATGTTAGTGAATGTGATGAGTGCTGTTTGGAATGAGTGCATTTGGAAGCATATATAACAAACTGGACAATCCAGTCCTTCAAATAGTTCTTCTCAGTCTAGTGGGAATGCTTACACATGTGACCTTACAGGATTACAGCTCAAGTCTGTAGGGCCAGTAAGTCTGATTGCAAAATACAAAACAAATGTGCATCCAGAATCCTCTATACACATTGCCTATGCACTAAGTTACTTAAAACATTTTCAACAATTATTTGTGTTACAGATGGCTTTTAAAACACATTGTTCTCCTTTTAGTGTTTAAGTGCTTCAGATATCCCTTAAACAGGTTCATATAATTAATTAAAGCAAAGATTTCCCAGAGTCTCATGAAAACACACTTGTCAGGCAATCTTACTATTATTCTAATCTCCATTGTTTCACAGATTGTTTATGTTAATCTTCTCCTGCCCTTTTTACTGTTCCAGGCAATTTTGTGGCAGAATTGAAAGTGGAGGAGGCTGAGACAGCCAGCATGAGGCATGACAGCCGCTCAAGCTCTCCTAGCCTGTGTATGGTTTTATGTGCTTCTAATTATCGATGTGTGGGAGTTTTGTCAAAAAAAGCTGGGCGTGTGGTTCCTTTTGTTCTTCTGTGTCTGTTGTGGTTTATATTTTAAATGGGACACAAATGTGATTTATAGCGCATGGCATGATGCAGTAGGGGAAAATTGGTCTTTTCCAGGCAACACAAACATGAGCAGGAGAAAGAGTGCACGTGAACAGTATGTTCCTCTCAGTGGAGAAGAAACACTCCACTAAAGCTCAGAGAGAGAGTAAACAACATGTGAGAAGCCCTTGTCAAAAAAGGAGACAAAAAGCCAATGGCTAACTTCCACTGTGTCTAAAAATACACAACATTGAAAGGCAGACCTGTGAGAGATCAAAGAAAATAGGCTTTCAGTGGAGTCACACTGAAGTGTGAAAAGCACCACAGTGGCATACAAAATGCTGCACACTGACCAGCAAAGCATATGCCATAACACCTAGGTTAACTTCTGGGGTCCCAATGCTCAGCAGTACAGCTGAAAGCAATGCTGCAAGATTTGCATGGGCTCCTACCAGTTCTCTGCAAAATGTAAAAAAATTGTTTGGGCTCCTACCAGTTCTCTGCAAAATGTAAAAAAATTGTTTCCAGGTTCGCAATCGCTTATTAGCATGTAAGACAGAAGAACACAGTATTGTGACAGGTCTGAAAATGTCATGGTTAAATTGTGTGATTTAAGAAAGCTAAAGCATGACAGAAGCAGGCCTCTTCCTTTTAAAAAATTCACTGCATAAACAGATATAGATTCTTACGGTTTACTTCTTCTCTCAATGTGCTGCTAATGAAGAACACTTCATATTTAAATTAATGAAACTAAAGTACAAAAAAATATTTTTGAGGGCTTGATCTTTATACAACTGCTGATTCCTTATCTATATTCTCAGAACAACTGAAAAAAAAGCTACAAGAAACCTAATGAACACACTGGTTTTTGTATCTTTAATTAAATGGGAGACTGTTTTGCACTAATCCACAACACCTAAAGTGCAAGCTTTTAATGCAGAGTTGATCTTTCCAAACCAGGTTTTGGAAAGGGTCAGCAGTACTCTACTTCGAAGGACTTCGAATTCCCTCAAAAATTCCTTCAGAAAGACATAACTTAAGCTGCTTATTTTACTACTGGTAATTAGAGTAATTGACAACGTATGAATCTGAAATGAAATGCAGAGATTTGTGAAAAGAATGAATAAATGGATATGTAATCCAAAGGACAAAGATAGGAACTAAACATTTAATTACTTTTAGTTTTTCTGAAGATAACACTTTACAGCAAATGCCTGAACTCTGCAAAGCTCAGTCAGTGGGTGGAAGGTTGTCTGCAGAGGACTTTTTGCCTTTGTTTAACGAAGTATGATCTTGCAATGGGAGTTAAAAAAATTTTCAAGGTGTTTGGATTCTCACTGGACTACCTGTTAGGGAAGGACCTGTGGATAACTCCCAGGTCTGGGAACACTACAGCCCCATTTCTAAGTACTTTAGCTCAGAGCTAGAGGTAAGGAGAAGGAAGAAAAATGTGGTTCCAGATGCAAATAGATTATTGAGTATGGCAGTAAAAAATAAACAAGCCATGCTACGAGCATACACTGTCTGCAATCTGCATTATATTTGACTACAGGAAAAGACAGGGAAATAGTCTACTGGTTAGAACAGAGCGGAAAGTGAAAACCTGTGTGAGTGAACATAGAACTTTTTCAAACTGTATAGGTTTTGACTCTAAAAAGAGACCTTCTCTTTTGCACCAGAAATATCTGCAAAGCCCTTTAAGAATTTTGCTCAGCTCCTTGTTTTGAATGTCCCCTACCTCATTACAAACGCACAACAAAACGCTGTGCTATGACAAGAAAACTAAAACCACTTCTGCCTCAGGGTATGCATGCTTTACTTTACTGGATTATATTGCTTCATTCCTGACGTTTCATCCACTTACTTATATCGTTCACAAAATATTTGATTTGTATACATTAATGCAAAACACACTCAACTGGAAGTTTTGTGCATTCTTACTCTCCCCACTTCAGGTATTTACTGTTCACAGCTGTGGAAATTCTGTACTTTGGCACCTTTCAGTTCTGAAGTCTAATCATATTTAGATTTTTAACTGACTGATTTAAATGAACAGGCCTGTTATACTTATGAATTTTTAGGGTACCTTGGAAGTCTTGAAAACTTACAGTTTCCTTTGTTTAAGGTGGTAGCCAATGCACATGGAGGGTACAGTTTCTAAGCTCAAAATTTAAGAACTTCTAATGGCAAAAAGAATGCTGGACATACTACCTTTCCTTTTAAAAATCCACTCTGTTAAAATTCTTTAAACTTCATGAAAGTAGGAGAAATCATAGAATAGAATCATAGAATAGATTAGGTTGGAAAAGACCTCCAAGATCATCAAGTCCAAACCTTGATCCAACTCCAGTTACTATATCATGGCACTAAGGGTCACGTCCAATCTCTTTTTAAAAACCTCCAGGGATGGTGAATCCACCACATCTCTGGGTAGGTTGTTCCAATGCCTGATTACCCTCTCTGTAAAGAATTTCTTCCTAACATCTAACCTAAACCTCCC
>JAWWMA010000100.1:56460710-56480097 GCA_035041425.1 Mionectes olivaceus | reverse complement strand
CCGGCACTTGGCCTTGTTGAACTTCATTCCATTGGAGTCAGCCCATCTCTCCAGTCTATCCAGATCCCTCTGCAGAGTCCTCCTGCCTTCTGGTAGGTCGACACTCCCTCCCAATCCTCTGTGAAATTTGAAGTGGCCTGTGTTCTCTGCAGCCTTTTCTTGATCTTTTTCTATTCATCTGCAAAATTTGATTCAAATCAGTACAGGTGTCTGTAGCTGTATATCTACTTCAGAGTTTCTGAGTATGGTCAAGTCAGTTATTTTGTGGGATAATGATTTCTCCTAACTCGGCAGATACTCCAGGTACTTTCTTGAACACTTAAAGTGCAAATGGACATAATTTGCCTTTGCAGAGATACCACAGAATCCAGTAAATCTCCCTGTAGTTGCATTGGTAGTGAGCTCAGCGCATATTTTTTATGCCTTTTTTCTTTAATGATATTGGCAGGGTATTTCAGAGTGAACCTAAGGGTAATTTTTCCAACAATATGGTTTATTGAAATAGTGTTACTGTGTAGTTCCGAGGTGATGCTGCCTCTCTTCCCCAGTGAAATCCCTGTCAAGTAGAGCTCTCAGGTAGCTCACATCACATTTCCCTGAAAGTGACCAGGCGCCAGTGGAACCTTTTAAACTCCAAAGCTGTGTTTTAAACTGAAACCACGCAATTAAAAAAATGCAGAACAGCAAACTTTTAAAATCACAGCTGTGCAGGGAGAGGTGGGATAATGCTTTCCCACAGGTGCTGTGGCTGTGTGGTAGGGTAAGGGGGAAGGATGGCTTGCTGCCATCTTGTTCTCTGTTTAGACACCTGCAGTGCTGCCACCCAGACTGCCCTGTGCCCCTGAGAAAGGCCCTTCTCTGCCCAGGGCTGGCTTTGCATCTGTTCCTGCTCCTACCTGGCCACCCTACAGTGGCCTGCAGGTGCTGCCTGGCCAGGCTGTCCAGTAGCCTTAACTTGGCTACTCCTTCTGGAATGTTCCAGAAGCCTGGAGCCTCTGCCATCAGGGTATAGCCACCAGGACATTTTCTGCTTCTCTTCTCAGCTGTGTGCTGGGCTGCATGCTGCCACTGAAACCAAACCCTGTCCTTCAGAACTCCTACATCCCGCTGTCCTTCACCTCTGTCTCTTGCTTATTCAATTTTCATTTGATGCCAATCTTTTAATCCTCTTTTACATTTTTTGTTGTAGTTGTTTTCTCCAATTATTATTTTTTTTTTCTGGCTCGCACCAGGAGCTTTGTTTTCCCCTCTGTCAGCCATCTGGTGTCTATCCATTATCACCTTTTGGGAAAGTGCCTGATTTTCATTGGGCCAGAGTCTGTTTAGTTTGAGCTCTCTGTAGGCTAAATTCCTGGAGCCTGAACTAGCTTGAGAGTTTTGATTGCGGGGAACTGAGGAGTTGTTTTGAGACCTGTACCACAACATGGAAGGCAATGTAATTATATGGAAATAGGAGAGACTGTGCACTTAAACCCATCTTTTAGACATTTAACCTCTGCTGGAGTAAATATATGGTGGGTTTAATGAATATATAAAATGCAGATGAAAACTAATACACAAGGGAAAGAAAATCAGCAGTGCAACAAACTAGGGTTGATTGCATAACAAATAATGAAGCTAACATGCCCCTTTTTGGAAAAACTAATGCTTTGATCCACCATTAAGTTTATCTAATGAAAACATATTGTTTATCTAAGAGAATATGCATTTGGCTTCTGAGGTCACTGTCATATGTCCAGAAAAGTACGGTTTACTGTGAGTTGAAACATTAGGAAAAATCTTGTAGGTCAGCCAGTATGAAGCAGAGAGTCAAACTATTGCACACTTTCCCTGGAATAAATGACTAGTTTCAGGTCAACACGTGCATGAGGATTCCTGGCAGTTAGAGAAGGTCACCATCTGTTAAAGGAAAAAACAAGTTCAAAATTAAATATATGAGGTTAATCACCTTTACTCAGAGGAGCCCAGTTTTCCTTCAGAGCATTAGGGATTTGATTTAAGGTTGCAGAAGACTGCACAGTAGGTAGAATCTCGTACTTGCAGTAAGCAAGTAGGATGAAACCCAGGCTTTAAGAGTTCTAATTTAAATAAAATTAAGCATAAAAAAATATAAATATCTAATTGGCTTTTAAGTATTAGTGGAATTTAGGGATGGATTAATGTGTCCAGTTTAATGGTATCTAATAGATAGACATACCGAGGCTTCCTTCATGAAGTCATGAAGTACCATGGCTTTTTCCAAAGAGGGTGATTTTTGAACACTCTCAGAAGGATACAAATTGCATTCAACTAACTGAGTGCAACTCAAGCTCACATATCTGTTAATGCACATCATTATGGATACTTTATAATTCTTTGTTGACCAGAGCAAGAACCTAAATCTTGATTCTGTGACTCAGAAGTCAAAAATTAGGGATTGCCTAATATAGTCAGTATACGTGAGAGGATTCTGACCCATGGTAAAAGCCTGCAGGATGTACTTCTCTACATATTATGCATTTAGAGATACTAGAAAAAAGATGAGTAATTTGTAAGACTAAAGTTTTTGTTACACAGATGAATTTTCCTATTTTAACCCCTTCCTGATTTCACCTGGCTTTCAGTTGCAGCTGTAGTTTCCAGATAAAATGATCCCCTTGGGTTCCTTTCATCAGAAATTAGAAACAATATATGCTTTACAGAGACTTTTTAAATTTAAGGTATGTATAATGAGTAACCAGAACCATAACACTGCTGCACATTGCCCTTTTGGCTACATCTGACAAGGCAAAAAAAATGACCATGTTACTTCACCTGAGTAGTTTAGCTACACTTTTGAATAACAATTTCTGCTTGACTACGAGGTTTTTCTGCAAGAAGGTAAATTTCTCGTGGAAATCAATTGAATGGAAGTTCCTCAAAACCTTTGAGAATACAGACATTCTTGACTGTCCAAACACAATTACATGATTTTTAGATTTCTCTTCTTATAAGTATAGTGCAATTAATTAATATTTTTTGAAAAAAATAAAATTGAAAGAGGATATCTAGTGAGGACTCCATGGTGCATCTGTCCTACCCTGGCATTGTAGGAGTTCCAAATCATGACTTTAACTGTTGGCTCCTGATAAAATAAGCACCTATTTAGGATAGAAATCACAGTATAAAATTAATTAATCTCCTCATAATTCCCATATTGACTTGTGAGTTTTATTCAGAATTTCAGTACCTTCCTGATCAAACCATTTGTCCAGTTGCTGCTTTTTTTGTAAGTGATGGAGGATGGCTTAGTGCATGATCAGCTTTCAGAGTACCTCTCTGAATTTGTGTCCATCAGTATACCGCCCAAGGAAGGGCAGAAAATAGTGTGAGGAGTAAGAATCATCACCAAGGTAATGTAGCAGAGAAGAATATTACTGTTAACAAACCCATCAATGAAATTCTTTTTGCTGACCAGTATTGACAGGCCTATGTGACTTCAGGTAATATCCATGTCTCTGCAAATGAAAGAAATTTTGAGAGGAGACTGATAGTTCATTGCTCAGTATTAGTCATGACGTATCAGTCAGTACTAGCAAAGAGTTTTTTACTGTAATGACGTATCAATCAGTACTAACAAAGAAATATTTTACAGTTCTAAATTTTGGGTTGAGTCACTCCTTGAATACATAATGTTCTTTTGCTGTATCATTTATTTATAAATTTTTGGACATAGCTGTTTTGTCATCTGCATCATTTGAACTGAAGCAGGCTTCTTTTTTTTCAGTAGGAGGACTGAAAGGATTACTCAGAAGTAATTTATTAGTTAACTCCTTTGATATTTTACTGTTAGTTGTAGAAAACTTAAAATGGTTTTCTTTAGTCAAATTCCTATCCATGCACCATCCAACTGTGGATTCTTTGGGCTAGCTGTTATGGGTACTAGAGTGACCCCATTTGACTATTTTGGTTTCCTGTTGCTGTCCAGGAGTTTCTTAAGAATGGTCGCATTTTTCTCCTAGTAGTATTTTTGCTGTCTTCGTTATACCAGTGCCTTCAGTATTCATATCTCTTCTTCATGACTTACAATTCAAGAACAATAGAAAAACTGTGGGAATGAGCATTTATTCAGGTTTGGCCTTTCATTCCACGGTTCTCTCATAGTGGAGAAATGGAGCAAAGGTCATGTCTATTTTAATTTGCCTTGCTTACTGTATGATTTTCTCAACTAGCCTGCTGTATTACAAGCAATAAATGCTTTAGTTATGGATATGAAACAGCAATCATTTACAAACTTATAAAATCCCTCAGAGGCCAGTTGTACTCTATTACCACAAATTAATTCTTTCCAACTAATAGGCTCTGAGAAAAGAAACCCTGAAGCTGTAGACATTCCAACAGCTGTTTTTCATGCCCTGGTTTTAATGATGAGTATTATGCATAACCCTGTGATTCACTGCCCAGTCCTGCACAAACTGACCCACGCAATCCTAATTTCTGTGTCCTGACATCTGTATCCCAGTGCCTGTAACACCCTGCTCCCATGAAATGAACTTACATCAACTCAAGTGCTGTCAGGGAGATTTCACAGTGTCAAAAGAAAGATTTGTTCCAGTAAAAGTAATATAAGCTTATTGAAACTCACTTTTTCTTTTACTTATGAATACAAACTAAGACCTATTTTGAGGCACTGTAATTGTTGCTACCACTAGGAATATAATCAATATTCAAAGTGAGAGAAAAAACTTGGGAATATTTTTCCTTTTTTTTTCTCTTTGGTATTTGAATCACAACACCTAATTTCCTTCAGAAAAACAAGTGTTTTCAGCTGCATGTAGAGAGAAGCCTAAGAATTAATAGAAAGTGATGCATCCTCAAGTATAGTATCAACTAAAAATTTTTACTTGTGATGCAAGTTACTGCAACATTTTGTTTAGGGGTCAGATACTGTAATCCCAGGAAGCTGAATTGTGGAAATAGCACCCTATGGTCCTGAATACCTTGTTCATAGAAATGAAGTTCATTGTCTGGTGACTGTAACAACCGTGCAGTGGTTTTGAGGCACACCCTGTTCTTTAGGAAGTGACAGCTCCTCTGCAAGGTTTGGCAGGATTTCAGGTAATTTTGTGTCTCCCCATCACTTCCCGAACTGCAAGACTGAAATGTGGTCACAAGTTTAGGTGTGGTCTTTTTTTTTTGTTTGTTTGTTTGTTTGTTTTTTATGGGGTTTCTTTTTTGTTTTGTGTTGGTTTTTCCTGTTTTGTTGTAATTTCCAGTCTCCATTTCTTTCTCATAATATTGGAGTCACTTTTATTAGAGTGAAGTTAGGCTCTACTCCAGGAAATGATAGCTATTTTGCCCACAAGAAACTTTCAGATGACACGCTTATTTAAAACAATTTTGTTTATATTCCAGAATGCTTGATTCTCTTCAATAAATGAGCTTAGTAAATGGGAACATAATTTCCCCCCCTCTTTTTATGTCTGTTTATTCAAATTCTTGAAGGTTGTAGGAGATGGCTTCTGGTCATAGATGCTAAGTGCACAAACTAGAAAGATTGTCCTCCTAGACTTGCTATTTGTGAATAGAGAAGAAAATTGTGGGGGCTGTGATGGTAGGTGTCTGGCTTGGCCACAGTGATCATGAAATGATTGAGTTTAGCTTGTTCAGTGTAATGAGAAAAAAGGACTGTAGAGCTGCCACCCTAGACTTCAGGAAAGCAAACTTTAAGATATTCAAGGAACCATTTAGCAGACTGTCTTGGGAATCTGCTTTTGAGGCCTAAGGAGTCCATCAGTGCTGGTCCCTCTTTAAGAACCCCTCTTTTGGGGGCCCCACAGGTGGAGAAGGATGTGAAGATCTTTGAATGTGCCCACAGCAGGCAAAGGTGAGAGGCAAAAATGCTGGTGTGAGAGCTGGAAGAAACGTCCTGCAGAGTGGCTGAGGAGTTTTGACTTTCCAGTTTGGGGAAAAGGAGGCTGAGGGGTGACCTCATTGATCCCTGCATCTTCACGAGGAGGGGAAACGGAGAGGGCAGGGAAACGGAGAGGGAAACTCCCTGCAGTGACATATGTGTGCAAATGGTTCACAGCTGCACTGGGGGAGGTTTAGACTGGAATTATGAAGTATTTCTTTACTGAGATGAAGCCAATGATTTTATCCCTCCTAGGCTTGTCTTTACTGAAGCCAATGATTTTATCTTTGTTCTATTAATTTCTAAAGAAGGAGAAATAGATCTAACACATATATTGACTAGAGAAGGCATTTTAAGAAACATGTAAGACATTCTATGACACTATGATTTTCACGAGCAGATTTAAGTTAGTCACAGCACCAGCTCTAGCAAGAAACAAATTTTCCAGAAGTTACAGGAAGCTTCAGAAAAGATAACAGAAATTGGAGATGGACAGATATCATGCTACTGTTGTTTCCCAACATTTACATTGTTCTGTCTTCAGTAATTCCTAATATCATAAGAGATGTTGGTGTGTTATTCAAACCAAATCAAACCTTTTTCCACAGAGGAATCTACATTATCTCTTGCTAGGAGCTAGTTTGCGACAGCCTAATAGATTCATAGATAGTTACAGATTTGGAGCTATGTTCAGGAATCACTCATGTAGTTAGAATACCAATTATGATCAATTGTCTACTGAAATTTTATATATTAATCAAGAATGTCTAGTTCTTAGAAAAGATACTAGAGCTGCAGATCAAGGTGATTTTATTTCCTTAGCCACAGGTTGTGCCAATGTCGAAACTCAAGGAAGAGAAAAAATGCAGCAGATCCAGTCCTTGGATCTGATTCAGTGTGCATTTACTCTCAGAGTTATATAAGCACGTGGTGGTGCAATGCTCTGCAAAAATATCTGTGGCTTCTTAGTGTTGGAAAATCAACATAAGTAGTAAACTTTGCTAGTATTCCTGATGGGCTATATAAATGTATCTAGGATTATAGAGGCAGTGGTTTGTGGGCATCTATTTGATGCATCTCCAAGTGAATTAAAGCTGAGTCTTAAGAGCTTTAATATGAAATTCTTCTTTCAGATTGACATACCTACGTTTGTGTAGTTACATGGTGTCTGCATGTAAAATGTAGCACAGCCAGTGGTGCTCAAACTAACATAGAGCATACCCTCGCTAACCCTAGGAATTCAAGCCACATTATAGCTTATATACCTTGAAATACCTTCTTAATAGATTCTTCGGTTCTTTTACAATGTCAGCTCACATTCCAAACATTTTACTAAGGCTGTTCTCAGGCCATGAACCTGGATACTGTGTACATGCTATGAAAGTCAAGGAACATATATAGAGGTTTTGATTTATTAATGATTAGTTCTCTTTCAGGCTCCTTTTCTCATTTCTTGCTCTTTCAAACCGGTTTTTGACAGAGCGATAATTTAAATAATGTATATTTTAAACATTATAAAAGGGATAAATAATTAGGACCCTAACCATTTTGGAGGACATCTTACTCTTCATGGATGTTACCCATAATATTTTATCAGAGATTGAATTCGCTCTTACGTAATGGAAAAGCTTTGCAGTACCATTGAAAATGATTAGGAGCAGCAGGTTACTAAACAGCTAGAGCTTTCACAGGAACTGCTATAGTATCCTTTCTTACTTGATTTAATATAAAGTGAAATGTGCTTGACTGGAGCATAAATGCTTTGACTATAGTGCTTGAACCACAGCGCAAAGGCAGAATTGAAACCATACGTTAATGGAATGTGGATATTGATGACAGGAAGGATGTTCTCATAAACAAAGCACTGGAATCCATATATCCCTCCTCTTTCTGCTTGTTTTCATCTGCTGGCCAAGTTGATGATCCCACGACAGTTTGCATCAGTTTCTGGAAATAAGCCCCTTAGTAGAGTGGACCACAAGAAAGGTAACTGCTTAAGCAGAGCAGCAGAAACACCAGCAGTTGTGAAATATTAACAAAAGTGTGAATTTGCATGAAATCATTCCCCTATGTGTGAGTGTAACCCTTACTGTCAAGGTAAAAAAATTTCCTAGTGCCAATAGACATATTTTTCTGCTGTGACATTTAGTTACTGACAGCAAGCACAGAAGAAAGTATTCAGTGTCAAGCAGTTGATGTGTCCTCATATAGGTGAAGTAATAGCTGTGTAATGTATATTTGATTGGTTCAAGCCAAGTCTTATTAGGACTAAGAAAATAGCTGTTGTGATACAAAATCTAAGAAAAAAGTTGTTGTCCTGGCAACTCAGATGCATTTGCAAAATGTGTGTACATCTTTGTAATGTGCACAAAAGGAACTATTTTGGCATCTATTTTGCGGCAACTTTGTCAATACATGAAAGGGAATTATTTTGCATCTAACTTCTTCCTCATTAAAAAGGAGTTAAGAGGCCTGGTAGTGTTGTATAAGATTTTTCAGTATTTTAGAAAACTTCCATGAAAGATTTTTCATCTCTCTGGCTCATAACAGTGAATTGCCTCTCCTGTAAATTTCAAAGTGCTTTAGTGTCTTGTGGAAGACTCTTTTCTGGAGCTTTAGCATAAAGTAATAATATGAGATATCACTTTTCATGTTAAATTACAGGCAACCAATGAAATTTGCCAATGGTAGTTAGAGAAACCTGATCTTCATTTTAGTGGTGGTTGGGTTCTGACCATGGCGATACATAGTGCCTGAGCAGTGACACGTGCTAGTGTGCATCTCTTAGTTTGCTTATAGAAGCTTTTAAAGGTACATCTATTATCAGTGAATGATGGGATTGACGTGGGGGGGCTGCAGGGAGAAGGCTCTGAGTCTTAGATTCAGCTGTTCCATCTCAGCAGATAAGTTTGACCTTCACAGCTCATATAGTCTCTTAATTTCTAGGGAATTAGATGTCATAAATAATGAGCGTAGAATGCAAACGCATCTCCAGAAAGATGATTATTAGGTAGTAGTTAATTCTAAAGAATGACTTTAAATATGTAAAGGACGTACTTATAAAAATGTTCTGACTAATGTGTAAGTAGCGTGAGTTTCAGAATATACTAACAAAATTAACCCAGACAATTGATATTTTTAATTGTTTCTGCTCTTGTTTTAATGCAAATCTTTATTATTTTCTTGATTTTCTACATTCTCTCAAGGCAACTCTTAATACAGCTAATTTTTTTTCAATGTCAAAAACCAGAGAGGTCCAGTGAGAATATTTGAGGGAAAAAAAAGGGAAAGAAAAGATGAAGTCTTCTGTATTTAATCTTCCCAGAAAAGACTGACACAATAGTCAGATATGACAGGATTAGGGTATGCTTTAGGTAACTCTTTAGAGGGAAGAGAAAGAGTAATTTTGACAAGAAACGTAGTAGGTCAAGAGGAATATCATTGGCAATGAGATGGCTTTGGCTAGAAATTTTCCAGACTCCTTCTCTGTATCATGCCCATTCTTTCTTACTTTCATACACTACGTTCAGTAAACTGAAGAAATTTGTTAAGGTAGAATTTTTATTCTCTTTTGTGAAAGTAAACAAGAGTAAGCAGTTATGTTGCCACACAGCCTCAACAGTTGTCCAGTTAGCTGGAAATATTGTCCAAAACCAGCTGTTTCATTAAGTAAAAAGGAAGTAGTTATATGCACATCTTTCTTTCTATGAACAAACGTAACTGCTCAGTGCTACCATGCCAAGTGAAAACTACATCAAATAACTCAAGCATTTCCTTCACTGAAAATAGCTGAAATTCCTGCCTGGGAATTTAACATAGAAAGGGCTCATAGAATGTGTTGTCTGTATCTCCCCATGCCACTTCCCCCTCCAAAAAGGAAAAACAGACAAACAAACAAAAAAACCAAACAATACCACAAAAAAAAAAAAAAATCCCAGATACTGTAAAACCCATTCAATTCAGCAGTAGCAAGACAGCTGGCAAACAGCAAATTGGTGTAGTTTGCTTTCATGGGGCAACCTAGATCTACTTAGTTTGCACAGTTCAACAGTAGATATTCCTCTAAAGTCTTCAGTTCACTCTCAAAGCACAAACAAGATTTCAGCTGATTTGTAAACATGAATGCAGAAGATCCAGCTGTGGGAGGAAATGAGTAATAAGGAATGCATGACAACTTGACTTACTGTTGACTTCTTGGGTGACCAGTTCAAATAGCCAGAGGATGTGTTAACTAAACCAACAACCAGATTCCAGTGGGTGGAGGTTATGACAACATTTGTGTTTCCAATCCCATGCCTGCTGACACAGACACAGGGCAGATTTCTGTTGGTTTTGGAGACTCTCTGACACATGAAGCAGTCTTGAAGGTTGCATAGCTCGTTTTATCTTCTGATACAGAGTAGGAGCAAGGCAGAGGAAGTGACTGAAACAACCAAATAACGAATAGCCCTAAAACTGCGCTGCTTTAACCAATTTCATTTTGATTTAGAATAGGTTGTACATTTTGGCAATTGCCTAGCATGTTAGAAAGGTAAAAATTTATCTGTCCTAAGTAATTACGTCAAGATATTTCAAAGAATATGATGTAAAAGGTTAAAAGAAAGTATTATGCTCCTTCTCTAAGCTTTCAAAAAAGATCAGATCTTTCTTGCTGGAATACCTAAGAAAGGTGATTTAATTTGCAGCTCTGAGAGAATCCAGGCTCTTAAGAGACTCTGCTGTCCTACAGCAGGGTCATACTGCTTATGGATTGTTTTTTTTTTAGGACAAAAGTCATAGAAATCACTTTAGAGACACTTCTTTTAGTCACTTTGGTTTTAGAAGAGCAATACAGAAAAATGGGCTCTCATCATGACATGCCAATGTACTATTGATAAACACTGTTTCAGCCCTTGCGAAAAAATGACCTTTGCATCCTTTCACTGTAATGGCAAACAAGGTACGCAGCTGTTCATTTTGTAACAACAGAATGTTTCATGTGAATGAATTTTCTTCTGAGAAGCTTCTATTAAATTTGAAGGTATTGCTTCATATTTTTTGTAAAAATTGAGGTCACACAAGTGCCAGAATGCAAGGAAATAATCTTCCCTATTGTTTTATTCTTTTCAGTTTTGTTATTTATTGAAAGCTGTTCAAGCTAGACCTCTATACATTTATTGGTCCTGAAGGGATTCATTTAAGGACACTCAAAGAGCTGGCTGATGTCATCACAAGGCTCTCTTGATGATTTTTGGATGGTCTTGGGAATCTGGAGAGGTCCCACTTGAGTGGAAGCTGGGTAATGTTGTCCCAATTTCAAGAAAGGCAAGAAGGAAGACCCAGAAGTTATAGCTCTGTCAGTCTCAATTTAGTGACCGATAAAATTACGGAGAAGATTAATCTGGGAGGTATTGAAAACCACCTGAAGTACAATGCAGCTATCTCATGTTGAAACTAGCATGGCTTCAGGAGGGAAAAGAACCATGCTAGTGTGGTTCCACAGGGCTCCGTCTTAGGCCCTGTGCTCTTCAACATCTTCATGAACGTCTTGGATGCAGGACTTAAAGGCATACTAAGTACATCTGCAGACAATATTATATTGGGAGGAGCTGTTGACTCCCTTGAGGGCAGAGAGCCCTGCAGAGAGACCTTAAAAATTAGAAGGCTGAACAATCACCAACCTTCAGCCTGGAGAAGAGGAGACTGAGGGGAGACCTCATTGCAGTTTACAACGTCCTCACAAGGGTAAAGGGAAGGGTCAGGCACTGCTCTGTTCTCCGTGGTGACCAGTGCCAGGACTAGAGGGAGTGGCATGAAGCTGTGCCAGATGAGGTTTAGGTGGGATGTTAGGAAAAGGTTTTTCAACCAGAGGGTGATTGGTCCCTTGAGCAGGCTGTGCAGGAGTCACAGCACCCATCCCGCCAGAGTTAAAGTGCTTGTACAACAGTTCTAGATGCACGGTGTGATTCTTGCAGCTGTGAGAGCTGGCCTTGTTTGCAGATTTCATTGGTGCTAACTGATTTGTGGGCTACTACAGTACATGTTTTTTTAGATCTAGAATATAGACTGTATACATGTAAGTATAATGCCTCTTTATTGCTTTTTCTTACAGTAAAAGGATTTCTTACAGTAGAAAGATTTCTTGCCATAGAAATTACTGTGAAGTTCATTGATGAAATATGTTGATCTGCTGGAGGGTAGCTCTGCAGATGGATCTTTACAGGCTGGATTGAAGAGTCAGTGATATGAGGTTCAACAAGGCAAAGTGCTGAGTCCTGCATTTGGTCACAGTAACCTCAGGCAGCACTACAAGCTGGGGAAGAATGGCTGGGAAGCTGCCCAGTGGCAAAGAGCCTGGGGGTGCTGGTCAACAGTGGCTGAACATGAGCCAGCAGTGTGCCCAGGTGGCCACGAAGGCCAGTGGCATCCTGGCTTGAATCAGCAATGTTGTGGCCAGCAGCACCAGGGAAGTGATTGTTCCCCTGTTCTGGGCACTGGTGAAGTCGCACCTCAAGTCCTAGGTTCAGTTTTGAGCTACTCACTCAAAGCATTGAGGTGCTGGAGTGTGTCCAGAGGGCAACAGAGGTGGGGCAGGGTCTGGAGCAGAAGTCTGATGAGGAGGGAGTTGGTGGTGTTTAGCCTGGAGAAGAGGAGGCTCAGGGGAGACTTTATCGCTGTTTACAACTACCTGAAAGGAGGTTTTAGAGAGATGGGGGTTGGCCTCATTTCTGGGCAACTAGAGATAAGACAGGAGGAAATGGCCTCAAGGAAACTTTTTTCATGGAAAGTGTGGTCCAGCTTTGGAACAGGCTGCCTAGGGAAGTGACAGAATCAACATCCCTGGACGTGTTAAAAAAATACATATATGGTACCTCTGTACATGGTCTTTTCCAACCATAATGATTCTGTGAATCTGTGCTTCTATACAGTATATGTGTGTGTGTGTATATATATGTATATGTATATATTTACAACCACTTAGAGTTGACTTTGGCCAATATAAGTCCATGAAATTCTGACTTATCAACGAAATGCAGGCTTATCCCCATTGATGTCTAAGGTCATTAATATGTATATTCCATAACTCTTTTTCTGAACTGTTAATTTTTTAAGTATCTGAGAAGTGAGCTACAACTGGCATATCAATGTTTTTTGAGATGGATTCGTATGGTATAAGCAGAGAGACATCACATATATACATGTATTTGCACACTGAGAGTAAGTTGTTACATGCATGATCATAGCACTGGTCTGGGAGTCTGAAGATCTCAGACTACTGGCCAGACTTACGACAGAATGAGAAAGAAATCTAGAATATTGCAGGTAGTTATTGACACTTGACACTATTTGAATGAGAACAAAGGAACATTTCACCTTACCTTTTATGAAGTGTATCCATTTCTGTCTGCTTTTTATCTTGTAAAGGGCAAAAGACAGACAATTTCATGTTTAGAATATTCAAGGTATATATTTAACATTAAAGCACCTGGGGTACCATGATGGTTAGCAGAGAATGAATACCCAAAATAACAAAAGGGCTTGTGCATTCTGAAATATTTTTATTTTCTGTTTTAAGCTATAACAGAACTGGAAAATTATTAAAATCAGATGTGCTAATAGATCACAAGAAAATGAGTTATTTTTGTCTGTCTGTCCAGAGTCAAAGACATGCAAAACTTTTGGAGAATGACTGTCTTCATATGATTTTTAGCATGAGACCTAAGAAGGAAATGAATTTTAGAAATATACAACAATAAGAAACACATTAGCAAGCTCGTCACACGAATCTCTGAAACTCTGAAAAAATAGATGGCAGTTTGGATTTCCTGCTGGAGCTGCTATTTCCAGGGGAGTGAACGCATTATATTTATATTAATATATATATATATGTATATATTTGTACGTTTTTTGTTTCTGTAATATTTTTCAGAGATATGTAACCACAATTAGAAAGAAGTTTTTCTCCCTGTCAATTAGTGTAATGTTTTCAGGCTTTGAGACTTTCCACCTAGTGTTATGTGAACCCTGTCTGTATTAACTAAAAAACAAGTCAGTGACCTACAACATGACATGTGGTAGTGGTTTCTGTGCTTTTCTAGTGGTCAGATTGTACTTGTCTGAGCTAGGTTTGTTGATGACCTCCAAAACCCTAGGATGAAGATCCTCACTGCCATATTTGAACATATTTATGAGAAACAATTCTTAAATAATTATGAAATAATCAGAATTATTAATAATTCAGAAATCGTTCTGAAGTGAGCCTACAAGAAAGATGGAGAATGACTACTTACAACAGCATGTATGATAGGAGGAAATGCAGGAAATGTGTCTGTGACGGTGTTTTTTGTCACAAACAACTATCACAAAACTCACAGGCTTCTAATTTAAATGTACGACACCTTTCTTTGACCTCGGGTTTTCCAGTGTTGACCCAGGTGTATATACTTATGCAGTATAGGATGATACCCACAGAATCCACTGCATTTACAATTTATCTAGATGATGACAGGAGAACAGACGTGCGACCATCAATTATGTTTCTAAATGCATGGCTAAAAGATGCTCACATTCAGTACTGCTAGGTTTGCGCAGACCATTTTCTGGTATTGTCATCTTAGATTGTGGCTGTTTTCCAGTTGTGAGAGATGCGGTGTAGGTTTTCAGCAACTCTTATTCCTTTAACACCTCACTTAAAACTGAGCAACTTGCTTTGGGTATTTCATGTATTACAACGTGATCTCTACAAGCACAAGTTGTCTTGAATCATGATTTGTGAAAGTGTTTTGAAACTTGGTGGTGTTCTTCAATGTGACTCTGAAACACACTTTCCATTTTTTATAAAACAACAAACACTGGCTCAGGCACAACCTGACATCAGCATGTAACTTCATCTTCCTGATCACAAGTCCAAACAAAAAAAGGGTTACCAAATCAAGCTGCAAAATTACTTGAGTTTTATGGCGCCACTGTTCAAATGTATAAAGCATTGTTAAATGACAGGAAGAGCTACACTTGTATTGCTTGTATCTTAGATCAGTTGATATGATAAGGACTGAAAACTGAAGTCCTTTAGAAGGTGCATCAAAAATTTACTGTTTAAAATATGTGAAAGCTTTTAAGCTAAAACCAAAATAATCCTGTGCTTGTTATAAGGTGTGAAGGGCATTCCAGAGAGAGCAAAAGCAGATGCTTGTTACTAGTTGTTTTAATTCTACCTGTTGGTTTTCCATCTGAATTTTATTTGTTCTTTTTTTTGGTCTGTGTTTTTTTATATTTATTTTCTTGTTCTGCATATCATGTTCTGTGAGTCATTTCAAATTCACTTTTGTAGTTGGATTGTCTTCCTCTCTCATTCCCCCCAAAAATGAAAACAAACAAGATAACCACAGTGTTTGAGTGGGGTCGTCTTTAAAAAAGATTCCTTCCATCCCTTCACAAAACAGAAAGTTCTGGACTTACTGATTTTGGTTATGTTGTCTGAAACATTCAGACTTGCCGGTGAGTACTGAGTACTGCCCATCTGCAGATGCAGTAATGGTAATGAACTTAATTTGTTTGCATTATAACCTTTTCCATTCCCATTCAGACTCCATTATCTGAGAGTTAAATCTTCCACAAAGCATTTTTTTTCCATTCTTTGTCTGTGTATTTGCTCCTTCTACAGTGGAAGGTAGGTTATAGAGTGATAGTTACTTATACATTAAAGCTAATGATGTTTTCAGTACAGGAAAAAGAGTAATGGAAATAATGATCTCATCCTTCCATAATCTAGTAAGTTAGTAATTTATTATTAGCTAGAATATTAAATATCATGTGTTGATTCTTAGGAAACTGAAATAATGGTAATTATTTAATAATTTAAATAATTAAATTATTTATTAATTTAAATATAATAAATAATATTATTTAATGTAAAATTTCAGTGAAAGTGAAAGGACCATTGAAGTCACTTCATGACATGTAGTTTTTAATTTTGCTAAACCTGGGGGATGAAATTATTCTGTGTGATTTAAGACCAGCAATGAGTCATACAGCAATATAACTTAGGCAATAATCTGACTTGTCATTTCAAGGGCAATAATATCATCTTTTGTTTCAGTAGCATTAACCTTATGTAGGCACTTTGCAGACCATCAGCCATGCAGTTTTTGGTGGACCTGCGGCATACCAGTCTGCAAGATTTTTCTCCTTGCAATTTAGTATGTAGTTCCTGATGATACAGGGCAACTGTATTTGGCAAAGCAATTTTATGAGATGAGAAAGTAAGTCAAGATGAAAATAAGTAATAGATTTTAGTGTGATGGATTGCGGTTTGTATTTACATACATTCTGTTAAATATGTTTTCAAAGTTTCCTGTATTTAAAAAAAGTAAAATGTACACTAATTTTATACTTTTATTCAAAATAATATTCTTCCATTTTTAATTACCCTATACAGAGTACCTCTAGTGTAAGCTATTGAGAAATAGCAGAGATATTTTGAAGGCGTTATTATTGACTGTCAATCAGTTCTGGTTTGTTTCTAATAGAAAGAGAGCCTTTGAATAGAACAGGCCTAAACGAGTGGGAAAAAATGGAAAAGGTAAGACAAGAATTAAAATATGACAAACAAACCCCCTGAACATTCTATTCTCAAAGTCCTGAACAAAACTGATTTAAAACATAATAGGAGTATTAAAGAAAATTACCCGAAAGTCAAAGAGACTTTTCCATTCAGGTCACAAGAGTTCCACAAACAATGGTGGCATTCTAATATATTTGCCCTTTTGCACACTCAAACAGTGCAGAAGCTCTGGGCATAAAAGCAACAATGCAAAGCAGAATAGAACTGCTTTAAAACCTGAGTTATTGCCCACTCAGTAATAAGACATTTGATATCTTTCAGGGAACTATAATGTGGTTGTAAAAATGTTTTCCCAACCTGATGCTTAGGTATTCAATCCAGCAGCATATTTGTTTTCATAGTATTTGAAAAACCTGTTTGGTTCTTTTTCAAATTACAGTAGTGCAAATGGATAAACAGAAATAAAACTAGAAAGAAAAAGGAAGTTACTACTTTCAGATGTTCTTCCCCACTTCTCTAACTCAAGCATTGCATTGTTTTTTCAAATGTAATTTTACAAGCCTTTCCAATCCACCCTGTAGTGGTTGTGGACTGGTACTTTTGGCTACTCAGGGAAACAAACATTTAAAAATAACTAAATGCATCATTTTGGAAAAATTGCTCCTGCACATGTTTAGCCACTACATACTCAACCAGAAATGTCAGACAGTTTAAAAACTGGAACATGTGGAAGCTGCACTGAGACATCTGCACCATGATGCACATTGGCAGATTGCATATATACTTCTTGAATGTCACATTAGTCTGGACACCAAAGGCTGAGGGACTCCAGGATCTTCAGAAGCGGGTTCAGAGCTGTCATTATTTAACTCCAGATGGCAACTAAGCCCCACACAGCCACTCACTCACTCTCCCCCATGCTGGAATGGGATATAGAATTGGAAGAGTAAAAGTGAGAAAAATTGTGGGTTGAAATAGAGGCTGTTTAATAGGAGAAAAAAAGAAAAGCTGTGCACACAAGTAAAACTGAAAAAAAAAGAATTAACTCAGCACTTCCCATGGGCAAGCAGGTGTGTTCAACCACCTCTGTGAAAGCAGCATCTGTCACACATAATGGTGACCTGGGAACACAAATGCTATTACTATGAACATCCCCTCCTTCCCCTTCCTTCCCCCAGCTTTCCATGTTGGGCTTGATGCCTTATGGGATGGAATATCCATGTGGTCAGTTGGCAGCAACTGTTCTGCCTGTGTCTCTCTCCATCTTTTTGTGAACCCCCAGCCACCTTGCTTGGTGAGGTGAAGTGAGGATCAGAAAAACCTTGACCCAGTGTGACTGAAACATGCTTGTATATTCAACACTGTTCTTAGCAAAAATCCTAAAACCAACTCCACACTGGCTACTATGAAGAAAATTAACTCTATTCCACACAAAATCATCATGTTATCACAGTGCTCTACATCTTGACATGATTAATTTGCCTTACATGCAACTTGCAAACCAACATATTTCATTGAACTCGTCAGAAATTCATATACTGTATCTTTTCACTATGGACAACAAAGACCAGTAAAAGAGTAAGTGAAAAAATATCTGTGATTTTCAATATACTCTCTTAGTTTTTAATAATTTTTCTTCTCAGGTTTTCTGGCTTATTCACTCCCTTTTTGTTGAATTCTTTTTGTCCCATGAAGCTGCCTTGCTCTTTCAGTAATACGTTAAGATGCAACAGTATTATAAACAGAAAATAAAAAAATTATCAGCCAGTTTGGACTACTGAAGAGATCTGCTTCAGCTTTTGCTTGTGTTAATGTAACTACTGATTAATGCTTACTCCTATAATGAACTGGATCCTGTGTATCAGTAGATGATACAGATTTAAAACTGTTATACTTAAAAAACATAAAATCTTGACGTAAGACACTGCAAATGCTTAAGCAGACTTAACTTGCTCAAAATGTGCAGTTTTTTTAAATAGTCTGTGCCTTTTCATGGGCAGAAGAGAACCACTCTTAGGTCTCCAGCTCTTGTATGTAAGAAGCAGTAGAAGCAAGATTTTAGTTTGCAGAGTAGGTATATGCTTAGAAGAGACTTCCGAATTGTAGTCATATCAGAGGCACTTTATAACCTCCCTTATTTATTCTGTTTATGCTCAGCTAAAAATGTAAATTTCGTGGAGATGTGTATATAGTTTTTGAAAAATGCTTCCCACAGAAACTGTAGCATACAAAATTGCACATCATTTGATCTTAGTGGTTTGTTTTCTTTTTGTTTTTCTCCCCCTAAGGCTACAAAGTGGCATGTGTCCAAAGAATGCCTGTTGGTATGTCTGAAAGCACATATTTCATTCTGCTGAAAAACTAAGGGTGAGATTTTTCTCACCTGTTCTCTTAGTCTGAGTGACTCACTCTGACGGTTAGCAGGGTTGTTACCTTTGAAGAGTGACAACACCATCCTAAAATAAAACTTTTTACACTGAATAAAAAAGAGTCCCACTTGCCTTTAGTGGGTTAGAGATAAGTCAGATAAACATATATCTATAAAACTTTATATCTGATCTAGAAGGATTCAAAATATACTTCAGGAAAGAGTTGCCTACCTAGCACATTTTTTATTCAAGGAAAATGTAGGGGAAAAAAAAGATATATCAGCTCTGAAAAGGGAGAGAGATAGAATCATGTTAAAGGATCAAAGTCAAGTTTAATTATTTACATCTTTGCGGTTTGACAGACTGTCCATCATAATTAAAGTAAAATAAGCCCACAGCATTACAGTATCATTCATATAAAGAAGGATAGCATTCTTCTGGGTGTCGTAAGCAAATGCTAGTCAGGATAATATCAATTTAAATGGTAAGGATCAGTATTTGTATCCTGCTTTTCCAGTAGTGTGAAATTACACCATCTTGTTACATAGTACTTCTAAATGCCTGAAGGAAATTATGTATGCGTTATCAAATTGTAATTAATTT
>JAWWMA010000100.1:56441356-56452147 GCA_035041425.1 Mionectes olivaceus | reverse complement strand
ATGAAAGAATTTCATTTGTTTAGTCTGGTAAAGAGAAAAATGAAGAAGGGCTATGATAACAGGTTTCAAATGCATAAAAGGTTATTGCAAAGAGGACGGTGATCAACTGTATTCATCTCTGTAATAGACAGAAGGTGAATTAGTTAGATTAATTGGTAGCAAGGACGGTTTATATTAGATACTAAGAAAAACTTTCACATCAAAAGGCTACTTCAACACCCAACTGGACTACTTGAAAAAGTAGCAGAATTTCCATAAATAGATATGTTGAAACTGTTGGGCAAACTTCTGTCAGAGATGAGCTGGGTAGTGGATTATACCTTAGACAAAAGGTCTAAGGAAAATTATCAGTTTTATATCTCCAGCTCACTGATAAAATAACATTATTAGTAATAATAATAATATAATATAGAATAATAATAATAAATACTAGCAAATAGAAAATATACTATAAATTTTCAGAGATTCAGTAATTAGTTGCCTAATTGTTTTATTGGATAAGCTGTCAACTTTTGTTTGTGACTCATGGTTAATTATTCATAAACAACAAAACAAGCATGGATTTTCTTATTTGTTATGCTTCTGCAGCAAACTATTGTCTTAATGATTAGATGAATAATTTTCAGTCTGTTTGCAGATTCAGTGGAAATGAGTATATTAACTTTTATTCAGTAAATTAGGCATATTGATGTTAGGTTCCCTTTTTTATTCCTTTGGATTCTTTGAGAACCATCTATATTCAAAATTGTTGAATTAAACCATATTCCTGATACATAGCATACAAAAATGCAATTATCATAAGAAAAGCATGTGGGACAAGCCTGTGGTATATAAATCAGCCAGGATTATATAATTTCTGCTACAGGATTTATGAAAGAGAGAATGAAGGCATTGTAATAGCTAATAGGCTGCAAAGGAAACTTAGACCTTATGAAGTAAATTAGATTTTCCTTAAAAAGATAACAAGGTTGACAGATAAAAGTAACTGTGTAGATACACTACATTTTATAAACTTTCCATTAGGCATCGTATCATATTGCAGTGAAAAAAAATCAACATTACAAAGTAGCAGTAAAACACATGTTAAATGATATTCCGATTGGCAAAAAGTAGTAATCACAAAAAAAACAACTGAACAGACAGGAGTTCCATATTAGAGTTGATGTTATTCAGGTTTTAATCACTGCCCTGGACATAAACATAAGTTTCTTACATATCTGTATACACTAACTTAATAAAAAAACATTCTGTGGCAGAAGATGAACTAATTTCATGCTCAGACATTTAAGTAGGGGAGAAAAAACTAGAAATATTTATTTGCTTCTGCATGGTAGGAAGGGACTACAGATGCTCTAGAGACTCTAGAGACATAGAGACTGTGTCATAGTAAAGACTATAGATGCTGCCACAAAAAAACAAGAGAGTCTTAAACATTATCAGGGGATGAGCAATGTGCCTTATGCTGAGCAAATGGAAGATGTTTTTCTATTTAGAAACATCAAAGAGTCACTTGATTTTGATCTTTCACAGAGAGCAAAACACTAGCTATTTCTGCACTTTAGCTACAGTGGAAAAAAAAGTTAAACTGAAACTAAGATTTGCATTAAATCAGAAAACCACAAATTTTATATAAAGCAATTATACTGGAACAAAACTGGTCTCACTCTCTCTTCATGTATTCCTGTCAAGATAAGACAATTTTTAGGAGGATATACTCTAGTTGAACACAAATGAAGCTATAGTAGTTTACAAACTGGTTGAGAAAATCCAGCCACAATAACGAAATTTGTGAAGATGAAGAGACATTCCCTTCCAGTTTCATTCTTTTTGAGTACATGGAGAAAGACGATAATTGTCTTTGTTGCAAGTACAATTGCTGAAATGTTCTATAACTGAATATGTACGAAAAACTACTGTTCAAATAATTATTCATGATCAAAGGCACAACAGTTAAGGGAGTGTGGAAGCAGCGGTTCATTAAACAGCATGAAGTGTTTGTTGTGAATGATAAGATTGTTTCTTGAATGATAAGATTGTTTCTTATACTGATGGAGTTCTCATGATCACGGCAGACAGAATGTTAAAGTACAGATAATTGCACTAAACCAAGTCTGCCAGCCCACTGTACAGCCAGCTTCCCACATTTTCTTCTTCAACTCTTCTTTTGTCTTGACTTCATTTTTTTTTCTGATCTTTACTCTCCTCTGGCTTTTATTGGCCTTTCTAGGAAGCAAAATTTAGAGGAGAGTAGAATGTTTACCTGAACATATTGAAACACTGACTACATGAGCTCTATGTGCCCTTTTTTGACCGTGTTAACTACTTCCATTACTGCTTAAAGTTGCCATTCTTCCAGAAATTGAAGTCTGATGTGTGGCAACTGAGAAGAGCTGCCAAAGTGAAGAACTTCTATTTTACTACAGCATGTTCAGTGATAGAGATCTGATTTACCGCACATGCTAAACTGTCTCTATGTCCCCTGTAGAAGTGCCTGGGTTGGCATAGGCTCTGTATCAGGTACCCAGGTAAACATGAACTGCTGCATAGACCCACAGCCAGTGCTATGGCTTTGTACAGTACTGGCTTATACATTTTCAGGGAAGAGTTAGAGTGAGAGTGTGTCTTGTTCAGTTCTACCTAGGTGGCAGGAAATCTGTTGTGGATTTTATGCTCAATAAAAAAAAGACAGGAAACAGCACAAGATTTCTATGTATTGCAATACTACTGCCAGCAGTCTTCTGTTTAATTAGGGCCATCCTTGTTACATGGCTCTTGTTTAAAATGTGATCTGGCTCATGTTAAGAAAATTCTCCATATTTATATAAAACACAATAATGTTTCCAGTAAAATGTTTACAGTGTGGACAATCTGTGAGGGACTGAAACAAACAAAAATCACATTTAATTTAATATTTAGAACACCATAATAACTTGCTTGGAGTACTGATTTTGAAGAAAATTTGAACTTTTCCCTAAGGCTCAGGCACTGCCCAAAACTTAAATTGAAACTTTGCTGTGAGGTTCTGCAAACTTAATTTAACTCATTCTTTCCAATACTCCTTATTACCACTGCTGTTCTTCCACATCTAGTCACATTTAAATTTTTATGTTGCATTTGCGTGGCAATGCCTGTCCCAGCCTATTCCTGTGGTGGTCCCCTATTCATAAAACTCCTTATATCACCTTGCTGCACTCAAGGGTATACCTTCTAAGCAAAGATTAAGTCTCTAATCTTGCTCTACAATGTTCTAGCCCTGAGCTAACAATTTGCTTAAACGAGAAGTAACTAGAAGTAAAACATTTTCAATGAAAGTTTTGTGTTGCTCTAGCTGTATCCACCTTCCTGAAATTCTTGATTGACACAGATGGTCCTGCCACTTGTCAACAACACTGAGCATTTATGTTGCTCATTACAATGCATTGCCAAGGTACATGTTAGGCTTCTCTGAAATAAATTTAGTATTTTTTTTTCCAAAACACAATGGTATTTGCACAATTATTATGTGTTTCTCAGTAACTTCATTTTCTAAAATAAATAATGAAGTCTTGTTCAGATACTATATTCCAAATGGGTAGACCTATCAATTTACTTCTAATTTCTTCCTTAACCTTTTAAGTAATAAAGATGTGCCTTGTTCTGAAAAGACCATCCTGGTCACATACTTCAAAGGTAATTAACTCTTATTGCTGTTTGGCTCAGATGCCAGCTGCACAGAGTCCCCTTATTATGAATATGAAGGACATGGCTCTCAAATCATTCTTTTATCACAGGGCTTGGCACCCATTCACTATCCTTCTACCTTTTCCCAGACATAAAGAATCGTGTCCCATTGAGACTTCCCCTTGTAAGTCTTACATGACTTACTGTTCTCATGATACTCATTGTGATTGCTGCTTTTGCTTTCAGTATGCCCACAGGAATTTTGTCCACATCCCTTCCTTTGTATGGAGGAAAATAAAATCCTTCAAATGAAAATCTGTATAGTTTTTACTTTATTTTCTAATAAACCACTAATTGAATTCTACCTTTTCAATAAGGACCATAAGTCCATCCTCCTTAATATGTATTGTAAGTATGTATAATGATACTTTGATGATGACATTCTCATCTAGTTATTGTTCTCTGTCATACTCCACCATATCAGACAAGAGGGTCATAATCATACTGGATTAATGTGTCATCTCTTACCTTTTATTGTTTGGCACCTAAAACAATGGATTTCTGATAGCACCAGGAACTGCATCTAACAACTTACTTTCACTATGAGTAGCAAACTGATAGCTGTTAAATACAGAGAGAAATGAGAAGACCTGCCTTAATGATTTTGAGGTAAAAGACTTTGTCAGATGGACTGGCAAGAGCTGTGAACCTTAGAGATGGGTACTATCTTTGAAGGTTGCTGATTAAGCAAACTTCCTACCTAGGCTGGAGAAGAAACATTGGAGCCCCTACAGGACTAGAGAAATAAAAAACATAGAATGAGTTTGACAGAAAACTATCAAGGCTACAAGACTCTGTTGTAGTGTGTGTTATTTAAAACTTATGGATATAAATACTATTACATGCTATATATATTAACATAGAATTAATTACAGAAAATGGCATTTAGAATATCCTGCATACTATATATTTTATGATATATCTGTATCTGTTAGTGCTACAGTTAACTGGAAGAATAATTTCACACTCTTCTCCTTATATTTTAGTTATGCTCAATCCTTCCCATGCTTACAGAGTCCAAGCAGTAACAGAATAGTAATGAATATTGAATATTTTCCCTCTTTCCATGAACATTCCTTTATTTCAGAACTTATATAAAATGGTGATACAGAGTATGAGATGAAGAAACTGAGTGGCTGAACTCTTCCAGGTATAAATAGAGGGCTCTATATAATGCAGGTTCAGTCTTCCATTTGATCAACTACCACATTTTCTTTAAAAATTAACGTAAGAAAATACACATGAAATGACCACTATAAATTATTAAGATGCTCCAGATCAAAACCTTACATTAAATATCACAAATTTGTGGAAGATATTCTTCTTTTTGAGGATGATGAGACACTGGAACAGGTTGCCCTGAATAGCTGTGGATGCCCTATCTCTGGAAGTGTTTATGGCCAGGCTGGTTGGGCCTTTGAGCAAGCTGGTATAGTGGGAGGTGTCCCTGCCCATGACAGAGGGATTGGAACTAAATGATCTTTAAAGGTCCCTTCCAACCCAAACCATTTTATTATTCTATTTACTGTTTAATTTATAGTGCTGCTAGTTAAAGCTGAAATAAGTAAAGTTTCTTGGACAGCATCCATAAGTCAACTGATATTAGGTCATATATTTTGAGGAGGAGTGGGTTTATGGAGAGGTTTATTCACTGTTGCATTATACTTGCAAGAACTGTTGAAAAACATAGTAGTTATCTACGAAAATTATCTGTTGCTTTTTGTACAAGTTACTGAATGTCAAAAAGAGGTGGATACTGAGCTTTGCATATTTTAATTGTTTCTGTTGATCTTGTTTCCTGCAATCAATATTCAGTGGAAGCTTAAGTCAGACCCAGATTGCACCTCTCTATAATGCTAAGACGAGATCAAATACCATGTTGCCCATGTTTCCTAAAAGAGCCTGTGCTCTGCTGAAAAAGCTTGGGCTGCTTTTAGTCACTCTGACTTCTTTTATTTAGAAAGATTTTTAAATTATATTTTTCCTGTTAAGCTCTGCAACACACTTGCATAAAATAACTGCGGAGGCAAGGGGGGAACTAAATGGCTCTGGGTAATTTTAATGGGATCTCTACATATTAGTGGCTTGAGTTTGAGTCTGAAGGTAATAAAGTTATGCCTTTAGCTGATTACATAGTGTTTTCTATAGATTCAGTAGATGGTTAATAGAATCGTAGAAAATATTGCTATAAGGAACTTTGTAAGAGATCTGCTCCGTCCTCCTGTCTGTGGCAGAATCAACAATGTAAACCATGCCTGATAGCTTAAAACTCAGTAAGGTGTACAATTATCCAGATACATTTACTTCAGGTCTCAGTGTTTTCCAAAATATTCCATTTAAATTTCTCTTACTTCAGTTTGATAATTTTGTTCTTGAACTATCTGTGGTGAAAATAGGGATATTTTAGTTATCAACATAACAGAATTGCCAGCTGAACATGTATCAGAAATCAATGCAACCAGTTTTGACTGGTCTCAACATATTGGAAGAATTAATTTAATTTAATGTTTCTGAAAATAGAACAACTTCCTCAGTAGTTTTGAGATTCTACTCCAGTACTGCCTACGTGTTGATCTGCATAAGGCCAGTTCTGGAGTGGGCAATTTTTGAAAGTCTAGAAATCAAAATGGAATTATTGACATATCAAATATAGTATGAGAACAGCCATACTGTGCGAGACTAAATCATGGTATCACACAGAATCATATAATGGTTTGGGTTGGAAGGCACCTTAAAGATTATCTAGCTCCAACCCCCCTGCTGTGGACAGGGATGCCACTTTCTAGACCAGGTAGCTCAGAGCTGCATGCAGGGTGGTCTTCAACACTTACAGGAACGGGGAACCTACAGCTTCTTTGGGCAAGTTGTTCCAGTGCCTCACCAGCATTATAGTAAAGAATTCATTCCTAATATCTAATCTAAAGCCACCCTCCTTCAGCTTAAGGCCTTTTTCTCCCACTACCTGCCCCTGTGAAAAGTCCCTCTCCAGCCTTCTTGTAAGTTGTCACTTTTAGGTACTGGGAGGCTATGCTAAGGTCTCCCTAGAGCCTTCTCTTCTCCATGCTGAACAGTCAGAACTCCTCAGACTGTCTTCACAGGCAAGGTTTTTCACCTTTTTGATCAACTTAGGAGCATTCCACTGGGCTCTTTCCAAAATACTTCTTGCGTTGTGGGCCCCAGAGCTGGACACGGTATTCCAGGTGGGGTCTCACGAGAGCAGAGTAAATGGGGAGCATCATCTCCCTCGACCTGCTGGTCATGCTTTGTGCTGAAGCCCAGAATGCAGTTGCTTTCAGGGCTGCAAAGCACGTGTTACCCAGTCATGTTAAGCTTTTCATCCACAAATACCCCCAAGTCTTTTCCCCCAGAGCTAGTCTTGATCCATTCTCCACTCTGTCTGCACTTGTGTTTGGAATTGCCCTGACCCAAGTGCAGGACCTTGCACTCACCCTTGTTGAACTTCATAAGGTTTGCATGGGCCCACCTTTCCAGCCTGTCAAGGTCCTTCTGGATGGTATTCCTTCCCTCCAGCATGTCAGTTGCACCACACAGCTTGGTTTCATCAGTGAACTTGCTGAGGGTGCACTCATTCCCACTGTCCATGTCACTAACAGGGATGTTAAAAAGTGCTGGTCCCCGACGAACACCACTCATCACTGCTCTCCTCTTGGCTTGTTGTCTGCAACTCTTTGAATGTGACCATCCAACAAATTTTTTTTCTACAAAGCAATCCATCTATCAAATCCACCTCTCTCTAGGTTAAAGACAAAAAAAGAATCATCTTTCAAAATTTTTTGCCTCTATCGGTGAGCGTGAAAGGGCAGCCAGAGGGATAAGCAGAAGAATAGAATGATTTTATAGTATTTCCTTAAAGTACATTTCTGAAGTTCAGCATGAAGAAGCTCAAGTACTTCCTGGGCCAAAACCTTGTATTAAAAGTCCTCAGTGAACAAGCTGAGATGATGGTCTGAAACTCAGTGAAGCTTTTATAGCAAAATAGATTACAAGTTTGAGAAAAATCTAATAAACATAAGGCTTAACCCTGAGGAGAGTACCTGTCACATAAATGCTGAGAAGTAGTCTGCTCTTACATCTGATCCTTTGTGTTACAGGCAGTTTTCAGCATGTCTGTTCGTAAGGTGCCACTTGAGAATTTCCACTTGATGTTTTTCACAAGTGAATTTTCATCCTTAGTTGCCATACATGGGATGTGGTGTTACAAACCTCATGCTGTATTGCATTTCATCTGCAGTGAGGAAAAACTGCATTTGTGTTGGCCTCTGATAAGAATTCTAGTGAAAACATTCCAAGAGTGAAGGACAAGAAACACAAGATTGCCACAGGTGACTTAAACTTGGTCTCTGTCACTTTCTGACTGCAAATAGAATTTGTTTCATATTATACATCTGTACATGTAATCAGATTCAAGTTTGTTGTGACTTTAATGTGGAGCATGGTTAAGACACTAGAGCAGTCAGGGCAGCAAAGGGCCAACCATAGCTTCTGTACAGTTGGCTTCCTTAGTCTGGGGGGTCAGGCATTCATTTACAACTTGATGATAGCTTTCAGGATGAATACAGGCTGAATCTTGCTGCAGGATTTTGTACTGAAGCACTTTAACCATTCTGACACTGTACCTTCCTACCACATCTCTTAATTACCATAGAAATGTAATAATTATGGCTATCAGCATGACTTTTCTCTGACAGTATATTGTTCACTTCAGAGCATTTAAGAAGCAATTAGTTAAATAAATGAATGGATTAAATCTTATCTGTCTCTGTCAGGCAAAGGATACAGTACTCATTTAACATGATAAGCAGGGCCATATCTCTTCTTTCAAAGCTGGAATCTTATAGCTTAATTTACATTTAACCGAGCACAAACTGCATGCTATATCACTAGCACTCAGTAAGTTGTACTGGCTGACCATAAGGAAGAGAAAGAGACCGATCCTTCCTTTACAAGATTGCTGATATCTCCATCGTATTTCATCACAGAAATAAGATTCAGTTAGAGACCAGGATAGGTCATGTATTGGCTACTATTTAAGAAAAGCAATGAAATTTGTAAATAATAATAATGCCATATCCTTTTCTTATGTTTCCCTTTCCTTGAATGAACCATGGAAAAAGAAAGAAGGTGGAACATACATTTTAATTTGCAGTATATCTTGTACACAGAGGCTGTTATAACTGCCAACCTAACCTATCCTCACAATGCATATTTCACTTTTGAACATAATTTGCAAGTTTACTAGTAAATATGTGTGTAGTTTCAAGGGACCCAAGGATTATCAAAACACTACAGTATCATCAGATCTCTGTATCATATTCTATGTTAGACCAGAAATGAGAGTCTTACGTTTGTGGTATTCATGGCAGTGTACTGTAGACATCAGTAGTGCAAGCTCCCTCAGTGAACCATTTATGAATCTTGCTGTTATGGAAAAGAAGGAAGAAATCACAGGAAATGAGCATACCTGGACAAGTAATACACTGCACAGAGTAGTATGAGTGATGCACATTTCTAAAAACACAGGCAACTGAGTATTCTAAGGCAAGAAGGTATACAAATTAGAATCATAGAATCATAGAATCAGACAAGTTGGAAAGGACCTCTGAGATCATCAAGTCTAACCCTTGATCCAACACCACCATAGTTACTAGACTGTGGCACTAAGTGACACATCCAGTCTCATCTTAAAAACCTCCAGGGATGGAGAACACCTGCCTCCCTGGTCAACCCATTCCAATGCCTGGTTACCCTCTCTGTAAAGACTTGCTCCCCAGTATCCAACCTAAACCTCCCCTGGAAGAGATTAAGACCATGCCCTCTTGTCTTACTGCTGATTGCCTGGGACAAGAGACCAATCTCCACCTGGCTACAACTTCCTCTCAGGTAGTTGTAGAGAGTGATGAGGTCTCCCCTGAGCCTTCTCTTCTCCAGGCTAAACAACCCCAGCTCCCTCAGCCTCTCCTCACAGGACTTGTGCTCAAGTCCCTTCACCAGCCTCGTTGCTCTTCTCTGGACCTGCTCCAGCCCCTCAATATCCTTCCTGAACTGAGGGGCCCAGAACTGGACACAGCACTCCAGGTGTGGCCTCACCAGGACTGAGTACAGGGAAGAATCATTTACTTGATCCTACTGACCACACTGTTCCTGATACATGCTTGATTAGGTGGGCATCTTGAAAATAATGTAGCAGAGAGGTTCATTTTTCATTCTACTCACTGAATAAGTCAAGTTCCTGCATGTGCAATATCAAATGTTGTTGTTCTTTTAGCTACTTATATCTAGAAAACAAGTGTAGTCGCAAGGGTAGACCAGTGTTTAATTAGACGTCTGCAAAGATGCTTAGCAACTGAAAGGGTTAAAAGTTCATTAAGAAATTAGTAAAATAGGTGCATATCCAAAAAAACCCGCAACATATAATTTAAACAAAGCTATAGAATAGTTTGAATAGTTAAATAGTACTCATCTGAAACTTGCTACACACACTTTTCAGTAGTAATAAAAAACCTGTAATATCTTGATTCTTCATTTATTACATTATTACAAGATAACTAAAGAGTCTAAGCTTTGATGTAAATACCAACTTTGGTTTTATTGTAGTGTGATATATTATCTATATAGTATCAGTCCTCTAAATATTTTGCACAGAACTATACAGTTGGGTACTTTCTGTGATTTTTTTTCAGATACTGTAATTCTCATAGCCTCATATTTGAACATTGGTCTGTTAGGATGTATTTCTGATGTTACCACCATTTATCCATTTGCACGCATGATTACCCACGGACAGCGGGTGCACCCTCAGCAAATTTGCTGATGACACCAAGCTGTGTAGTGTAGTTGACATGCTGGAGTGAAGAGGTGCCATCCAGGGGGACCTTGACAGCCTGGAGAGGTGGGACAATGCAAACCTCATGAAGTTCAATAAATCCAAGTGCAAGATCCTACATGTGAGTTGTGGAAATCCCAGACACACTGCCAGGTTGGGTGGAGAAATGATTTGAGAGCAGCCCCGTGGAGAGAGACTTGGGGAAGATGGCTGATGAAGAACTTAAC
>JAWWMA010000100.1:56429910-56441256 GCA_035041425.1 Mionectes olivaceus | reverse complement strand
GGGTGGAGAAATGATTTGAGAGCAGCCCCGTGGAGAGAGACTTGGGGACGATGGCTGATGAAGAACTTAACACGAGCTGGCAGTGTGTGCTTGCAGCCCAGAAAGCCAATGAAATCCTGGGCTGCATCAAAAATAGAATGGCCAGCAGATCAAGGGAGGTGATTCCTCCCTTCTACTTTGCGATTGTGAGACCCCACTTGGAATACTGCATACAATTCTTGTGTCCCCAGCACAAGAAGGACATGGAACTGTTGGAGCAAGTCCAGAGGAGGCCACAAAATTGATAAGAGGACTGGAGCACTCGCCTATGAAGACACGCTGAGAAAGCTGAGGCTGTTCAGCCTGGAGAAGAGAAAGTTGTGTGGAGATCTCATAGCAACCTTTGAGTATCTGAAGAAGGCCTACATGGAGGCTGGAGAGGACTCTTCATCAGGAACTGTAATGACAGGACAAGGAGTAGTGGATAAAACTTGAAAGAGGGGAAATATAGGTTAGAAATGAAGAAGAAACTTTCTACTGTGAGGGTGGTGAGGCACTGGAAAATGTTGCCCAGAGAAGTTGTGGATGCCCCATCCCTGGCATTGTTCACAGCCAGGCTGGATAAGGCTAGTGGAGGTCTACTGGGAGGTGCCCTTGCCCATGGTAGGGGGCTTGAGATTAGATGATCTTTCAGATCTCCTCCACCCCCTTAATGTTCTATGATTCTATGACTCTATGATTCTATTTCACATCAACAAAATAGCACAAAGTGGCACCACTACAGATCTTGGTGCGGAATTTCAGAAGTAGAACTAAGAACAGTTATACCACAGTAACTCAGAGATCACTGCTCCCATATAATTTACTTGAGGCTTAGTCATGCTTCCTATTTTTTGGCTTTCACAGGAGCATATTTTCATAAACTGTTTGGGTGGACAAAAGACATATTACCTTTCTTTTTTTTTCTGGGATTAGCAAGTGAAAATACATCAATGAGGTATCTGAGATTCACCATACTTCACTAGAAAATTCTAAACTTATACCAAGAAAGCTTCCATACAGTTAAACATGGGATTCAAATAGTTGGGAATGTAAGCAGAGTAATAAATAATAAAGATCTAAAGCCAATTAATTGTTCATATTCTATTTCTTGCTTACAGTGCCATGGAAAACAACTTTTCTTTGCATCAGTTACTTGAATTGGCACTGAAATTGTTTCAGTCAAGGATCTTTTTCTGAAAAATAGTATCAGTAATCAATCAGATTGCAAACTAGCTGCAGCAGCAGAAAGTATTTGTTACGTACTGTATTTTTCTTTCTTCAACTTAATAGGAAATTAGGAAGGTGAATTCTGCCCCACAGTTTAACTTACTAGACTAAATAATGATACTTGATATTTCATAAAATAGGTGTTTTCATGATTAGTTTCAAGATTAAACAGTTGAAACAGTTATGAAAGTGCGTGAACAATCAGTTTCAGGAGTGGCAGGAATTACGAAGTTGTGCTCATATACTTCCAAAGCTTACTAACCTCTAATGAACTTTGTAACCTGAAATGTCTTTTGCATGAAGTCTTATGTAAAATGTAACTATTTTTCCATATCTAAAATTTAATTTAAAAATATGAGTACATGCCCTTCTTCCTAAACCCCGTCATTCTTTCATCAAATTTATGCTTCCTCTAAATTCATTGCTTTATTCCACTGTATAAAACTAGGTGGATTCAAATACTTACAGGAAGAATTTGAAGTATTTGGTTGTTATTAGTGTGGAAATAGTGGACTGACACATACAAAATATTCAAAATACTTAGACATGTTCAAGTGATTTCTGTTTTGTTTGGGGGTTATACAGCATGAAACCACAGCCTGTAGTACAACAGATCTTTTCCCTTTTCATTTTTATTGTGCAGTATAATTTCAGGTTAATAAAACAAACAAAGACAACGCTTTTATTCTCTAATCCCCACATTTTATTATTTTTATTTAAATATAACATACTATACATGGTTGCTCAGTGATTTTTGTATCCCTTTTCTTTTCTAAATCCCTCTCCCTGTTTTCCTTTTACTCAGGAGTGTTATGCTGAGGGTGACAGGAAACAGAGCTTATGCTGGAGGATCTGGGATACTCTAACGTCTGCAGTTTGCTCCCACTACAGTGGGTATTACAGTATACCAAACACACAGGAATCACTGATTCCTTAATGGGTTTTTCATAGTGATTAATTTTCAGAAACCACTTTTCATGTCAGAAATGGCTCCTGACTCGCTTTGGAAAAGTGATATTTTCCAATCTTGTTGTTTGAGCAGCATGCTGTTTTGAGTACTCTGATAACACTTATGCATAATTCTCCCCTGACCAAGTAATCTAGGTAATTCTGTCTGAAGAGAATTTAATTTGTACCCTTAATGTTCTTTAAGTGGTCATTCAATGCTCCATTCGCTCAAGCTCATACTGAAGCTTCAGTACAGGTGGTTCACTACGACTTGTCAGTTTTAATTACTGAGTACAAATTTAAACAATAGAAGCTCGTTTTTATCATAGCCATTGTTTTGCTGTGAACTGTAATTACATTTAGAATCTGAAATTCTTATTTCTCTTTCTTTCTAGAAAAATGTCATCTGTGAAGAAGAAAACTGGACATAAAGTACCATAAAATACAGAATCAGCTATCGACTAAAAACATGTTGTCTCTCAATGAATACCTAGTTTTAAAACAGCTGACTTTATTTAAGGACAGGAAATATAACCATTTTGTATTTTATGGGAAAGCAATTTTTTTTGCCTTTTTTAAAAAAACAAACAACAGCTAATATTTAAATAACAGATTAAGATTGGAGTGCTGGTTAAACATTGACTTAAATAAGTTATAGAAGATTTCAACAACACCAGGCTTTATAGAGGTTAAACATTCTCAAAAAGACACATTAAGCAAGGCTCTCCTTTGTACCAAAATACAGTCTCCAAACAATAAAAATAAAACCAACTTTTTCACAACAAGAAATATTGAAGATAAACTGCAGCATCAATATAATCTTATAGTTATCACTTAAAGTATTTAAAACAAAATAATATTATACTACTCTTGTTTCTTACTAAAGACACTGCAAAGGCTTACTTATTTATTTAATGGAATACAAGGTGAACACAGTGGTACAAATTGTTTGATGTACTGTTTTCTATTTATCTGCTCTAACAAAATGAATCTCAATATGGTTACAATGGTGAGCTATCCAGAGCTCTCTAAAATTACTGAGTAAAGCAAACATAAAACAAACCTTATGTACCTTTAATTGAACAGACTTCATATTATGCTTAACTTTATTATACTGCAGTTGCTCAAGTTAAGCCATGGGACTAGTAACACTTCATAAAAATGTGCTGGATATTATGTATTTTGAGCCTTCAGTTACTGTGATGGTTAGGAAAGTTCTGTTAAAGCTGGAAACCAGCACAGCTTTTCAGTTGGCTCTCATATATAATATACATGTGAGTAATAACCTCTGAAAAATGCATGAGCATGATTTTGGATCTTCTGTCTCTCAGTCCTGAATTAGATACTGCTCTCACTATATGCCTGTGATTCTACGAGTTCATACCAACAGCAAATAGGTGAATGAGAGCATTAATTGAATATGGAGTGAAGGACTGTGTTGCCTTCTTGCTTACCTTTCACAGACCAAACGTTATTCTTAGGAATTACATGCTAGTGTTTAATTTTAACATTTGCAATCTCAGTGACTGTAACAGGGCTGTCCACATCTAGGTTCCAGCCCAACGTGTGCTGCAGAATACCACACTGATTGCAAAGCATTAGCTCCTAGCTCCAAACTGAAATCAAAGTGAGCTGAATATACACACAGATGCACTGACATCTAAGTACAGATGTGGCCCCTTCTCTCAATTTCAAAATGGCAGAAAGACCCTTTGAACAAAGTATTCTTGAAGTTTGTTCTTGAGTGCTGGTAAGTACAAAAATTTCTCCAGTATAAAGAAGCCAATACCATAAATCCAAGCACTGCTTGTTTGGTCTTTTGCTTAAGTGCACGATAGTTTAGAAAAAAGATGGATTATACACTTTAAATTCTGCCTGTAAAGCCTTGTCTAATACCTATTCTCAGAGTACTTCTGAGGTTCTGACATTTAACTCTATCAACCTCTCTGTGAAGTACTAAGAAAAAGGGAAAATAACAAAGAAGCAAATGAGGAAAATATTTCAAATAAAAAAGATATTTAACATCCTATTAAATAAATAACTTAGAGAGAAATAAAAAGAAATGAATTTAGAACATACAAGCAAACCATACTATTCATTTTGTTAGAACAGTTATACACTACTTTGCTTATCCTATCCATTCTTCCACAAGGCTTCTCCAGAAATGTTATTATTTGTGCATATGACCCAAGTGCTTCCAGTAAATGCTTGCGTGTCTAACTGTTCATTGAATCATTAGGCTTGAATGAGCAATTAAGGACTTTGATATGAGTTAGTATTCCATAAATAGCATTCCCCATGAAGATCACGCAACAGACTGTCTTATGTCCATCAAGGTCTGCTGCAGTGATATAAAAAAAAAATAAAAATGTTCACACTGGCAATAAATTCCATCCCCTTTGATCCAGCTTGCATTTTGATTATAAGATATGACAACAAACTAAATAAAGGTATTTCATGTGCTAGCAATAAGTACAAAACCTTCAAAGGCTTCCCCTGCTCTCATTTCAAACATGCAGATGGCTGTGCTATTTCTCCGCTTTTACCCTTCAAGAGAATTACCAAATATTCTTGACATAACAGCCTTTGGTTCAGCTGCACCGAAAAATAGTCTGTTCATCTATGACATGACCACCATGGGAAGAAAGTGAGCTGAAGTGTTTTTCCTTCTTGTTTTCTGTCCTCTCTTTGTGGTTCCCCTCCCATTCAGAGCCACAAACATTTGCCTTCCATTGTGCTTCCAATTTAAGGATGCGTATGTGTTATATCCATTTTCTTCTATTCTTTCCTTCAATTTGCAATCACTATTAAACTCCTTCTGTTAAAAGAGGAAAAAAATAGACAAATTCAGAACAAACATAAAGTTCAGAACTGCAGCAAAGGCAAATACTTTCTAAATATGTTTTGAAGATTTTAGTGTTCACTGACACCCTTTTAGGGTTCTACAGTGTATTTAAATAAAAGTTTCACTGTGTCCACAGTATTTTAAGCAAAATCAGTTAGATGGCAAAAGGCGAAACTAACAAAAGATATAATTAGTTACTCAGTGCATAATTATAACAGTGAAATGATATAATCTGGTCAGAGTTGAAATTAAATTTCTCTGTGTGGCAACAATATGGCAACAATATTAAATCAAATTCTCAGTCATAAACTCAAAGGTATAAGGAGGTAATCTTGAAATCATTAATCAAATTTCAGTTCTAACAAATATAATCCTTAAATATCTTGAACGAGATATTGATACCATATGTTAAACAAATATGTATGCTGTAGCCCTACTTATTTAAAGTAAGATCCTTTAAAGCACACTAATCATGAAAGAGGGCTTTTTGGATGGGTGCAAATCACGTTGTTATTACAATGGGTATGAGACCTGTTTACTTTGCTGACCTGAAGATGGGCTTAACCTAAAAAAGAATCTTGTATGATCCTGTATCTTATTGACTAAACCAGCTTGAAAGTAATTTTTCTATAGTACCAGTTATTAAGCTTTCTGTTTTTAAAGGAGAATCAGTTCTCAATTTGTTAGAAGGAGTGAAAAATACAAGCATGTGGAAGCATGTTTTGAAATGCACTTTTACTAGATCTGCTTTTCTATACTGAAGGCAAGAATACTTTGTTTTCATAAACAAGTAATTCCTACATACAAATCCACCTAATTTTAACAAACTACATATATATTCCATTTAGAAGGCTTTTAAAAGTGGAATGATTACAACATGATTAAATTAAAATGAAAAGCTAGTACTTTGTCGTTTCTGCATGTCAGAAAATAAGATGTCATTTCACAGCTCAGGTAGAAACATGTCAGCATCTCAGAGTATGATATACTAACTGCATGCATTATTTTTAATCTATCTATGAACAAGACAATAAGTCTGAATAATAAAACAATTTTCATGGTACAGGTAATAATTTCAGGGACATTTTATCTTTTATTACAATCAAAATCCCCAGATATTCAGGAAATAAACATACAAAAAGGATCCACATTAATAAAAAAATATAAGACTACTGAAAATATGTATTTTCCATACCTATTGAATTAGAATTTTAAAACATTTCATGTTCAGTACTTTGATTAAATGAGAATTTTGTGTGTATAATTAATGTTTTAGTTGCCTCTAAGACAACAGAACACATGCTTAACAGAACTGCACCTATTCAAACTATTTGCCTTTAACTTTAGGATTACTAGCTATTTGAACGATGGTTGCTGGGGAAGACACTATCAAGGGAAAACTCTCTACAAAGCGATTATTGATACTTCCTGTATTCACAAAGCTATGTACAGACAATTTAATACTTATTTTCTGTAATATGCTACCTTGTGTGTCAAGGTATTAAAAAGGTAGATGGCCACCAATCACAGTTCGAAACTGTAGTAATTTCTCCTATCTGCAGGCAGCTTATTTTGGTAAAGAAACCCAATAGTGAGTTTTTCTTTGTTCCCTCATTCCAAGCAGAGTCAGTCAAATGGAAAAGTATTGGTAAATATAGAAGAAGTCAACTTGTTTTCCCAGATGCAGAATTGTACTCAGATCCAAACTTTTACCTCTATTCTTAGACAATAGAAAGAGAACAGATGATGCTGTGATGTGGTTAAGAAGTCTTATTGGCAGGGGTCTGAATGCTACCCAGGACTGCCTTGCTCATTTCAAACAAATTTCAGCATAATCCTGCATAAAATGTCTATTGTGCACATGCTCAAGAGTGTTTTTACAATTTTTATTGGTTCTGGTATTCATATCCATCTGCAAGCTGTCACACTGTAGTAATATGAGGCTAACTGCAAATCTTGGGAGTCTGGGAAAAATAATAACAGAAGCATTCTTGAAATTGCTAAAGTATTATGGAATAGGTTTTGAGATATCATTATATTGTGATTTTATGATGTGAATATTGAAAAATTATCTCAGCTGGAATTAAAAAAAAGGTTTTCCACGGGCATATACTCCCATCAACAGTATTTCTAATACACTATGAATTACTGAATCTTCTGGCAGCAGTTTCCACCTATGGTACAGGAAAAGCTGTTTTGACTTCTTTTGTACATATATAGGGCCCTGGACTCTCACCATACCAGCCATGACAAACAACTTGGATAAGAAAATTTGTCTTGGGCTTTGTGTTGGCCCATCACAAATGACTAAACTTCATGCTATAAACTGAGACGTGTGAAATGAAAGATGATGACTTATGGTAAAACCATCACCTATTCACAGAAGCATACCTGCAATGACTATACTGAATAACTCAGTACAGTTACATCTCTCAGTAGAGCAGGACTAAGCCCTGATCATCCTGTACTTCTGGCCAGTGTAATTTTAGAAATGAAAATGTACACTTAATGGAATTTAAGAAACATTTATTTGTTCTATCTTTCCTTGATGTGATTCTTTGACACTGTTACAGAGTTTAGAAGGTTGCTTTTGAACCAGACACAGCGCAGATGAGGGAGGACAGTTTTTGCTGTCTCTATGAACTAAACCCACCTCGTAGAAATTTTTCCTTAAAACTGAGTGCCAAATGGCTTCAAGCCCCTTGAGTCTCAGTTAAGATTAGCATTACTTTGTTATTTTCAGCAGAAGGAGGAGACTTAGCCACATAACTTAAGGATCAATCCTGTCCCTATCTGTGACCTTCTTTCTACAAAGCCTATGGATGTTCTGAACACTGAGCAACTTGAAGACTGGCTCACAACCTTTCCAAGAACTGACAAAACATTGGAAATTACAAACCAAACCAGATGTAGTGTCGGAAGAATCTGGAGTTTGTTTTATAATGAGGACGTATGATTATACATTTGAGTTTAGTTGTCAGATTTATATATCATATTGCTTTCTACTAAAAATATTTGGATAGTAATGGGGTTTTCTTGCATTGGTTTGTTTCTGCTTGTTTGATTATTTGGGTGGTTTTCATGACTGGTTTTTTCCCCCAAAAGTATCAGTAAACCCAAACTTAACCAAGTAAAAATACTGCATAAATGGAATACTTCCAAATGTTAACCAAATTCTGCTCAGACTAAGCATATCTGATGTACAAGTTCACGTCTCTCTGTACTGCCCATAATCTTTTGTATTAATTAACACAGTCAATTTAAAGCTGCTCTAGAAATCTTCAAAGTTGTAGTTCGATGATTTGGTGTGTTTACTTGATTAGCTCAAGTTTCCATGATTTCAAGTACACTTTATCCCTCCCAGAATTACTGCTAAATGAGACCGCACTGCAAAAAAAACAGGGAAAACAAGCCTTCAGGACTACATTTTGTAGGACCATCTCCACTGACTTCTCCTTAATAAGAAATGAAGCAGTAAACACAATAAATCCCAGCATCTAGGTTGGTATGATATAAGCTTAGCAAACAAGAGGAAGCTTGTGCAGAGGGGTGTTCCTGGTTTATCAGAGGATGAAATTTTGATGAACAGCCCACTTCAGTTCTAATTAGCTTTAATTAGTAAGACAGAGACAAGTGGGGTTTTCTTTAGTCAAGACAGGGAATGGTGCTGACTTCTGCAATCCATTTGGAATGTAAAAAGGTACTTACAGAACCGTAGACTTTTCCTTTTTTGTTCATGGCTAAATAGTAGTTGCTCTTAATAGACTTAACTGCCACAACTCCAATTTCCACAGATGTTATCTCCAATATGCCTAAAAAAAAAATTGAGCTATTTAATCACTTTTTTAGAGGATTTTCTCACTGCAAAAAAGACAACAAACCTGAAAAATAGTAAACTTGTAATATTCTGGACCAGTCGACCAACAAACTTTAGCAAAATTCTTCTCTAAACAATTGCAAAAATACACATAAACATTTTTTTAATTAACATTTTGCTAACCCTGCATTTTAAACCACATAGATAGTCAAACAGCTCCATTCTTTTTAGCATAGATTTTACTAAAGTTTATCAGAAGAGACATTGGAACCACAGCACTACATTAAATATATAGCATATGTCAATAGAATGTTAGATTTTCCCCCAATCTTCAAAACCCTTGGTAAACAACTTATTCTTTGTAAGACATTTAGATAAACTAAGTCTGTTGGTTGCACTGAGCTGATAAATTCACTTTTGGCAAGTGTCTTGACAATTTGGGATATAGTAAGACTAATCCAAATAGCCACACTATCTTTGTCTTTCAGATATCAGAAACACTGCTCTGTTTGTAATAAATATGATTAATTTTTTTTCCTTTAAAATTAACTGTTTCTGCAACACTGGATAGTTAAAGGAACTAGTAATGGGAGATGCAGCTTTTCATCTCTATTTTCTGCCCAGGAGCATACTGTCTTGGGACTAGTAGAAGTTACTACTAGGAGCAAAGGTCCCTCTGATATCTGGAGCTGCCTACCTACTGCCAAGCAGAGGAGATATGGCCAATTACTTAAATGAAAACTCTAAAAACAACTTCCATAATTACATGCAATATTAGCTTGAGAATTAGCACAAAGTGCTTAGGGGAAATAAGAGAAACTGAACTCAGAGGAACTCTGTAATCAAGAAGGACGCAAAAAATGTGAGGTAAAGAGTCTGTTAGGGCTCATGAGCTACTTAAAGGGGAGGCTCAGGGGGGACATCCTTGCTCTGTACAAATACAATGCGTAGTTGTGGTGAGCTGGGAGTTGATCTCTCCTGTCATGCCTGCAGTGAGAGGACCAGAGGGAATGGCCTTCAGCACAAAGAAGGGAGATTCATATTAGAAATAAGAATAACTTTTTCTTGTTAGGGTGGTCAGGCATTGGAATAGGTTGCCCATGAGGTGGTGGAGCCACCATCCCTGGAAGTGTTGAAGAGGCATCTGGATCTGGTGCTGGGTGATATGGCTTAGTGGTTTAGGGGTTACAGTGATGGTGTTGGGTTGACAGTTGAACTGGATAATCTTGATGACCTAACCTTAAGGATTCTGTGATCTTCTATGATCTTTTAAGGCTAACTTGCCTACTGTTGCAAAGGAACATATATTATTTTCAGTATGTAAAACAGAGAATTATCTCTAATCTCAAGAAAAGTTGTGAGGGCTTCTTAATTTAATCTTGATAGTCAGCTTGTATATATCTGTGTCATGACACTGATAGAGGTAGCTCAGTGAGTCCATACCAGCCAAGGCCTATCATCTTTGTACTATTCTTAAAATGCTGCTCATTTTCACAGCAAAGAAAAGCCAAAGTTGCTTTCTTGATTTTCTGCAAAAACATTATTATAGAGCACTGAGGAGCTCTCCCATGGGAAATCTGCTAAAGTATTTGTGCTCAAAATCAAACAGAGTTAAATGGGCTGCCTGAAGTTTTGTGGATGACAAATTATTAGAGGGTAAGAACGTGGTGTGAACACTGCTGCAACACCATAAGTGACATGGTGTTTTTTGTATTTTCCACGCCAAAAAGTGATGAGAGGAACTCAGTTAATTCTTTCTACAGAACTGTATTGCAGTAACCTGAACAAGTCTGGGTCTATTTCTAACAGTAAACAACTGCAACAAAACAAAAAATTAAGACAAACCAAAACACAAACAAACAAAAATGATACTGTCATAATGTGCCATTATTTTATCTTGAAATGGATTAAACTGACTTAGATTATTATCCTTGTAACAGTAACTGTATTAGACCATTTCAACAGATTATTACACTAGCAGCTAAAGGAGAACAGTGCTTAAATAAGAAACTTATACTGAATTAACCCATTTTAAGTGTCTTGCACTTGAATGATGGAGATACAATGCTCTTCAGTACAATATTTAAAGTGACAGAAGTAAGCATATAATTATAGAAAATTTAGTCATTTTTTTCTGGTAAAGTTTGTTTGCAATCTCAGACTCTGTTATATGGGGCAGCTACAAATAATAAGCAGAAAAGTTGATACATTTCATAGAATCATAGAATCAGCCAGGTTGGAAATGAACTCTAAGATCATCAAGCCTAACCCTTGATCCAACACCACCACAGTTACTAGACTATGGCACTAAGTGACACATCCAGTCTCATCTTAAAAACCTCCAGGGATGGAGAACCCACATTTCCCTGGGCAGCTCATTCCAATGCCTGATTGCCCTCTCTTTTCTTCCTAATATCCAACCTAAACCTCCCCTGGCAGAGCTTGAGCCCATATCCCCTTGTCCTATTGTTGGTTGCCTGGGAGAAGA
>JAWWMA010000100.1:56399381-56417412 GCA_035041425.1 Mionectes olivaceus | reverse complement strand
GAGATCTGATTGGGGAGAAAATAATATTAGGATTTATTACTAACGAAAATAAAAACTAAACAACTACATCTACAATAATTCTAATTAAACAAAAGCACTATGTATTTACAGAAACACCCTTCCCCTTCGTATCAGTCCAGGAGGAGAAGCGTCTTTCTTTTCACTTTTAAAGCTTCAGGTCTTTCAAGCAATTCTGTAGCATTTTGCAAGTTCTTCTCTGTCATCTCTGGGACGACAACCCTGACTTGTTGTAGCTGGAATTGTTTCTCTCTCTGTCTCTTTCTCTTTTGGGTCGATCTCAGGGCTGGGCCTACCTCCCTCCTGGGCTAAGCCAAAAGCGAGAGGTTACCCAAATCCTGTAAGGTGGACTACAAGGGGACACTTGCTTTTCCACTTCACCACAGGGTCACAGGGAATAATGGCTTTGAGTCCACCCCTGTTTCCTGTGGAGGTCTTGTCCCCACAGGAATAGTCCTTGATAGACTTCTCCGACGTGGGTCCACCCCTCAGACAACAGTTCTTCCATTCTTTGCTGTTCCTAAGGGTCACAAATTCGGTTCCACCAGCATCAATCCCTTCTGGGATCAGACAAATCCTATCCAGGCTGCCTTGCTCCAGCATAGGTCTTTTTCTCCATGGCTACAAATCACTTCAACACTCTGTTTTATCTCAGGCCTCCCACAGAATCTCAGTAAGACCTTACCCAGGCCATCTCACTCTAGCATAAGGTTCCTCTCTCCGTGATCACAGTCCAGCAAAACTTTGTGTCATCTTAGACCTCCTACAGTCACATCTTCTTCATCCATTCCTCTGCTTCAGCGTGGGCTCCATCGTGAGCTGCAGAGGGTCATCTTTGCTCCCCAACAATCTTCCACAGGTGGCAGGGATTTTAGATTTCAGTCTTTTTCCCTGCTGAAGGGAGAGAGAGAGGGAGGGGGAGAAGGAGCCGTCTCTCCCGCCTTTTGCGGCTTCTCATCTCTCTCCCGGCTGCCAGCTCTGATCTTGGAGGCTCCGCTATCTCTCCGGTTGGAATTCTTTTTGTAGAAGCCCTGTCCAAGTTCTTTACATTTTTTTTCTTCACTCTGTTACATGTCTGGTCAGGGGGGCTTCAGTGCTGCTTCTGCCTCCAGCCCAGGGCCAGGGGAGTAGAGAGGCTTGGCCCCCCCTTGGGCCAGCTGCCAGCTCCTACCTGGCTCCCAATTTCATCTGCCCCACAACCTTCTCTTTCATTTTCTTGAAAATGTAATTAGCAAAGGCATCACCTAAACTTCTGATTGGTTTTACTGTGGAAATTTACTTGGATAAGCTACTTCCAGTTCCCAAGTGGGGTACCTTCGCAAACCCACGACATGGTGACACCACAATAATTAATAAAAATAATTTTTTCTAATTATCTTAAATTATTTGAATATCAATCTCTGATTTCCAGCTTAACAATTCCAATGTTGTGGCACATATCAGAGATTTCTAGATGCTTTTTAATTCAGAGAGTAATTTAGGTTGGAAACGGCTTTGGAGCTCATCTGGTCAAAACCCCAGGAGCGAAATTAAACAATTTGTTATGTTGTTCTGTTTCTCCTTTTTATTATCTATGTTATCTCTAATGTGGCTGTCCTGGAAAAGAGTTAAGTGATTCCTATGACTGAGGATCGTTAGAATCCATCTCTATCAACTACATCTTTCCAAACTGGATCTGTCACATGCAAACTCAAACCTCAGTGGAAGGCACTGTGATGAAACTGGCATTAGATTTAGAATCTAATACTTATTCCACTGCAAAGGAATTAGAAGCAATAGGCACAGAGAAGATCACTGACTTTTGACAAGAAGGTGGCTAACGGGGCACTGTGAAACATATGCAGAAGACAGTGACAGCTGATTCCGATTTCTCTTCCAACATGTGGATTATGTTACACTCACCCAAGCACTAAACTTTCATCTCAAACAGTTGTGAAGGTGAAGGCTTCTGGGGGTCTCATTCTCTAATTATGCCTGACTTAGAATTCACCTAACTAAGACTAACATAGATAGGAAGTCAAGTTCTGTTAGCTGTTCCACCTTTCACCTTACCATGCATCTGGGAAATATTCAGATAAAGATCATAACCTTGCATTTTGGCATTAGCTAACTAAAAAACATTAAGATATCACCAACAATTTGCCTTTGACTGGGAAAATTAGAAGCACATTTTAGATGTAAACACTGTTGTGGTACTAATATTGCTGGTAATGATTAAAGGCTGCTACTTTAACTGTAATGGAATAAACCAAAACTGACAGTCTTAGTCCATTCCCATTTTCAGTTTAAACAAGGTAAGAAAATCCCAGTGGTATATTATATTCTGAATGAAGAGGAAAGCTGTGAATACTTAGAGATGAGTATTTTCAATGAGGTCTACCAGTGGAAAGCAGTATGTGTGAAGTACTGTAACAACTCTGTGGTTATGAAACAGAAGTGAGGACAGTATCCAGCTCTTTCTGCTCTAAGAGGCCTCTCTACCACTTGAACTTTGTAATTGTACACAGGCTAGATCTATGTACATCTTTAGAGTTGTTGCAGTAGAGGGCAGCATTCCTTAGTCAATTTATTTCATATTAATTAGCCAATTAATTAGACTATCATGACCATAATTATCACTTTGTTTTGAGAAAAGACATTAGAAATCAAAAGCTGATAATATAGGAGTTCAAGGACTAGAATACCTGAGACTATCCACATGCAGGAAAGGGGATTTTGAAACTCCCTTTCACCTACTGTTTCGAACTAAAGCTACAGAACTGAAGTCCATAATGTCCAACTGAAGTCCAACTGAAGGCTATGTTAGGCCTGTGTTAGGATGCAGTCTTACAACCTCACTGGCAAACCTTGCTCACTTCTAGGATTATTTCTGTGTTGAGGTTTCTGCTAACCGGAAAAACAAAACCAAAACCAACACATGACTGCCTAATGTAAAATACTCAAGACTCAGCAGAGATCAAATTGCAGAAGCAGAAGTCAGGGAAACTCATTAAGAATGAAAGCACTTTAATGAAAAATTTGGATTGGGATTTGTACCACCAAAGAAAAAAAAAATTCCCTAAATATTGATGTCTAACCAAAGATTACAGCTTGTCTGGGTACATGATTAGCCAAATATTACATATGCTAAAAGTGGAAGTTACCGTTCTTTAAGAACTTTAAGAACTGCTGTATATTAGCAATTTATTGTCTATTTATTGCCGGTTTTCTTTTTCTCCAAAGTTGTATTTTTGAGCCGTAACTCTTGATAAAGATGAGGCTTCCTTCCTGAAACAAGTGTTTTGTACTGTATCAAATTTTCACATTAATAAGCATGAAAAAAGTAATTCTGTGAAATCATGAAGCTGTGCATGCTGCTAAAGATTGTGAAATGAGATGCAGCAGACATTAACAAAAGCATCTGTCTCACATATTTAATTTCTTTAGCCTTTGATGTGTTTCAAATATCAGTAGAGCCTTTTCCTCCTCTTCCCCATTGCAGCGCAAGTTCAAAGAAAGCATATAATTAAAAAGCTGAATTGTAGCAAAAGCTTTCTAGCAACTTTGAACTGCCACATACAGTTTAGCTATTATTAAAAATGCTATAATTTCTGAGCTAAGTTTATTAAAGCTTTTTTTGTTAATTGGTGTCCATTTATCTTCCACACAGTGGTGGAAAAAAAATACAGATGTTTGGGGACATCAGGAATATACAGACTGTACACTAAATACAAGATTTACTGTGAAAAAATAATTTCTACAAATCAAATGTTAAGGCAGAAGAAAGCTTACGAAGAAGAAAGCAGAAAACCCTACCCTTAAGCAAGCAAAAAGATTGTTCAAGATAAAATATCTACCTACAACCAAATTTGAAATCATTGCTTCTCAAGCAAGCGATACATATAGTACATAAATGAGAGAACTACTAAATATAGGTAACACACTAGAAAGTGTAGAAATAGATGCAAAAATTGAGTTAGGAATTAAACTGCTAGGGAAAAACTAAAATACCACAGTGGAAACTGAATACAGATCTTCTGAAGTCCTTGGAATTCACTGGTATTTGTAACTAGAGAAACTTGGGTAACATCACTTACCATAACAATTCAAACAGAACTACAAAGACTTTGCAAAAATTGAGGCACTACAGAAAACTTTTTAAATGAAAAAACCCTTAGTCTGCTTGTTAAGGCATAATGCCTGAGAGAGCAAACCTAACTGTGTGACAAACTCCCATGCAGGCTAGGAGCCTACACTGCTTTATTTAAATTGTTCAATTTTAATGTAATGCCTCTAGAGGCATTACTGAGTATCTGATACAAAAATCCTTAACCAAGTAAATAATATGTTCAATTTTATACATTTTGTAAATATGTACATACCATTTACATATTTCTAAATGTTTATATGTTACATAATTTAACATATATTGGGCACATATGTATCACCTTTTTTTCAGAGGAACTTTCTCTTATTTTGTACTTCTACTGTGTTTATCATGAAGGAATTAGCACCACAGGGGTTGGAACTAGATGATCTTTAAGGTCCCTTCTGATCCAGGCCGTTCGATGGTTTCTAGGTGCTCACCATGCTCATGTGTTAGTTCTGCAAGGTAATTCAGCCCGCTGGCTTTAGTGCTGTTAACTCTCAGGCTAGCTTGTTTGAAGCTAATTGAGAAAGCTTTGTAGTGCCATAGTGAAGAAATACTTTGTCTCTTCTCCAGAGTAAGGCTCACTCTTTCTGTTTGACTAATTCTGATTCCCTCTGTGCATTAGATATTGTATTTTTGCTGGCCATTGGTCCAGTTGGCCAGTGATATTTCCACTTTTATTCCTATCTTACCATGTCTTCAGGTAGTATTTATAGACTGGCATCTGGTTGTAAAGGTTAAGTTGTCACAAACAATTTTACATGACCCTTTACTTAAAAGACACCAGAAAAAGAAATAGCTTTTAAGTTCAGCAATAAAACTGAACTGATGGAGGTCGTACCTTTAGCTATGCACCTGTAAGTATCCACTTTTCTCTTGTTCACAACACTAAACTTGCATGTAGGAAAAGACTTTTTTCACATGTATATATGAATGTTAGCTACTGATGTAGTGATGTATGAAGACTTTATATATATATATATACATATATCTATCTACACACACATACATACTGAGCATTTCACATGTAATTTAGAATCATACTCCTAAACTGTGAAATACATGTAACTGGATGCAAAATCCATGGTGTATTTCCCATCAGAAGCCAAATTGCTGCATAGCTATCAAATTATTCATACTCTGAAATTGTACTGAACATGTATAAAGTGAACTAGACAGTAATTTATATTTCTGATATAGAAAGTGATGTAGAAAAAGAACAGTTAGAGGATTCTACATGCAGGCAAAGTGATAGTGACCTCCTGTAAATACTTGTAATACCAGGGCACAGGGTGAATTTGCTTTTCTTAAAATTTGATATATTTTCCCTTCTCATATTTCTACCCATGAGACAGATGTCAATCTTGCCTAATGGAAAGATCTTGTCTACGCTACTTCCCATGGGGAAGCAGGCCAAACAAAAGCAGTTACTGATCAAATACAAGAATGACACCTTTCAGAAAATATTCTGAGCATTTCACTAATTATTATCTTTTCAGCTCAGCTGAACTTTATCCAACTTTTAGCAAATATCTATGAAAACCACGATTGTTTGCGGTGACATCAGATAATATGTATGTTTGCATCTACATATCACTAGGATAATACCTTGTGCTAATAGTCTGGTTGATGAATATTAAGCTCATTAATGTGTTTGCACCTTTCTCCACACCAAAGAAATTGTCTGCCAGATGCCCCAATTCATGATTTTTCTGTATTTTGTAAGTAAGCAGGAACAGTGTCAAGAGACATAAAAGAGACTAAATAATGAAAACCGAAATTGATGGACTATATTCCAGGGTGCACTTCAGCACAGGGCTGAAGTGTGTTCATACAGAATGCTCACAGACTAACTGCAAATACACCACCAATGCATCATCAAAAAATATATCTCTACAAGAGACACTTCATTAACAAAGAATAGATCATGATGAAACATTTGGCTAGCTTTGCTGAAAAGGAATTGTTAATTGTGATTATGAAATGTAGTGTCTGACAATGGTGGCATAAAATGGCTGGAATTTGTAGATTTTCTTCCTGTGAGCCATAAGCAGAGCTGGCAAATACAGTGGTGACAGCAGTTTTAGTAGAGATGTGTCAGCCATAGTTAAATTTCAAGTTTGCACTCTGACTTCTTCACATAAAACACTTTCACTTTACAGCCCAGAAGTCTCGCCAGCACTGGAAAAAATCTACTTGTAAAAAGCCTCAGGTCCCTCAAAACATAATGAATAATAAAAATCAGAGTTTAGTGAATACAGCAGAATTAGTAGATAATATAATACACAAAAACATTTACAGTTCATCCTACAGTTTCCAAGGCAACATTATTTTGCCTTGTTTTTACTGCATTAATATTCTATTTCTGCCAGTAGAGGGGGTATATAAGATAAATGCACAGTGACTTTTAAGACTGGCCTAAATATAAAGAGTTCATTCTTCTGCTAAATCTGCTTCCACTAAAATCAATGCATCCCTCTACCTCTTTAGGATACTAAGCCCCCTTGGTATCTACTCACTGAGCATTTGGCTCTTAGGTAGTCAAGAGATACTACTTTGATTGCAGTGGGGTGTACAAGTCTAAATGCACTGCTGAAACTAAATCACAATCTTAAATGGAACAGTGCATTAGCTAATGAAGTTAGGTGTCAAAGACTTGAGTAGCAAAGCACGTGAATGAAACACCTTGCATCAGAGTTTTAGCACAGAAAATAACTTCATTATGATTTATTCAACTTGTTCATGTCAGTAAGTCATCCATTCAAAGTTAAGAAGTGATTGGGATTTTGAAAGATAGTGGAATTTGTAACAGGAAAGAAATCAGTAAGTAAAAATATGGTGTCAGAAGATGAGTTCTATTACTTTTTTTAAAAAAGACAGTAATCAGAATCAGCCAGTTTAGGACACTAACTGCATACCCTTATTTTGCTTAATAAATTAGTTAAAACTAATGCAAAACATATTTTGACAAATTTTTATGCTTCCACCATAATGTGTTTTCTATGCTCCCAACATAATGCCATTTAATGTAATTTAACTAACAAAACAATGTTAAATTGTGGGTTTTGAATTTTTTAGTTTCATGCTGATTTCTTTCCAAATGTGGCTTGACAAAGGCCATATGCAAATGATTATCTTGCACATAACTAATTCATCATCCACCATTTTCTAGCATAACTAAAAACGAAAAATTATGAATTAAAGTAACTGTTCATGAAGTCATATAACTATGCATATACAAATCTGCAGACACTTCGTGGTTAGCAAGTGGAGTGTTAAACAGTACCGAGCACTGAGAATCAACAAAATTACTAAAACAACAAATGCAAAATGATTATTTTTATATTAAGAATTCATGTTGAATGCTTTAAATCATGGTAGTATAAAGCGACAGTAAGGCTGAGCTAAGTTACTTCTTGTGTGAAACAACTGCATTATATAGTTATTTCATATTCTGATAAACCATAAAACCTACTCAGGTTTTAAACTCAACCTCCTGTACAGTACATGTAGAATAAAGCAAAACAAATTCCAGCAAAAATTTTAAAGGGTCAGTTTTGACCCATTTTCTTCTGTATCATTAGTCTCTTTCAGTGTAAACAGTCATCTTGTCTCTTTCCTTTTCTGCAGGGTTACTCCTTTTATCTTCCTGTTTAGATACATTAACAGGGAGGTCTTAAATCCTCTTTCACCCTTTCTTTTGCTGGGCTAAACAAGCAAGTTTTTTCACATTCTGTGGTAAAACTGGCTCTATCCACTGCAGAGTGATCCTCAGCTTCATCTCTGCCTCAGTTCCCATTTCTTTTTCTTGACTAGAATAATGCATTTTATTTCCAATGAGCTCTTAATGGGCCAGAATGGAAAGACGACTGCTCCACCTCTACAGGAACTCTAATGTAGAACACTAGGGGTTTGTGTTTATATTTTTCATGGCTGCATGGCATTAGAAATTCTTATTCATGCTCTGATGAAACTGTATGCTGAAATCTTGCTTTCAGATTAATTAATAGTTGTCTGTAATGAATATTCTTGTTGCTAGTCCATAACAGTATGTGGAGTAAACTTAGACAGTACAGCTAAGAATTAAAATGTGGCTCAGTTTATATAAAAAGGCTGAAAAGACAGCAGACTGTTATATCTCTGTTTCTCAGAGTACCCCAGAAGATTCCCATTCTAGGTTTCCAAGTTTTAATAATCCATAAAAGTTACTGGATGCTTGAATGGATGACATCAAATTTCTTGCTTTGCCTTGGAGATAAGCCTGCATCCTCCTGAAAAATGATCCTGGATAGCAATTTCAACATGACTTTGAACTCATCCCTGCCAGCATCTTAATCTGAACACAGCTTTATCTGAGAGGGTCCTACTGGACTAATGGCTGTCCTCAAAGATTTTGGTCTCTGACATCTGGAGTAACTGCAGAAAGTCTTGTGTATATTAAGTTCAGATGAAGCATAATTACAAGATAAGAACAATCATTTTGTCTCCCTTTTTTTTTTTCCTGTCCCTATCATCCCCTACTTGCATGTGCATTCACCCTTTGAATTGCATGAAGATAGCAAAGTTGTAATTTCACTTCCATCTGCTGATAAACAAAGACAGAATGTGATTCTTTACAGTGCCCACTTGCTTGCAAAAGATATTTTTTTTCCCCTACAAGATGAATTTGAGACCTTTTTTTCAGAAAAGCACCACCTGGTGAGGTTCAAAAGACATAAGGTTTTCAAGGCCTTTTTTAGTAAAAAGGTGGTATTGTGAGACTTCTGTCCTGTAGCTGGTCACATCTGTCCAATACCTATTCTTTATTTAGTGGAATCAAAATAAGAAAATAAGAACCAAAACTGGATGCTTTACTATGGGATCTCATCTATCTGGCTGGACTTCAGGAGAGGTGATACATTTTCAGTGCTTTCAATAGTAACTTGGACAACAAAGCAATTTAAATTTGGTCGTGAGACATTGAGAAATCTCAGACATATAAAGCTGCTCTAGTATATAGGAAGCATTTTATGAGACTGGTGAGTGGAGCAGTGGAAGGTAATTTGATCATTTAAAGACAATGCACATTTACACAGCTGGGGTGCTCTAAGAAACTGTATTTAAAACACGCATTCTGCCAAGACAGCCAAGTTAGAAGTTGATTTATCTGGAACTCCATTTAAAACTGATTTTAAAAATCCCTTTTAAAAGTTAAGGTAAGGAGTAGCTTTTGAAGACAAGAGGCTCAAAATCAAACAAAATAAAAATAAGCTCTACTAAAGATTTTTCTTTCTCCTCACCTCACAAAGAAGTACCTGCCTTTTCGTATCACATTATCAATGTATGGACAAACCTTACTCACCAAAATCAGTGATTTACATGGAGGAACTGAAATTCTTGTGTTTAAACTAACTATTGTTATCCTCCAGTTATGAACCGAAAGTGCAGGACAGTATTTTTGAGTAATCTAAGAAAAGGCATCTTGAATTTGACATTCATTAGGGACCAGATTTAAAGTTCAGTAGAGTCAGTGGAAACGTTTCCATGAACTTCAGTCTGAATCCTTTAACAGCACATATCTCAGTGACGTCCATTTCCTCACAACTCAAACTCAACTCTCAATTAGACATATATTACTTTATCGCATTTGAAAATATACACACAAACCAAAAAATGTCTGTAAGATAAAACATAGCAAAATTATGTATTAATGTAGGTTGATGATCATCTATGCCTGTGCCAGATATAGTCAGCAGTTGCTTTTTATCAATCTACAATGAAGGACTATTTTTCTTCAAAGAAAAAAAATATAATCACTCTATCACAGCTCTCAGCAAACATATACAAGGGGACATTTTCTATTTGACCTCTGAAAGGGAAATATTTGAATACCAAAACCAAAACAGCAAAATATTTCCCACTTTCAAAGACAAGCAAAAGTTTATGTAACTCATCAAATATATGGATCAAACCCTCATCTACTTGATATCAAAGCTGCTCTCCTGTAATCAATAGAGGATCCTCTTTTATACCACTATGAGGTCTTACTCTGTTTATTAATATTATTTGGGTAGTTCAAAAAGTTTCTTGGATATTAGGTTGTTTGGACTTTGTGAATGGGATGATATGTAAAGGCACTGGTGGTAAATAACAGCCTAATGAAGTATTTGACTTCAGGAATTTCAGTGATTCAGCGACTTTCTAATGGGGATGCTTAGAGCTTCTGTCATTTGTTGAAAACACTGCTAGTAGTTCTCAAAGAACTAATACTTTTCTTCTTTATTTCTATAACACCAAATTAAGAGGCTACTTAAAAATACACACACACAAAAGACCTTAGCAGTTTCAAGAGAGATAAGTCTGAAGCCAAGGCACACAAGAATCAGTCTCAAATTTTTCAGTTTGCATATTGGGAGGCTACTGTAGCAACTGTTTAAAATAAAATGCCACTGTAAGAAAAAAAGTGAAGGTTTTCCTTTCTGCTAATGAAGTAGTCTTTAGTAAGATCTGTTGTGTACAAGGACCACCCTTGGAAATGCCTCTGCTCTGACTATGAAGAGCACTATTTTTTTCAGTGGATTATTCTGCATGACACTTTTAACACTTGAAAATTGTGAAAGGCAGTTAGTGTTGCTTTAGAAGTGCCATTCCTCTTCAGAAATCTGTGGTTTATGCTCTAGTGAAATGTAAACTGGCCTTAATCCCAATAAAGTCAATGGCAAAACTACAGCTGATTTGAAGAACAACATTATCAGGTCCTGCAATTCCAGCTGCTACTTCTTACTGTGGTTTAATACAACAAACAGATGCATAAAATTCTCTGTGGACATGATACTGACATTGTCTCTGTCAGAAAACCAACTTCTGTCAACTTAGGAAATAAAATTAAAGCAGTATATTTTGTTACTCTATCACTGATAAGGCATTCCATCACAGTGTCATAGGAAGATAACTTTGATTTACATTATAAAGAAAACATTTGCCTTGGATTTAAGAAGGAGTTTCCTAGTGCTTCCCACCAAAAAACCAATCAGAACTATGCTTACTGGTTTCTCTTTTAAGGGTTATTATGAAAATTTTCCGTCTAAATGAGAGTCACTAACATGCATGAACTGCTGAACTTTCTGCTTCCCTTGCAACCACTTGCTGTATTTAATATACTGCCACTAAATTACTCAAGCAGAGGGTCAAGGGCCCTCTCTATTGCATTTCAGTGCTCAGTTTCCTTTGTTCAGTCAAACTCTTCAAGTTTTCACCAAGAACCAGCCTCCTTTTATTCTTTTCAACAAACTTGGCAAATGTGCCTGGGGCTCAGCTTTCTTCAGAGCATGTTGCAGTTGTTCTACTCAATCTTCTCTTACACTAAACATATAGCTAGAGAAGGAATCCTTTTGTTCATAAAGCAGGAAAAAATTGCCTCATTTTGTAAGGTTAAGGTTCTACAATTATTACCACAAATTCTCAACTCCCCAGTCTGATGGGAGTTCATGGCAGTCTCTTAATATCCCTGTCATACTTGCTGCTTCTAAAGACACAGGTGGAAGACTTATAGTGAAAATGTCTTTTTTAGTGTTTGTACAGCACCTCAAACCCCAGCCTTTTTAGTCCCAGAATCCAAATTATTCATACAAAAAATGCCCCAAACCACTATCAACTAGAAACCATGAAAAAACTGCCTGACATAATGTAAGTGTATTTTCAAAAATATTCAGTACTTGTTTTAATAAGAAGATTGAGTCAGAATAATGGTACTATAGAGTAGAACCTATCTCATGTCTTTAGCTTACAAAACATACATAATTTACGGAAATCTTTCTTTCAATTCCAGCAGTAGAAAATAAAATTCTTGTACAGGTTGTTTTCTCAGGAAGAAAGTTGCATACACTAGGTGCTTTATTATATATTTTATGTGGGAGTGTTGGCCTACTGAAAGGCAGGAAGGCTCCACAAGGGGATCTGGAATGCCTGGATCGATGGGGTGGGGGCAGTGCTATGAGGTTCAATAAGGTGAAGTGCTGAGTCTGGCACTTCAATCACAACAACACCGTGCAGCTCTGCAGGCTGGGGGAGAGTGGTTGGAAAGCTGCCCAGAGGAAAGGCACCTGGCCAACAGCAGCTGAATATGATCCAGCAGTGTGCCCAGGTGACCAAGAAAGCCAATGACATCCTGGCCTGTATCAGCAATAGTGTGGCCAGCAGGACCAGGGCAGTGACTGTCCCCCTGTACTGGGCACTGGTGAGGCCACACCTCAAACCCTGTGTTAAGTTTTGTGCGTCTCACTCCAATGAGGGCACTGAAGCAATGCAGAATGTCCAGAGAAAGGCCATGGAGCTGCTGAAGAGTCTAGGAAATGTCCTGTGAGGAGCAGCCAAGAGAACTGAAGTAGTTTAGTTTGGAGAAGAGGAGGCTCTGCGGGGACCTCATTCCTCTATACAACTGCCGGAAAGGATGTTGTGGCCAGGTGGGGGCTGGTCTCTTCTGTCATGTGTCAAGTGAAAGGGCCTTCCCTACAGCACAGGAGCTAGCAATCGCCAGGATCAAGAAATCGGCCAAGGAAGGCAGAAGACCAACATGGATGAGACGGGAATTGTTGGTCAAACTAGAGAAAGCAGCAAATGCACAGACAGTGGAAGCTGTGACAGATGACCCAGGGAGAGTATAGGGATGAAGTCTGGTTGTCTAGGAATGGGGTAGGGAATGTCGGGGTGAAGCTGGAACTACACCTGGCAAGGGACATAAAGAATAACAGGAATTTGACCATAAAAGGAAGGTCAAAGAAGGCATAGCCCCCCACCCCCAGCAATACTGGAAAACTGGTAAGAACAGATGAGGAGGAAACCAAGGTACTTAAAAACTTTTTTTGCCTCTATTTTCACTAGTAACCTCTCTTCTCACACCTCTTGAGTGGATGACAGCAGGATGGGGGCTGGAAGAGCAAAGTCTCTCCCACTGTAAGAGAAGATCAGGTTTGTAACACCCTGGTGAACCTGAATGTACATAAGTCTATGGGACTCAATGAGATGCATCCCAAAGTCCTCAGGGAACTGGCTGATGCAGTTGGCAAGCTAGTCTCCACGTTTTTAAGTCATAGCAATAAGGGAAAGCCACAGGTGACTAAAATGGGCAGACATTGTACCAGTCTTTAAAACGGGTAGAAAGGAGGACCCTGGGGACTACTAACCTGTCAGCCTCACCTCTGTGCCTGGAAAGATCATGAAACAGATCATCCTGGAAACTATGCTAAGGCACAGGGTGGAAAGTCCTGCCTGACTAAGTCAGGGGTCTTCTTTGATGGGGTGAATACATCAGTGGTCAAGGGAAGGGCCACAGATGTCAAGTAACTGGGCTTCTGTAAGGCCTTCGACACAGTTCCCTACAACATCCTTCTTTCTAAACTGTAGAGAAGTGGATTTGATAAGTGGACTGGATAAGGAAGTGGTTGGACAGTCCCATCTAGAGCGCAGCGGTCAGTGACTCTGAGTGCCAATTATTTTGGCTCTGAGTGCCAATGGACATCAGTGACAAGCGGCGACATCCGTGACAAGCTGTGAGGGTGGTCAGACACTGCCAAAGGCTTCCCGAAGAAGTTGTGGATGCTCCATCTCTGGAGCTACTCAAGGCCAGGTTGGATAGGGCTGTGAACAACCTGGTCTAGTGAAAGGTGTCCCTGCCCATGGCAGGGGGGTTGGACGTAGAAGATCTTTAAGGTCCCGTCCAACCTAAATCACTCTATCATTCTATGACAAGAAGAAATGGCATTTAGTTGTGTGAGGGGAAGTTCAGATTAGATACTTGTGTTTCTTTTTTCACTGAAAGAGCATTGGAGTAAGTTGACTGGGAAGGTGGTGGAGTCACTGTCTCTGAAAATGTTCAAGGCATCTGGATGTGGCACTTGGGGATATGGTTTAGGGGTGATTATCGTGATGCTGGGTTGACAGTTGGACTTGATGATCTTCAAGGTCTCTTCCAACCTTTATAATTACATGAGATACACCTTTACTTCATTTAAATTTACAACTTTGGTTTTCTAATGGTTGGAAACACAGGGATAACTTACTGACATGAACCAAAATTAAATGAATTATGAATTACAACTGATTGTTTTGCTTTACTGTACCTTATAAATGATACTACCTAGTTCTTTTTTTTTTTTAGCTTAAACAGTATCCCTTAGAGTGAGTATCTGAATGGTAGTGTGTTCAGACTCAAAACCTCTGCTCTTATTTTGTTTGTACTTCTCTCATGTTAGGCAGTAGCACTTGTGAAATAATAAAACACGGTGAGATGATAATGATCATGTAATTTTAAGCATTTAGAGGAGACAAATACTTTGAAAACAGTCTTAAAATTAAAACCAAAAATTCAGACTTGAGCCAAATGATGTACACTGGCTTGCCAATGTGAGGTTTCTACAAGGACACCAATACCTCTAACAGCGTCTACATTTTATATGAAATCATCATACAATATTGTTGAAAAGTACTAGTTTAAAAAGAATTTTGGCCTGCAGTTATGACACCTCCAGTGAACTCCATGAAATGAAGAAAAACTTCTAGCACAGCAATGTCTACAGTTTACTTAGATCCCACGACTAGGATGGGAGTGGGATAAGGCTACTCCATGCACCCCAACAAGAAAGAGGATGCAATCAAAGGTCACAGGGTGCATCAAATGCTTCTTGCATCCTAGGTCTCAAGAGAGGACAGGATGCCTTCTTTATTCTTTTGGTTTTCCACCAGGATATGATAACAGTATTTCCTCAAAATAAGAGAATAAGTGATATTTGCCTGAAAGGCATCTTCTAACTAAGCTAAGATCAGTCTGTAATGGACTGGAACCAAAAATCTTCTCAGCCCTTTGAAGCATATTAACAGCAAAAGACAGGTATGCATCTCAGATTCCTGGATTCAGCTCACAAGTTTAACAGAGCAAGATTTGTGACACTCAGTATGGCCAATCTTTGTACAGTGGAAGACATTTTCAAACTAGTATTTATCAATTTCAGGATGACCCTGTTGCTCTTATATTTCTGTGCCATGAATTTCTGAGGAGCGCTGACTTCAGAGTTGACAAGAATGCCAAAAGCTGACTGCTCTCTGCTCCCCACTATGTACACAGAGCACTGCATCGCTCTCATCTGCAGGAGTCAGCCAGAGGACTCTGCTTTTGTTGGTTCTTTGCTTTCTGCCTGGCTGAAGTTTTCAACCCTCAGAGTCACCAATTTGCCTCCAGGCTGGAGTTTGTAATTAAACTCTTGGTGCCAGGATTTTGTACATTCTATTCTGCCTCTAGTCAGGATGAAGAAACTTTCAAAATAATTATCCAATTTTCAAGACAACAGTAACAAATGAGTATCCAAAGAGCTGTAAAGGTTCAGTATAGGCTATTTCCTCATACAGTTAATACAAACACCAGGCATAAGTTTAGCAGTGATTAAGATTGAAAATTCAGCAGAGTAAAAAAGAAATCAATCTGTATTGAGGAAAACTGCTGTGGTGGGAAAGCTGCCCTTTACACATTACCACCCACAAAGCCATATGAGGATTACATGGATAAATATGTGACTGCTAGTGAGAGCTGGGTGGGAAGCCATCTCTCTAGCCCAAGAAACATTTTAAGATTTCAAAACTGCTCCCATTTGGCACCACGGGGGTTGACCAAGCCACTGTCACCACTGAAATCAGATAGGTGGGCAAAATATGTTACAGAGCAAACTAGATAGTAACAAGATAGGTTTCAAAATCTACAGAGATGGAAAAAAATCTAAATTAAAAGTCAGACTTTCTCACCACTAGAGTCTGAAAACAAAACTTGAATATGAAATACCTTGTTGAAGCCCTTATAGCCTGGCAAAAATAACATTCAGGAGAATGAACAAAGCCCAGAAGAGCTACAACAAACTTCTCCTTTCTCTTTTTAAATCTAAACTCTCTAGTGTGATAGCATCTGGTCACTGGATCATTTCAGACTGAATATCACTGGGTTATCACAGAACACCACAACCAAGATAGTGTCCTATGCCCTGCCATCTTCTCTTCTGATGGCTCTGTAAGAAGAAAAAAAATCCAACTGCCTCAGTGTTGGAGGCAAACACTTGATCAAATCATAGATGCAATGCCCTTCCCAGGTAGAAGGAACAGTGATGTGACATCCTTCAGTGCCTACTTTACCCTAACTGTAACCAAAATTTTTTGTCATGGATTGCCAACTACATTAGTAGACTGTCAATGAAGTATTCAATATCGCATCTTAAAAAGGCGATACTCCAATGGACAAACTCCATTTTGTATTACTTATAGAAAATCAAAATTTTTCCCTAACATGAGGACAATGTTCAGACTGCTATGAGAAATAAAAACTTTTGTAAGAGCTTTACAAGGCTTCTATCTGTGAGGGGAAAATTCCTGTAACATCTGTCATAAATCTATGTTTTTTTTTATTGATACCATATAGCCCAAGGATGTCTGGGAGTGGAGCAGGACATAAACTGAGAATGATGCAAACAGCAGTGATGTTAACAGGTGATTTTGGTGCATTTTAAACAGCTAAGGACAGAAAAAGCCTGAAATTTGGAAAACTACATAGAGAAAAATGATGGCTTGACTCTACCACACTATTACTTTAGCCAACATCCAAGACTATTTCTCATGCAGACATGTAAACTGATTATGTTATCCTGCTACATCATATTGAAAGCACTACATGATTTTTATTGCTTCCTGTGCCTCCGGAACATTAATTATCTTATGCTGCTACAGCTTTGAAAATTTGAAGTACAAATATTAAATACTACTCTGTTCAACAGGTTGATTAGTATTAAATCAAATTTCACAGCTTTGATATTTCATATAGTAGACAAGTATATTTCAAGATGAAGTGGTTTTTTTGACTGGTGAAGTGTGTCTGTTCTGTATTTCTTTGGTACACCTTGTACCAAGAAAACAATACTTTTTCCACATCCTCATGATTTATATAAATAAAGAACAGTCTTCTACAAGGATAAAAGAGAGTTTGGAATGCTGTGTTTGAAGCCAGCGCTGCAGCATCATCTCAGCTAAATGTTCCTCCTGTATATATAGGAAAGCAGCCATCAAAACACTTTGATGAACTTGAGTGTCTGATGTATACACTGCAAATATTTTAGTAGCAGTGAAACATTGTCCAGCTGTCTCTTCTAAGCTTTCAATCCAGTTTAGCAGAAAGCCAAATGGTCCTAGGCTGCTACATAAATTTGGTGACATCTGAAAGAAGTGGTGCGCTCATTGGACAGACAAGTTTTGCATGGGAATATGTTGTATTAGGAAAGTTATAAAGCAGCTGGAGATTTAATACAGAATCTGTGATGGATAAAATCCAGGGCTACTGGCTGTGCTACTGCCTGCCCTTAGTCACACCATCTCTATTCAAGCAACACATGCAACATATTAACAATGCAATAATTAGTACACATTCCGGTCTGCTACTTAAACTTCACTCCCAGATGCTGCTTTGGTCTGATCTCAATTTTATTACCTTTGATGATTCCCTGCACTTTGTAATACAAGACTCTATTGCTCCATCGTTAGACTCAACAGTGGTTAGGCAGACACTAGCTAAAGCCAGGTTTCTAACAGAAATGCCCTTGCTTTTATTTAATCTAACTTCTGTAAATTACTATAATTCTTTCCTCCAAATCCCCTGTAACATATGTTCATGCCCTTGTGTATTTTAGACAGAACAACTGCAACCAGGAGAACAGAACCAGGCAACCAGATAACGAAAAAATTACTTAAATAAAAAAAAACCCAAACCAAACCAAACTGAAAAACAAACAACCCCCCTGCCCCTACAAAAAAATCCAAACCAAACACAACAATCCTCCCCCCAGATCAAAGCAAAACCAAAACACCAAACCTCTCTCCCCC
>JAWWMA010000100.1:56366989-56399281 GCA_035041425.1 Mionectes olivaceus | reverse complement strand
CACCAAACCTCTCTCCCCCCCCCCCCCCTCCCCCAAACAACAAAGAAAACCCAACAAACCCATTAAGAAAACCCTGAAAAGCTATTTTACAGCAAACCACCTCAGGTAAGGTAATACCTTACACACACTCCTACTCTTTTTGATTTTTATGGTTTCTCTATGCCCATAACATTATAAGACATCTACAGCTGGGCAGTCAGACCTGGTAATCTTACACAAATATTTCTGCTAAGGAAACATTCATACTCTGTATGTCAGCAATGACATTTTTATTTATAATTAAAACTTCCTGAACATTTTATTTTTTTTTTAATTATTCTGGGCCTTTTCTTGCCTTTCTTGTCTTCGTTGCAATGTATGTGACCAGTGTGAAATTATTTGACACATTTTTCTGGATAACAGATACAAATCCATAAGTGTGGGAAAAGGTCTGCATATTTGGGCATGACACTATCAGCGGATACCGAAAGGCATCAAATATTTTAAAGTTCTTTTAATTTAAAATAAATATGAAGGGAAAAATTTCATGCAAATACAAACTGCCAAGGTTTGTCTCGGATTGATCAAAATAATAATGCTTCAAAACACCTTTATCTGCTTCTTTTCTTATTGCTACAGCAGAATATACTACACAAAAGAGGAAAAAACTCTAATTACCTACTTTGCAGCAACTGGAAATATTCAAAGTAAAGGCAGAAATTGTGAAGCTTAGCAGATGTTGACTTTAATGAACATCCTGGGATTGAGCTGTTTCAAGTGTTTATTCAAGTCATTCAAAAACGAACAGAGCTGGTATTTTTGTCAGCATGGAAATCTTTTTAACACTTGTATTCAGTGAGACACAAACTAAAACACAAATGCTCAGAAGAACGAGCAATATACATCTAGACTGATGGCACAAACCCTTTAAAAATGCTAATGTTGATTTTCAGACAACTCTATTTCAATCTGGTACACTGCATTTTCAAATTTTGACTGGCTTTCTTTTGCCAGTCTTTCTTTCTTTCTTACAATTTCGATCTGTCCTGCTCTTTTTCTAATACATATTTTACAGGAGTGCCATCTCTCATTGCATAATGAGCATGAACTCAGGAATGGTGCAATGCTTTAACTTTTGTTACCTATAATAAGCAATTTTCAACATGGACATTTTGCATTATGTTCTGTTTCCAGAAACGTCTTACGCTGTTCTACTTACTGATGGAATGGAATAAACAAACAAAACCAACAAGCTACTCGAATTCAATGACTAATTAAGTGTTAGTGTTCATAAGGGTGTCAAAGCAAACAAGGCACAAATGGAGCTTGTTTGCTACACTCTTAAACCTACTTATGAAACATATAACTGGTCATCTTGATAATGGAAAAATAAACAACAAACAACTCATAAAAGTTGGGGTGCGTAGATTTTGTCCAACTGAAAGTGCCTGAGCAACTCACAAGGAAACCAAAGCTGATTCCGCAAGTCCTGCATTCAAGTGATATTCAAACTCAAGAAAATGATCCAAGTGCCTACAGTAGGGCTTTGATATAAAAAATGAGATCCTTAAAATTGTACATGTACTCTATTTACAACAAAAATGGAAAAGGCCGCACTTATTCTGAGAATCAAGATCTCATTTATTGGAAGATATTAAATTGTGCTATATTCCATGTGCCAGCTTCCACCACTGGATATTAAACTCATCTTTTTTTCACTTGCACTATGAGTTAAAAGACCTTTCCCCCAGTATGTGGTTCCCCAGGGACTAGCAACATCTAACCTGTCCAAAAGGGATGTTGGCTACAGAGGCTCTTGCTTACAAGGAATAAAAGCTCCACTCCTGACTGTTCTATTTTAGGGCAAGCTCTTTCCAAGTTGCCTTCTTTGAAAAAACTACTATTGCATAGCAGTTAATTGCTATTTACAGGCATTATTATACCTGCAGCTTAGTCTGTTTCAATTAAGTAGAATTCAATTCTCCTTCCAGCCACTCTCCCTAAAAACAACATTACATATAAACTCAACAATGTTCTGCCAAGATTCAATAATTTCATTAACTAAACTACCTAACACTCTTTTATTACACAACATACTAAATTATATAAACATATTTTTTGGCATATGTGCATTTTAACTCAAAACCAGGGTTGGACAGCACAATGCAACAATTGGCAAATCACAGCCTTATCTTGGCTTTTGTAGTAATAATGTCCAAACAAAAGCAGACATTTACTGGCAACAGCAAACAGCAGAACTCATGTCTTTTTCTTTTCACAATTCACAGTATCATGTTGGCATTTGTTACACATTTCTAAGCACATTTTGACTGCTAAAAATGTCCCACATCATATTTCACTGTAATGGCTGTTTTACATTATATTTTTGTATCTAATCCACTTAAAAAACCTGATGATCCAATTATTTTTGGTACAAAAGAATTCCTACGGAATTCTGGTAATTAAATCTAGCAACCTGGAGAATTCCTTGAGTGTCCTATCTTTTTTTTTTTTTTCTGTGATCTCATATAGGCAAATTCAAGACAGCTCCTATGCAAGCAGTGTCAAAGTTGCTTCAAGCATACAAGCCATATCAAACAGATTTAAAAGATTATTGTGCTGCTGCTCTGAAGAAGCAGGAATGAGGTGAGACAGAAGCGAATTGCCACACTTTGAGCTCACTGGCTGACCTTCCAACCCTTCCTCAACTTGCTCCTGCACACTCCAAAGCATAAAGCTGCCTCTTCTCTTCAAAAGGAGTAAAGAAAATGCTGTTGGAATGTAAGAAAATATTGTAACAAGAGATAAAGGGAAGAACCTACTTGCCCTTTCATTTCTTTGTTTTGTATAGCAGACAAATGATTTCACTGGAGTTTGGTCTGTAATAAAGTAATCTTATATGAGACATGATTGTCCTGAGGACTGTACTTGTTTAAAAAACAAGTATCTTTCTGTTTTCAACTTAACGCCTACATAAATTCTATTAAAAAGAGAGCAACAATTTATCAGCATATTTGCACTGCAATCTTGACAACACTTCTGTTTAATCAGTATTACTATTTTCCCAATGAAATTTAGTCTTTGGCTTAATATAGAAGAGAAAGAAAATATTTCTTAAACTGAAAAAATACCCTCACAGAGCCTCAAAAGTTTTTGACAAGTACAATATATGCAGGTGTTCCACCAAATTTACTTCAAGCTTTTACAAAAAAAAAAAGAAAGACTAGGTATACTAAACAAAAAGAAAGGGTTTAGAAAAGTTGTTTAGCTGTCAAATGTTTGTAGGATAGGCAGGAACCTTTTTACATGCATACATGAAAGAAATATCACACAGAGGATGTGCTGCTGACCTACAAATTTATTTGAATGCATGAATGACATATGCGAAATGTACAAACATGTATGAAGGCTTTGAAATGCAAGCGTGGGGGACTGGACAAGTGCAGATCTCATGGTTTGTTAATGATAGCTTCCCTCAGATAGTTTATGTAGTGTGCTGAGAGTGTCAACTGATATGGAGAGTACTGGAAACTTTCAGGCGTAATTAACCTCTGCAGCCTCTTAATGTAGTTTCACCTATAATCCACAGGTCCATATCAGAGAAAAGCAAAGTGTTTGTTCAGGCACAATTGAAACATTTCACAGAGAAGTCACTGATTAAAACCAGACGTACAGACAGTAAAAGAAAAGGAAAACAAAACAAAACAAAAAAAGTCATGTGGTGCTCATTATCTCCATATATCAGCTGAAACAGTCCACGGTTCTTCTATGACATCTTGATGCATCAGAGGAGGACTAAAATTAGCTTTGTTTTATATATCCATCCCAGAGTGACAGGAACAGGTGAAATTATACCTAAGGGCTTCAAGAAATACTAATATTGAAAAGATTTGTCACGATATGAAAAAAACCACAATTGTCAAGACATTATTTTCTCCCCTCATCAGCATAGAAACAAGAGACCTATATGATGTCAAATGCAAACACACAGCCACAGAGAATTACCCATGTGCAGGTTTTTGCAAGAAGATCAACAGTTCTGCGCACAGTGTTAAGCCATTACGGGTATGTGCTGCAATTCTGCAGTATTTCTAATTCAATTAGTCTTAGGGACCAAAGCTACCTAATCACTGCCTGGAACTGTCTATTCCTTCAGTCGTACAGGCTTCAGTGCCTTGAGCCTCAAGGACTAACTCAGACATTTTATAAACTGTCAAATTTCTTGCCTGGATCAAGAACTTGGACACAGGCCTGTGCAAAACACAACATAGTCATTCTCTGCCCTTACCATCATGTCAGTAGTGAAGAGCTTGATTATTTTGGCAAAGAATACTACAACTCTCTTCTGAGGATTTCTTTGCTCATTCTCCAGTTCTTTCCTTTCTTTGAATTAGTAAGCTACAGGCGGAACTTTTACGACCAAACATTACTTCGTTTGAAAATATCACAAATTTAATTTCATTTCCCCATAGAAGTAATGGGTTTCAACCAAATTTTAAATTCAACTTTCTAAATATTATCATACAATAATCTGTTATATTTCTGAAAGAAAGAGAAAAATCTTGTTAAACTTACTATAGTAAAAAGAAATTCAATTTGGACAGTTTCCATGATATATTTTTAACTAATTCCCAGAAAATGTCTGCTTCATCTAGACTGACATTATTTTAGACTTCCATTTTGTAAGACAGTCTTTCTCAATATTTCATATTGACTCTAATTGGAAAATGCTTCAGCATTTCAACATATTTAAGAAAGTAGGGAAAATAAATTCCTTCCCCCCAAATGCTCATAACCCAGCATTCTCCTTTCAAATGTCATGAGGTCTTATATGCAAACCAATGAGAGCAAAATATTACATGATAAATGTCTTAAATTCACCTTTGCCTACACTAGTTATATTTGGACCATCAGTCTTGACAGAGTACTTAAATGTTTTCAACATTTTGCCCTGTCAAACACACTGTAAACCAGGCCCATTTCTGTCGTCCATGCTTATTTTACTAATTGGGCAGACAGCAGCCATTGGCAGAAGTGAGGTCTGGTTTGGAGGTTTACTGGTTTTGGCAATCTTGGTATTCCTCTTTAGGTTTGGGGCATGGTGGACAGTTCCAGTTTAAGACCTTAAGGCACCTAGAAGCAGTTCTTGAAACACAGGAGGATGAAAGCATTATCTTGTAAGAAAAGAGCATGTCTAGACAGATCCAACCATCAGACCAGTAAGAAATACTTCAAATCAAACTGCCCCAGAAAAGCTATTAAACCATAGTCTACAAACCATGACAGCTGTTTCCAGGGTGCCACACAGGAATTTCTATGCTTCACCATGCATAGCTTATTAGCCTATGTCGGTGTAACTACATTTCTTTGCATTCAGAACCCACAGTAAGATAGTGGGCTGTGTCTCAGCACGCTATTCAGCAACAAACTTAGGTATTAAGTTTAACAGAGGAAAAAACCAAAAAAGGGAGAGAATACAACTGCCCCCTGCATTTACACTGCTGTAGTAACCTGTAAAGAATAAAAGCTTTGGGTCAGTTAAAGACACTCTTTGGGCAAAAGAATTGAAAGAGCACTGCTGAATATCACAAAATCATAGAATCATTAAGGTTAGAAAAGACCTCCAAGATCACTGAGTCCAAGCTTTGACCAAACACCTTGTGAACTAAACCACGGCACTAAGTGCCACATCCAACCATTTCCTGAACACTTCCAGGGTTGGCTGCTCCAACACCCCTCTGCAAAGCCCATTGCAATGCTTAACCAACATTTTAGTGAAGAAATTCTTCCTAATGTCCAAACTGAACCACCCCTGAGGAAACAGCTTGAGGCTATTTCCTCTTGTCCAGTATTTTGGTTGAAAGTAAGAATTATTGGTAGCCCTTAAAGGAGGTGAGAACAGGCTACAGCTAAGGGGTATGGTGAGCAAACCTATCTGGTGGTAACAGTATTAGAGTTTAGTATTAGAGTTTAGTATTAGTGTATTAGAGAGACAGTTTTCTTTCGTCCTGCATTCCCGTGATTTGACACATTTTTAACTAACAGACACATACCAAGCAAGTGTAACAAATGTCTACTGGAAGGCTATGCCTGCAGCATAGCTCCCCACTTACCACAAATCACATAGCAATGCTGTTTCCTTCCTGATCCTGGGACACAAGGCCTGCCTGGCCACTTTGAAGTGGTCTACCAAAAATTGATGTTACAAGAAGTAGTCAGGGAAAGATAAGTAAAGACTGTTTTTCTCATACGGTAAGTTCACAGGTTACCTATTACAAGGCTTTGCAGAACTTCTCTACTTTAGGCAAAAGAGCCACAAACCATTTCCCACCTATCTGCAACTCCCAAACTGCCATAGACTGATGTTTGTAGGTGGGAGAGGCCATCTGGGAATGCCCATCTCGCCTAAGACAAGCTGCTCTGGAAGTGTGGTAAAGATGCCATTGATACTGTGCACAGGCTACTGTTCCACAGACACCATCTGTTGAAGGTATCCAGTAGGAATGATTCCAATATGGGTTTGCCTTTGATATTCATGCAGACAATGAGAAGACAGAGTTTCTACAGTTGTTCAAAAAAATGTGCTTTTTGTGGGAATTCAGTGTTCCTACCTCCTCACTGCATCTTGCAGCAAAAAGAATTATTTTTTAATTTCCTTTTCCTTTTTATCCCACAACTGACCTTTTCCTTTGGCTATTTCAGCCTTCTGTACAGCTGACATCTGCAAGTTTTTCCAGGATTGGTACAACCCGTAAAATCAGCTGGTATTTACTCCTGGACTAGGTTCCAAGGTGGTATTATTACTTTCATAAGGTGTTGAAATGATGCTCTTCAGAGAAATTGAAATCAGAGTGAGAATAAATTGACTGCCAATTTCAGAGAAGTACTAGGAATGCATAAAACTGAGATCCTGAGACTCTGGACAGGGTCAAAACTCTGTCCTGTCTGTTCAGAGTCTACACGATTTTTGTAATTTTATTTCAAATGCCAGTCCTTTTAACACTCCCTTTTTTTCCCCCTTCTAAAATATCCTGCATGCCTTTTATGAATAACTCCTAAAGGAAAAAAAATCCATACCAGCCACTTTTTATGTGATTTCCCCAGATGGAGCTTAGCTGCTCTCCAAACACTCCAGTGTACATTTGCTTTATGTAATATCATCCAGAATGGCTGAAACCTTGTATTTATGCCAGTAAAACTAAGATGTGTGATTTTGCCTGGGGGAAGTTTTGAAATGCTAACATAAGCTGGTGAGATTTAGTAACCTCCAGCTGAGGATTCAGAACAAGTGGCTGGAGGGCTTCTCCTCTACTTACTCACTTCTGGTGCTGATCCCCTGACTGCAGTAGTCTCTTTTTCACTGCCCTGTCTTTCTGTAGGTATTTTCTTTTGGTTCCTGTGTGAATATCTTTTCTTCTGTCAAATATCTCCTAAACACTAACTCATCCATACAAACTTAACAGTATGAGAAGGAAGCAATTAAACCTACAAATTTAGAATCCATATGCAAAATCTGCTGGTTTTCAGACTGTGTACTTTTAAAAGGACAGTTCTCTACAGATGATATCTGTAGTGAATACATCAATGGCATTTTAAACATTTATCTTTCCTGATAAAATAAACTCAGTTCCCAACCTCTTCCAAAGAATACCTTATGGGTTATGTGCAGCTTCTAACTTCACTCATTAAGAACATCTCATTGTCAAACATTGACAACTTTAGTTACTCCACTGGCTGATGGGCATTTTTACCAAGAGTGGACAAGAGGATACTTTCCAAAACCTCTGTCTTTGGACAGAATTGTCTGTGGTCTCTAGTCAATCACTTTTTTGGACTTTTCTTCTACTTTCTGTACCTCTAAGTGTGTTATATTTTTCATCTAATCTGTCCTACCTGTACATCTATATCAGAGACATTCTCTACTATACAAAATTAATAGTATTACCCTTTATCCTTCAATGCCCATTTAAAAAAAAAATCATATTGTGAACACAAAATAAAGAACAGAGTAGAATGACCAATCTAGGGATTTATGTTGGAATAAGCTTGAATAAAGATACAGGAGAATGTCTGTAGAGATGAAGAATTCTAGCACTGAATAGCAAACCTAAGATCCATAGCATATTACCAGTTTTCCTGTGACACATGAGAATTTAAGCACTTGTTTCCTATGTTTTTGCTGCAACTCAACAAAATTTCAGCCATGACTTATCAAAAGTAACGACGGAGTTATTGTTCTGAATATCACTACAATAAAACAGTCTGTTGGCCTGACACAAGACTCTGTAATTCTGTCTTTTTCCAAAAAACCTTACCCAGTTGAAAAGTTCACCTTACCATATCAGTTATTTTTGTTTAGAATATATTAACTTTTTGTTCCTAATGGAAGCCAGTTAGAAAAATGAGGGTGAGAGGTTAAACATACATCTGGTCTCCCTATCTAAAATAGAGGTTTATCTTTTGCATGTTGCTGATGATAATTTAGAAAGATGGAGGGGTACAAAGGAAAAGCACACTTGTATATTTTTCTGTTATGAAAATGGCAGCCTCCATTTTTCATTTGACATATGAAATAGTTCTACCATAAAAGTCTGTGCTTTTCGGCTTTGTGTTAAATTGATGGAGCCAAGAAAAGGATGTGAAGAAACAGGACAGATTTTACTTGGGCTGATAGGACCAAGTAGGCTATGGTAAGCATGGCTCTCATTATACTTAAGTGAATTAGTCTGTTTCCTTTAAAAAAGGAGGGAATAAAAAGAGAGAGATGAACAAGCCACCAAGGGCCTGCTGTAAGATTTTGACACTTTTAGTGGCTTGTGACAAACGACTTGTGAGTATCAGCTCTCCTTCAAAATCAGAAAACAAATCTACCATTTGGATAAGGAATGCAAAAAAAAAAAACAAAAAAGCAATGGGAGAAGACTCTTTTACAAGGTCATGCTGACTAGGACTCATTACAAGTAGAACAAGAGAACAGATAAGTTCTTTAACTGACTAAACTCCAAAATTGTTATTAGATATCTAGAAGTCCCTAACATTTCTCATCCTTTGCTAGATAAAGTATATGCTATGGTCCTTCTGAAGACATTAATGTGTCTAACCAGTGCAATAACGACACAGATTTCTACTTATTCTCAAGAGATATTCTAGCTCTGGAATCAACTTAATAACTCTCTTCTGGACTCATTCCAACACGTAAATGTCTTTCTTGTGTTGGGGGCAAAATGTAAGTGAGCTCTTCACTTAGGATCCGCACAGATTCTTTGGAAACTTCATCTTACATGCTACATTAGTTGCATTGTCATGCAATCTATTCTTTCATTATTAGTTTATCTATGTTTCCTTTTTTTTAAAAAGGAAGTTTTGCACATAGAACTTCTATAGCTTGGTACACAAAACACATATACAAATTAAGTCCTGATAGATAGATAGATAGATAGATAGATAGATAGATAGATAGATAGACTTATAACAGGCTCTTTGAAAAGCAGAAAGATTCTGAAACCACAGTGAAAAAAATATTTAGTTGAAAACCCAACAATATGAACACTAAAAAATGCCAGACTGCAGTTTACTCAAACAGCAAAATTACATTCCCCTCCCCTTTATGGACTTAACGAGACAAGTATCAGGTAACTTCAGCTACAAATTCTTGCATGAAACACAAGGTAATGGAAAGCATTAGATGTTTTTGTCTACTGGTTTTCTTGCCAACATTAGATACTTCTTGAGTCTGCATTGGCGTGTAAGCACAGGTATGTATACCTCACACCTGTGACTCCCTTTTAAAGGATTTTAAACCATGATGAAGGTTTGGAGGTCCCTGTATAAGAGAGCTGACTAACACTTCCTCCATCTGCACAGTGGAATTTTTTTTGTAGCATCATTTAATTTAACAGTTCAGATAGCACTAGAGTTCTTCCTGAATGTAAGCACTACATACTTAAAAAAAAAAAAAAAATTCATTTTGGACAAGGGAATTACTATGACTCTGTCTATACTTAAAAGCTGCATCACTCTTTGTTATGCCCTGAGTACACTTAGAGACAAAAAGGTTATGTCTTGCTGACCTTTATGGTCTACTGTGTACATTTATAAAACTAGCAAAACCAGAAAAGATTCTAAGGAAAAGTTACTACAGATATTTTACAATAGTGTTTGTCTCTAAATCCTCATCTTTGCAAAATGTTTCCTGTTTCATAAGCAAAATCAGCTGTAAGCAGAGTCCACAAATACATGTGTGGCAGAACTGAAGGAATAAAGCAAGCATGGTGAATTTTGAGCAAATCTGGATAATGCTTTGAGGAATTATTTGGTGTGTGGTCTGAGGCAAGAAGCCACAGAGAGGCGGAAGTTAATCTTATGTACTTACTCCCCAGCTGCAGATATGTCTTTTTGAGAGCTGACTGCAGCAGGAGAAACTGAAGAAATGACCAAGAGACCAGATTAATACCACATGAGCCAAGTGTCAGCCTCATTATAAGTGTTTTCACTGAAGTTGAAAAGACATTAACTTCGATGGCTGTCATTTCAAAGCAAAGTTGTGACATGTAAAAGTAAGTGTAATAGATGAAACTGAAAGAATAATGTCTATGACACTAAAGAGGAAGCACCAATAATTTAAAGAAATGGTAGAAAATAAAAAACCCCAAGAAATAATTCCAATATGTTAACTCCAATGCATCGACAACATTTCAGGGAAATTAAGGCACTCCCCTAAACATGTAATATATTAATACAATAAATATTAGGTAGCTATCATGCTCAGATTTCTTTGACTGATAGGTCTGACAGTAAAGACTGAAATAACAATTATATTTTAACTGTTTAATCATGGAAACTATAGAGAACCTTGAGCTAAAATATTCTAATGTTCGTAACTTCAAAGCAAAAGAAATTTTAACATTGCCAGTGATTATAATCTCATGCAGTAGAATCAGATCTCAGCTTGACAAGAAGATCGTGGTCCACCCATGCTATTTGGTTAGGAGTTATTTTGCCATTAACTTTTGTTTATGCTATGCAACAAATCTGTTGAGCAATCTTGACAGAATGCTTGCAAAAAGGGCTATAGAATAATTTTTTTGAAAACAATTTTGTCCAGTCAAAATACAAACAGGTAAGTCTGCTAGAGTTCAGAAGTAGCCTATTCTTTCCTGTCCTATAAGAAGACAAAACTGCCCTTGCTGTTTCTTATATCCAAACCTTTCAGTAAAGAGAGAGTTACTACTCTCTGGGAGGACTTTTTTTGCTGGCACTCATCACACTGTTACTGGTGTGTTTCACAAATAATTTGCTTTCATAATGCCCATGTAGGAAATATTGTTAGCCTCATTTTATAAGCAGAAAAGAGCCAAAGAGAAATTAGAGTCAAATACCTACTCTTAGAAATTTTGAGATACAATGGATGACAAACATACAGAGCTTGGTATTTCCTAATAATTTATGGCACTTCCTATACTAAAAGTTTAATTCCCACAGACTACCCTTAAGCCGGATTGTCCAGTCTTCTACCCTCTACTTTTAAGCAGATTCTTCTTCTGTGTTAGTTGACCATCACCAGGAGGATCATGAGGAACTCTAAAGATTCCCCCAGCTCCTCTTATTCCCAGAGTATCTTCAGAGTACATGGTGAAGGGTGTGTACCTTTATTTCCCACAATTCTACTTCATTATTCCAGCCTCTATACGTTTCAGTCTCATTTTGATTAAAAAATTCCATCATAGTCATTAAAAATCTCTCAGATACCCTACAAGATCTTCAATAAGGATACGTTGTGTTGGATCTTTTCTTTCCCAAGCATTTTAGTTGCAACCCAAACTCAGCAGCTGTTCTGTGAGGTATTTCATTCAGATGAAAAGCATTTTCTCATCCAAAACCCTATAGCAAGGTATTATATAAATTGCATTTACTCATAGTAATCTTTCTGTCTTCCATACAGTGATCTTAAAATGGTTTCAGTGATGTCAGTGGGTTTAGTCTTGTATATCCTTAATACACAATTGAATATACAGTCTCGTAGCTCCTTAATATACAATTTGAAGCAATTAGAAGTCACTGTTCTTGACTGGTTAAAGTCATGAGAAAGTGAAGTACCATACTAATGTATGTCTGCTATATAGTCTAAATGTCACAGGATATACAGGCTGGGTTCCAACTATCACTTCGCAGGTTATTCAGGCACATGAAGCTGTGAAAGAAATGGTCCTGTACCTGGAGCACAGATTTTTATTGTTTCTTAGTACTGTCACCCTTTCCCTGCCCTGCAGTACCTCCTGTTGTATGCTGGGAATAGGAAGAATCATCATTCGCATGGAGACAATCACCAGTTTGCATGATCTCAACATTTTCTTCATCATTCTTGGCCTAGGACTAGGGTTGCCCACAAAGTAAAATCCAAGAGAAGTAGCAAAACTTCTCAAATTCAATCCACTTTTAGGCGTCAGTGCCAACCTTACTAAATTTCATATTAGCTGCTTAAATGGTTTAAACTACTCATTGCGCTAAGAAGGAGTCATTGCTTATATGTGGTCATGAGTGTTTGGAAACAGAGGTAATGCTGTTCTACAAATAAAAGCTATCAGACGCAACATTAAATGTTACCGTTCAAAAGAATCACTGTACTTGCACACGTGCTTTCAGCAGAATTTTCACCTCTAAGAAGCTGAAAAAAATCATAATTTTCTTCCATGCTATCTAAGCTATTTCTGTTAGAACCACACAAAGTGAAAATTTAAAGAGTTTGCAATGGTTTGTACCTCAGAATACCTGTTGAAACTCAGCTTGTGATAACTTTTTTCTCCAACTTGCACATGGTGGTGCCTTAGCTCAGCCATTCAGCCAAAGTACATACTGTTGATCCAGCTACTTGTAAGGGTAACACCAAACCCACACATGTATCTTGTATCTTTTCAGCATCTGAAGAGACAGCTAAGCAATCAGGCCTAGACCTTGAAGCAGACTAACAAAAAGCTACTCCAGCGCAGCTCACGATGTTAGCTCTAGACTCTTCTGCTGCTTCCTTTCATGCTACCATTAGTTTTGCAGTTACAGATCCTCAGTGAGCACAGAACTTCTGTGTTGCAGTTATTACCACAGTGTTTTGACAAAGAAAAGGTGTCCCGTCATCAGACTGTGAGCTGCGTGCACCACTCTGCTTTCCCTGGGACAGGGCAGAAGGGCAGAGTCAAGCCATGAGCCAAGGTTACAGTTCAGGGGAAGGTTTTGATTAGCTTGCCTCCTGGGGACACATACCATAGGTACTAAGATAATTCATGTGGATAAGAAAGGTACATCCAGATTGACTTCCAGACTGCCCTGTGCAGAATTACGAATTGAAAACACTAATCCTTCTGAGAACCTTACAAGTCAGGATATTCTATGATTCTATGGTATGGTTTATACTTTTAATGTTTACGTGCAGGAATAACCACAGGGAAAAAATAAGTTTTTGGGAAACACAGAGAAAAACCACTCTGTTCTGTTGAAGTTAAAAGACCGTTTCAAAGAAGATCAGGGGCTTTAGCATCTCCTAAAGTGTCATAAAAGTTTATGAAAAGAAGACTCTGAAACTTCATTCTTATAAAATCCACTTTGTAATAAATGAACTCATCATTACAGAGCATATATATATATTGTATATATATATATATGCTCTGTAATATATATATATAGTATATATATATATGCACGCATATGTATTTTGTACCAACAAACTCGTATGTAACTACTTCAAATCTTAAAGATAAGCTTACAAAATATGACATATTTTTAACATTAAACATATCAGTCAAAAAAATATTCCACTCTATTCCATCTTTCAAAAATTAAACCACTTATCATTTTAGAGTGTCTTCATGTCCTTCAGGTTTCCCATAACAAATACAAATTGAATTATCATAGTGAAAATTTTAAGAAAAAAACAACCAAACAACCACGAGCTTGTGGTTGTTTCAAATTGCTTATTACTTTCAAGGGCAAGTTTGCCCATCCTTCTGCTTCCAAGTAGTTCATACTGACTTTGATATTAGGAATAAAGCAGGTTATTAATCCTCTTGAAGAGGGTAATGTGAGACATTGAACTCCAGAGCATGTACCAAATAGTATCAACAGAATAGGTCAGAGATGATACAGTGAAACTGGGAGTTGGAAGTTTGTATCACAACACCAAACATACCCTTTATAGAAATTCAAAAGGCACCTTAATGACTTCATAGTTTCAATCTGTGAGCAAACAGATGACACAGTGAGATCAGACAGGACAATTCAACATCACTGGCAGTTCACAGCTGCCAAAATAGATAAGACATGCTCCCCCCTCCGCGCTTCTCTCCCACTCATGACACATGCTGCCTCTATTTCTTTCTTGTCATCCTTTCTAGTGCTGCTCTGGTACTTGTCACACTTCCCACCCACTTCCTCTAATGTGGGCACAATATCATTGATTTATACCAAGGCTCCACTTAGCACCATGCCTTAATTCCAATTAAATAACATCCTGAATGATTCCAAAATGCTTCAGCATACCCTCCCCAACTCCCACACATGCTGACTACAGCTGCACAGCTGCGCATCAGGAACCTAAAAGAAAACTTGTATTTCATTTATTTCCGTGCAGTGTTTGACCCTCTAGTATCAGTGGTAGAAAAAAGAAAAGCAATGAGATTCCTCAAACCCCACCCCCCCACTCCCATTTTCACTTCTGCTACCCATGTAGAAAGAAATCAGGAACTGCTAAAAACAACTAAGCTTATTGTCCTTCACATGTGTTTTCTACGATGAAAGGAACAGGCATCATATTGCTTTCCTAAATCAATCTTTTCCTAAATCTTGATTTTCCTAAATCAAGATCTGATCTTTATTTTTATATAACATTCACTATCATTCATGTTTCTAGTATCTGTACCATTTTCTTCTTTTGCACAACATCAAAAATTATGGAAGAGGAAAGAGAAAAGGAATAAAACTGTTTGGTGTAGTTTCAAGATTTCTTTTTTTACTTGAAAGTCAACTTAGATGTGTGTGAAAATTCCTCTTTAACTGTAGAAGATATACACTACTGACAGATTATTTAGAGGTAAATGTGAAAGGGGACAGGCTAATAATTCTTTAGGCTAACTATAAAATAGGTGAATGCTTTACAGCTGACACTGTGAGTATATCAACCCAGTAATTGGATGCATGTGTTAGCAGCAGTAAAAAGGCACTGTCCAGTTGTCCACCTTACATGGGAATCTACTTTGAGTGTATTCTTTGATTTACTGTTGCAATTAGAACTGAATGTTCAAAGAAAGAACACAAGTGACCTAATTTAAAAAGAGTGCCTTTAATGCCACTATTTGGTGTGTGACTTGACTCACTTGTAACCATTTCTTTCCCCTAAAACTTTCATTTGTTGCACTGTACTCATGAAGCAGCATAATCAGTTTTAATAATCTGCTAGGCTAACAAAATCAGTTTCAATAACCATTCAGTGATTAAAGATTAAGCCACTTCCTCCTGACTCCTACCCTTGAAGATTTTAATTCTCTTCATAGACACAAAGAGGTTTCCCAGGCTGACTTTTCAAAACTTCACAAAACAGTGTTTCCTTTTTAGTATGTTCTAACCACCAGAGATGTTTTACAACAAATTGGCACAAGAAGCAGAAGCAATTAACAGCGCTACGAAAGGATCCTTCTAGTTAATAGAACCAATGGTTGCAAGCACCACTGGTTACTTTTCACTATAAAGCACCTGAGCAATGAAGGGCAGTGGGATAGTAAAATATTGCATCAAAGTAAGCTGTAAAAACAAAAGGAAAATTTGTTTGACAAGTACGTACAGTTAGACTAGCAGGACTAGTATACATACCTACCAAGAAACAAACACATGCTAAAGTTAATGGTGTCCTCCATTTCTGATCTGATAATTTGGTATTTGTAGCCCAAAGCAAGCAAATGTTATTTATCCATGCAGCCTCATAAGGCTGACAGTAGTTGGCAATGCTGATAAACTTTTTGTGCTGTTCAACGCGAGGAAGAGTTCTTAAATGATAAATCTCAGAATATCACAGTAAGGTAGTTCAGTGTCTTATGGCAACTGCAAGCAGTGGTAGCAAGTGTTCAAAAGTTTCAACCTGGTGCAACTTTGGGGTAGAAGGGACTGTAAGAGCTTGATTCAGAAAGCTGCCTGAAAAACTAAGAAAATGATGGGGTTTTATGTCATATCAATGCCAAGAAGGAAGTGTTATAAGAAATCCTAAGCTGACTAATTTCTCTGCATTGCTGACACTATTTCTATCATTCCAATATAAAGCCCATGAATAGAAATACAATATTGTTTACAAATACTTCCCCCATGCCCCTCCTTATTTAGATTCTTCCTTGTGCAATTACATTACTTTCTCAGAGGAAAAGTCAGTAATCCACATGACATGAGTTGCCCTATGTTCATACAGGTACCTGCTATTTTTAACTTAAGACACACCATTTAACAAGATTTGCTCATAGAAGGGTTTTTCTTTTTCCAAAATGAAAAACCCTGTGGAATAAATCAAAACTCCCCTATTGCAGGATCTGACCTGACTCTCATTTGAAGTGAAAAGGCCCCTATTCACACACACAGCTCAAAGACATCTGAAAGTCATCTTAAAATGCCTTATTTCAAAACAGAGGATCTTAACTTATGAGTGAATGCATCCAAGATGTTTCAGAGGTGTAAGCATATTCTATAGTGCTCACTCAGCTAATGCCATTTTCAAGGGAAGTTTTGACCGAGCCACTATCTGTGAACCCTGCCACTAAAACAGAAGCAATGGCATCTATGAGCCTGTATGCCCCTTGTTTTTTTCTTCTCAGGTTTCAAGAACAAACTTCCAGTTGTCTCTTTCTTTCTATTTTCTTTTTTTTTTTTCCTTTTTCCTAAGTGGCTATAAGTTAGATTTATGAAGACAAAAAGACTTCTTACAACTGTGTATTTTGAACAGATTTATGTTAGGGCTACAGTATCAGCATGGAGGGTCCACAAGGCAGGAATGCAGCAAGGGTAACAGGAGAGTGTCATGTAGACGTTAAATAGTACAATTCTTTCCACATTCATAAATCCTAGGTGTCTATGTTTTTATACTGCTGTTATAAATTATATGAGTTCTGTGGGGGAAAAAAAAGGAAAGAGAAAAAAAAGTGAGAAATCATCTCCATAAGAACTTACACATTTCACAGTAAAGAGCCTAAGTTTCAAATTACTTCACTAAAACCATATTACTTCATATTTTAAGTATTTGCTTTGGTAAAACAATAAAACAGAACTCTGTGGAGAGTAAAACAACAAAACACATATGCCTACTCATTAGTCTTCAGAAAAATAGTGAAAAGTTCTCACATTAATTTACAGACACCATGTGATGAGGAGTCAATAACTGCAAACAGTTAGCTTAAAAAATGTTCAGTAGCAAAATAACATATGTTACCAATTATTCTAATCTGTTTGGAGCATCTTAGCTGAGACTAAGGTATATTACAATTCATTATTTTGTTGCACCTGAGGAATGATCAAAAAACTGAGTATCAAAGTCAGTATACTGAATCAAAACACATTAACTGCTAATTTTCTGTATATAACGCAATATATAATACATATCTCTATTTATAAATCATGTATGTATGCACACAAAATCCTCATTAGTAGTGTTCAGCACTTCTAGCAATTAAAGTGGTTGCTTACAATCTTTTGGGCTACAGAATGAGGCTCAGGACTTTCCTGCTTTTACTCACTTTGTTGTTAAGCTGATCCCACGCTAACTAAAGGAAAACCAAAGACTATCAGGGACTTCAGTAGTTCATAAAGCTTAGTATAAAAGATAATTGCATACTCAGAAGAAAAGCCTGGAATAGGTAAATTCATGGGAAGTAGCTAATTATTTCTTGCTAGCTCCCCTGGTAAACACTCTTAGTCTGCAATTGCCATGCATTTGCACTGCTTGGATTAGTCCACTTGGGATGCTCACAAGGCCAATTATTAGAATATCTGCTGGCATAAGCCCTTTTGGCTTTGCTTAAGCTAAATTAGGTTACACAGTCGAGGGTTCAGACCCTCCTTGTCCACCTCCTTCGAGCAGAGGTAACACCAGGCAGTGGCTGTGCCGCCATCTACCGTAGGTTTTGCATAGCACTGCTTGGTCCAAAGCCTGTAGGAATTGCTCCAGTAATTCTTCCAACTTATATCCAGGCTCAGTGGCACAGACTTCACTCCCTAAATGTGTACCTAAGTAATGGCCTGATCCAGAGTTGGCTCGGGCAGAACTCCCTCCACAGACTGCAGGTAGCTGCTGCTAATTAGGTACTATGTATTTTGTCAGTATTCTTCAGCTAATAAGATTTGTCCTGTAAATCGGACGTCTGTGTGCTTCACGGTACTATTAGCAATTGCCTTAAAAGTCAACTGAAAATAGTACAGCATTCAGAAGTACTGTCAAGTTCTCCTGAACTAGTTTATCATAGATCATGTAGCCTTTATGAAGGCCATCCATTAATCCCAAACAGTTTCGCTATCTTCAATCAAGAAAGATGTCTGGGTGCAAGTGAAATCAGAATCTGCGCACAAGTTCCTTCTCAATTTTAATATATGGCTTAAGCTTCTTTTGGTGGTCCCAGGGCTCAAGTTATAGTGAAAGCTCATTGGAGGATTTTTGGATTTGTTTTTCCCCAAACTAGTACATAAGTCTCCAGAAACCACTACAGCTCTCTTTATTTGTGCATATAAATGGTTCTGTCAAGAACAGGGGCATGGAACTTCACAGCTGTGGTGCTGTAGGACAAGCTAATAGTTACATTTCCAGAACCAGCTTCTAGATACATGGAACAATTTAAAAAAAAAACCACTAAAAGTGTGCTACTTCTATTCAGTGATAGACTCCCTCCACCTATGCCAAATGCTGCAAGTTCCCCCAGCCTGCTGACAGAACAATCAGGAGCCACCTCTGTTCCTGCTACCCTGCAGGTAGAGAAAGGGTGACAGAACAATTCCAAGCAATTTGAAATATATCAGCCAGAGTAAACTTTAATTCAATGCACTCTACACAATATTTACAGTGCAAATCCACACATGCTGCTTGAGCCATTTGAAGGCTGGAGGCTGAATTCTGTTTTCTGAATGTATACTCTGACTTTCTCTAACTGTTCTTCTTACTTGACCGTGCTTAACTGGCAGTGAGTCACGAAAGCTGTTGCCTAATTATACAAGATATTACCATCTTACAGACCTACTGATAAGGCTTCACTTCAGCATACACTGATTTTAAACATTAGCATATGAGAAAATTAGCCTCCAAATTAGAATACTTCAGTCTTGTCTGTCAATAGTCACTTTTATTTGTTTAGAAAAGCATGATTTTGGAGAGAGAAACTCATAATAGAGATTAAATAGTCTGTAGTGTTAAACAGGGTACGTTAGTGGCCTGTCTGGCTAACTCTATGCATGGCAGAAACCTATTCACATGTCATTACCAATTTTAGACCATATGAATGACAGGCCATATACATGCATGGAACCAGTCCAGTTTGGGACTATAGCAGTATTATGATGGCATCTCTACACATAAAGTTATGAAAAGCATAGATTCAGTGATGCATTTGCAATATTTTGCTACACAAACACCCTTGGATAAAGACACAGTAAATGTATTTTTAAATGGTCTTAGACTATGAGCTTTTACAGAAAACACAATTTCACACTGCATATTACAATGACTATTAATGAAGAACATAGAACTCCAACCTCTGCCAACCAGACTGTAACTGTTTTGAAGATGCTGTACACTAGGTCTGACTTTGTGATGTAAGCACAGTAGACAAACTGCAAGTTTTAAGATGATGGGAGTATTTTTTTCACTGCACATAATTCTCAGTGATAGGATAAAATTATACATAATAAAGGCAGTGTTTTGTTTTCATATGAGACAAATTAGATTCTTCTCTTTTCAGCAGATACTCTGCAGATGTGACAATAACCATTACATCACTGAGAAGGTCAATTCTCTTTCTCATACACTGCCTGCAAAACCAGGACACACGACAAATCCCCTCTCCCAAAGTTTGTAGGGGGTTGTTCTTCCATGTAGACTGAAATGGTAGGAAGGTGTGTATGTGCATTTTGGAGTATTCCACCTCTTCTTGGCAAGATCTCACAGAAGTTCATGCATGTGTATAAGTTTACTCGAACAGTTCTACTGGCTAACTGGGATTGCTCAGATGAATAGTTACTTCTCTGAGTACACTGCTGTCAGATTGGGCACCTTATAGCCTTTTTGGCAGCAGTGCTCTACACAGAAGGATCTGATGTTCTCAGAGATGCACACAAAGCTTTCATAATCCCATTTTAGGGGAATGAAAATGCTGTTCTTCTCCAAACCCAAAAGTAATCTAAGAAATACAGTGCTAGTACCTCATTCCACACAAATTAATCAAAGTCAAGCCTTCCTTATATCTGTGTTTTTCAAGAATTTGTCTTCCTACGAAATACAGAAAGGGAGGCGGGAAGTCACCTGCTTTCGCATCTAAAGCTTTTACAAACATTAGAGCGCATGATAAAGAATGAAATTGCAAGGTGAAGCAGCGACATATGGCACTCCAGCCCCTTTCTCATTATTTGCAAGCCTATAATATGAATATTTACTAGAAATACATCTGAATTAAAGGCAGTGCCCATCCTACATCGTGGCAACCTGCTGAAGTACTCCACATTTTACACATTAGCTATCAAGGGATCTCCTTAAATCACTTTCAGTTGTTTTAATTTAACAGAAGATTTATTCCCAGGTTTATCTGGATTTATGTAAAATAATCTAAGAACCAAAATGTGGTTCTTCACCAATAAAGAAAGTCTGTTTCCTCCAAGAGTTGCACAACAGAACTTTCTCAGCATGCTCCTATAGTGGGACACAGTCACTTAAGAGCTACAGTGCAATATATTGCGATTTACTACAGTAACTTCAATCTGAGATTGCACAGGCAGGAAGACCAAATAAAGTTTACATTTCTAGCACAAACAGCCAAAAATACATTACAAGAAGCATGTTATTACTAACCCCCTAATTAGTGCTACAAAAAAGCTCGAAACTTCAGCTGTGGAGACAGCCATATGACTTTTGCTCTGAAATTATTTCTAAAAAAAAAAAAAGAAAAAAGGTGAGAAAGAAAAGGACAATGCACCGCGTGTGAGGTCGGGGGGACGGCAATCCCGGATGTTTACAATGGAGCGAGTAGCGGTATAGCGGCGCAGCGCAGCACCACCTCCGCATCCCCGGGGGCGGCAGCGCGGCCACGCACCGGCTCCTTGCGTGGCCGGCTACCCCCGCGGCGGGGAAGGCACACGGGCAAGACCCCGGCCCGTAGGGACAAACAACCCCGCCCCGGGCTCGGGGAGGAGGGAGCGCGGAGCAGGCGGCTCTTGTGCGGGTCGGGGAGCGCGGCGCGCGCGTGTGTGTGCGTGGGGCCATCGATTAATTGTTCCAAGGCGCTTTAATGACAGGAGATAATGATTTTCAGATTCACGAGACAATGGTCCCCCCCCCCCCCTTCCCCCCGACTCCACACCGCTTCTCTGCAAATCTTTCTAATTTGCTCTTCTGCCGGGCGGAGAAACTAAACGGTGCTCAAGCCGAGGCCATTTGCAAGACAAATGTAACCGGAGAGACCCGCAGATACACGGGCTGGCGGGGAGCGGCGTCCCCGCAGAGCCGAGCTGAGTCCACCACCCCACCCTGCCCCGCGCCCCTTCCCCTCCACGGCCTCACCGCTCCCTTCCCTTCCTTTCCCTTCCCTGCTCAGCCGGGGGCTCGGGCGCCCGGGGCCGGGGCAGCCGCGCCTGGGGGCGCAGCGGCGGAGCTGTACTTACTGAAGGGGCAGTTCTCCTTCTTGGTGCCGCTGACCTTGCCGTTCTTCTCGATCTTGAGAAAGTACTTGTTGTAAGAGTAGAGCTTCCTCTTGCGCACATCTCCTTGGAGGTGATTGTAGCTCCGCACGTGTCTCCCCGCACTGGAAGGAGAGGAGAAGGACGAGGGGAAGGAGGATGATGATGAAGAAGAGTTGATGGCCTCCGGGGACAGCATGTCCTGGCCGAGGTCATGGCAGGTGACAGACACAGAAGACACCAAGAAGAGCAGCAGCAAGCAGCAACAAGGCAGGTGGGAAAAGGCTGAGGCACCATTTGTCAGTATCCATTTGCACATTGTACTGAAACTCTGGGCGCTGGAAAATGTCTTATCAAATGAAACATACTGGAAGGGTAAAACCTGGTAAAATGCAAGTGGAGAGACGGTGGTTGCTGCTTCTGGTTAGATCCCTCTGAACTCTGATCAGGCCTGAAGTAAGTGCACCAACATCCATAACTCAGGGGACAAATCGCCTCAGAAGCTGCTGCCTTTTAATCCTTCGAGTCCTCCCTCAGAAAAAAGAGCTGTTGGTTGTTGGTTTGTTTTGTTTTTTTTTTTTTTTTTTTTTGGTGCTGCGTTTTGTTGTTTGTTTTTCTTAAAGGATTCTAGGCAATGCAGGAAACTTTGGTTGTGGATGGAAAATGATAACAAAATACCAAGTCTACTACGTGTGTCTGACTCAAAATCCTTTCTTGGCCTTCAGGTTCAACAGAATCTCTGATCTGAGATTACGTATTAACTGGAATGGGCTCTTGGAAAGCTTTGTAGGTGTGATCAATTTAATAATAGAACTTAGAATAGCTGTGGATTTAGGATTTTGCTTTGGCAATTTCATGGTATGGTCATGTCTTTTGTCCTCATTTTTGTCTTGCCAGGCAAGCCTAAAGTGTAAAGAAGATGAATGGCTTTTGGGGCCCTTCATGTAACTTTGTTTGATGTTTCCATTGCATTAAGCAAGCCAGAAAAGTCCTGGCCCAGTTTCTCTCTTCCTGTTTCCTTCTTTTGGCAGCAGGTGGGAAGTAGTACATCAGGTTTGCTTTCCCTTTCCAATCATGCTCTATAGCTCAAGGCCTTAATGTTGTGATGCAATTTGTTCTATCTCTGCCTTTCTCCTCTTTATGCCATCCCCTCAGGAAAAACTACCCAAAAGCTGCCTTCATTATGCTGGACCTCTGAAGAGTAGGATGCCAGTACTCAGGCAAAACACAAGTCATTCATAAATAAGGAGATATTGCCTTTATGTTGTATCCCTTTGCTGTTAGATTTCTATTGTTCAGCACTACCATGAAGGTCTTAAGAGTACTATTATGATGCAGGGTCCTGCTCTGACAGGAGTACTCCAGAGCAAGCTCCTTAAAGATGGTTTATGAAATAGTGCAAAACTAGTAAAGCAAGACTGCATTATGTTTAGAGCTGAAGTGAAACTTGTACCTTCCCATCCTTTGGAATATTTGGGAAAGGAAGAAATCTATTCTGGGTTGAAGCAGATATTTGGAAATATTTGTAGAAAGAAAAATCTGGAAAAAACAGGTCTGAAAATTTGGAAACGGGTTTCTTGCATAGCATCCAAATCAAAGGCCTGAGTTTGATTCAGCTGAGCTCTCTGGGCTGCCAGCTTTAAGATGGGTAGGACCTGGGCATATGTGCTTTGTCTGGGGTCTCAGGGCCCTGCCTCAAGAGAACCTGGAAGACATTTTGCCTTGTTTCAGAAACATTTGGCTCCTTCTTCTACTAATTGCCTCACTGTTTTCTGCTCTGTCTTCTTTTTTATCACTGTAATAAATACAGTCTACTCAAAGATCTCTTCTGCAGCACCTTCTGGAAGGGGGAGTAATTACTGAAAGCTAGGTCTCTGCTATTTGCAAAACTTCAACATACAGATCTATAAGACTTCAACAACTCTCTTGTCTCAGGTGAGAAACGAATCCTGTTTGATGATTGACCTTCCTAGGAACAGAAGCTTCTCCAGAAAGACATCAGATCTATTGGTTCCCAGCTGCTGCTAGGTAAAAATCATTATTGATGCACATAAGGGAAAACTAGTTGCACTGGCTGCTTAGCTCAATGAACATTTCTTAGAATAATCCTTACAATAATACGAACCAGCATGGACATAATATGTGATTGCACCTCGGGCCCTTTGAAGGAAGATGGCTGTAGTTCATTATTGATAGGGTTTACTGAGGTGAGCAGTAGAAGTCAAGTAGTTATAAAAAAAAAAACACTTGAGAGTTTAAACTTCTTTTATTGTTTGCCTGTTCTTGGAAAAGGAGTAGATGGTGCAGGGTCAGAAATTTTCTCCCTTTGTAGGCAAGCTACTTGCTTTCTCATTTCATGTACAAACGGACTCAGTGTATGCTCAGTCTGCATAATGGATTAATTCCATTAATCACTTTAATTCCCCATTAATAGAGTAGCTGAGGATTGGCTAGCAGCACCTCATACTGCAGTTAAGTTTTTGGGATTGGAACAGAAATGGCATGTGATGGTGGGGATCTCCTTGGATATATTTGGCTGAAGTGGCAGGACCTTAGTCTAGTCCTTTAAACACTTGATTTGAATGACAGGAATTGCTTACTGCCATTGAACTGGACTGTGACTTTACAACTTCTTCCAGCTGTAGACTGAGGTTAGGCTTCTCAGCCTTGGCATTGCGCCTCTTGCTCTGATGGTACCATGATGCAAAAAAGTGCGCTGAGAAGATCTTTTTTTTACTAATCAAATTTACTTACTCAATTTGGCTGCTGGTAAAAGGCAGGAAGAGACAAAAACGAGCCAAGACCCTCCCAACCTGTAAAAGGAGAGAAGAATGGTTTCTCTTTGACTTAGACATGCAGGTTTTGTCTGTGGGCAGCCTTTGGAATAAGGAGACCTCTTCTTCCACCTTTCTCACCAAAAGAAGTCATTCTGTCTCAGCAGCTTCACAGCAATTTGGAAATCCTCTAAAGATAGCAGATAGTTATGTTCTATTATCATAGTTTATGATTATTTCTTCCCTGCAAAACAGCTGAAAGGAAAAAGAAAACATTTCTCTATGCTTTTTTAAAAAACTGTTACAGTTAATAGTGTAAGGCTAAAATGACAAACAGTCATTTGAGAAACATTTGTAATTGATGCTCACTTGTTCCCTCCTCATTAACATTTCCCACCTCCCAATATACACCTACACATGTAGTCCTCTTCCCCAGCTCACACTAAATTCTGTCGTCTGGTGAAATGCAATATAAAGTAGGATATAGAGCACGAATCTAGTAAGACTGTACTTGGTAATCCAATTCTGGGTTGTTTCTTATCCTTTATTGCTCTATTTTGTCCTTATCGAAACTCCAATATGTTGCCTATATTATTTTATATTCCCCAAGTTTGCTCTCTAATGGCTGGGTATGCCCAGCAGTTACTGTCTCTCAGTTTCTGTTCCTTTCCTTCAGAACAGAAAGTTCAGGTTTTTGGTAGGCTGTGCTGTACCATTTATAGTCCTCCAACTTTTTGATTGCAGTAATCACATACTGGATGGCTTTGCAATATCAGGACTTGCATGAAAACATCCCATGAGGACCAGGAAGAGCTGGTTTCTCTAGTCTTAAGCTGAATAAAATCTGCTCACTATTGTCTTTTATAGGAGAGTGAATGTCGAAGTTTGTCTTCAGTTGGATAGTGGTCCGTAAAGTAAATTCTCTGTCATTTTGTGTAACTTTAAGGGAAAAAAAAAATACAAAATTTAAAGATCATTCACGTGTTGATCTGAGACACAGAGTATTGTTAAGGGTCAAATGTACAGTATATGATGTTGGTTATTCAGATATGAAATGACTGGTACACTAACAGTAAAGTTTTGTATATAAGTTTAGGCCTAATTTTAATTAAAATAAATTATCTTTAAATTGGAGTTTTTGATCACTAATTGTCAAAAAAATGACTGGAAATTCTGAAACCTTGGATTTTGAACAAAAGCTCCATCCACTGGTACCCAATAAGCATGTCCACATCAGTTACTTTGAGTTAAGGTTTTGTTTCAGTCTCTGAATTTACACCGTGTAAAATCAGTAAATGTTGTGGAAAAGAAGCAGAGAATAAATGCTGAAGGTGTGCTGTTATTGCAAAGCTAAGGTATTAATATCTTTACAGTAGGTCAACACAGCTCAAAAGATTGAGGATGCACTGCCATTACACTCAGGTGACTGCATCCATGTCAGTGCTGTGCTCGCTCATGTACATATGAAACAGACTTCTGGGGCTTTTATTATCATTGTTATTGAGCTGAGCTCTTTTGTGATGGTTTCTCTCCCTCATCCTGCTGGAGGGTTATGGGAGGAACTGGAGATGGTGGCTTTGCAGTCATGCTTGTTTCCTTCCACTCTGACGTTATCCAAGTAGATCATTTTTACTGTTTGACCTGGCCTTTTTTAACTTGCAGAGTCCTCATGGGCAAGTTGCTCAGCAGAGCTTGCTTAGAGAGATACAGCCAAGGCTGCTTGCATGCCAGGTAGGAGCATTAGTAGAGCCATCTGAAACTCATCTTCAAGAAGGAGGTTTGGGATTGTGTTTGGATGAGCAGGTATATTCTCTTTTGTCACGGCTGCCTTTTTAAAAAAAAACCAAACTTCATTCAGAATTTTGATGTTGCTCTCTCAGGGTGAGTTTTGTTGTCATTGCCTGTGACTAATTATAGTTCTCCTGCAGTCACTGGCACAATTTTTTCTTAAATTTTGTTCATGTATTTTGCATCACATCAACAAAGGCCTCTGATAGCCAACCTGAGATGTGCCCTCAGCACACCTGCTGAGCTGAGAAGTCATGCCTTTTTTCAGGTTTTTTTTTACTCTGCACTTCATGGTTTAATATATATTCACTTCATGTTTTCAGCCCTTCTCCGTGAGAGCTTAAAAATTTACTGGTAAAGAAACAATGGACATGAAAGATGCTTACGCGAGTCCTCAGCTGCAGCTATGATTGGAGCACCAGATTTATGATATAACCCTAAAAGGTGGCAATGCCACAGAAGTATAGCCATAGCCATTCAACAGACCTAGGGGGGCAGTAGAAGAAATCATGAGGATGGTACCAGCAAGGATGTTGCATGTTGTGATGTTAATAGAGAATGACTCTGAAGCTCTCTCTGTGGGTCAACAGCTCATGCTTTGAAGAGATAGCTTGAGACTTCTATGGATTTGAAGTCCACTGCGGTATCTCTGTGCTCGTCTCCTGCATAATGTAGCCCATGCTGAAAATAATTTCAGTTTGAACAGATGGGCCATGGCTGTAGCTCATCTCCCATAACCTGCCTCTCCCAAAACTGCCTTGTTGTCTTCTTCTCCCTGAAGACAGCTGCCTTCCAACTGCCTCTCTCTCTTGGTGCAGTTTTCCTGGTAAACCAGGAAGAGCAATATCTTCCCCAAGCCCCATTCCCCACTGATGCATCTGCAGGACTGGAGCAAGGCTGGGGTGCAGGGCCAGTTCCTGCTGTGCCTTGGTGAGGAGGAGCAGAACTTGGATACAAGCAATGACAATCCCATGCATGTGACAACCATTCTCTTGGCAGTAAGAGCTCTGCAGGCATGTAGTGGTTATTTAGGCTGGGGTGAGTATTTCTTATTTCCTCAGCTACTAGATAGGCAGATTACAGCTGACTGCAGGGTGCTGACCTGTGCAGCTGACTGCTGTGCTGGTGTCTTGCTTCAGGTTCAAATTTTTTTTGTTGTTGTTGCTGTTTTGTTGCCTACATTACATTAATATTAATGTTATTTACTAAGGAAAATAAAAAAGCAGCAAAAGTCACTTGGGTCACCAACTCTAGTCTCTCTTGACTGCCTGCAGACAGAGAAGTGATGTTGGTCTGGAAAGCATCTGCTTCTCTGGCTTCACAGACACCCTCTTGCATGTAGGTTGTCTTTCGGTAATGAGGGTCAAGATTCACTTCTGTCCAGAGCATAACAGTTCATAAGATTTTCACCATCCAGACAGTCTATTCATTTAAATGCTAATAAGATTCCTGTTTTGTTTTGAAATGTAGAGAGGATCTTTTTTCTTTACCCTTAAATCCCCTTTCTCCTGTTTACAATCTTGCTTTAGCAGTTCAGTATGATGTTACAGATAAGAAACACTCTCAACTTAGCCAGGATGAAAGTATCTTCTAGATATACTTCTGAGAGGAGGTCATGCTGGATGTGAGTGGTTCAAGCATGGACTGCAAAGCTCTCTCTACCTCTTTGGACTTGCTCCATTCAGGACATCAGCTTCTGTTTTGCTTTTAGAGCTTTAGTAATGAGAACAAAGGCCTGTTTTGTCCAGATAGGCTCTTATGTTCTACCCAGGCAACCTCTTACAAAGACAGCAAATGCACCTTTAAGACCTCTACAAGTGGCCCCTTGGGACTTGCTGCTTGGAGAGGACGAACCCAAGATAACAGCATAGTTTCCATGAGAGCCTGACTCCACTTAGGAAAGGATGGCACTTTCCTCGTGATGTTGAACTGGACCAGAAATAGGAGCAGGCTGCTTCTGTGTACCACGTGGCTTTAATAACTTCATAACAATGACATGAGCAACCCTGTGAGTATGCTGTAAGATGACAAGAAACTGGAGATAGCAGTGTACATGGTCTTCTCATTACGTATTCTAGATGCAGAATGTAACAACAGAATAGGAGTCTGAAAGTATATGGTTTAAATTAAGTCGGAGCTATTCTACATCACACTGACATCTCCTGGGAATATACATGAGAATTATTAGAAGGAATATTCAAAAGATCATGTTAATATTATTTTTTATGGGTTTATTTATTACAGTGATACAGAGGTTCTACTTTATCTTGGCCCAATCTATGGCCACATACATGCATGTACTAAAATAAGTTCCTGACATCACAGCCTCTGATTATAGTGACCCAATGATAGCTCTATTTTGAGTTTAAGGGCAACTACTGTCCTCCTTTTCAAGTGGTAGAAGTGGGCAAACCCTTTGGGGCATTGTGATGTTCTTCAGATGATATTCTATATGCAATTAGTGCCCAAGTCAGAGGAACATCCTGAACCCCTCAGGTATCCACTGTACAGAAGAATCACTAAGACTGAGAAATTAGGGGAAAATGACATAAAGGAAAACTCTGAGTACAGCTACCTTGAGTAACTCTGAAAGGTTGGAAGAGAGAGTGTTTTTAGATTGTGTGCTGATAGGAAGATGCCAACGAAGAAGAAATCTCCGGTCGTGTGACACCCTCAAACCCAGAAAATGGGACTTGGTGTTCCTTGTCACAGAAGACTTTCTGTAACAGATACCAGGCTCCACTGCCAAATGCTTTTTCCCAATAGCACAATTTGCAAGATCCCAAATTTGGGAAACTGTTGAGTTCAGAGAGAGTAGCAACACAACTGAAAGTGTTATATAAACAACATATGTTAGATGTCTGAGCTGGTCTGTTCCATGAAGAGTGCTAGAAAACTGCATAGAACACAGGAGCCCAATCTCCCATTTCACCAGTGCAAAGGAGCACTAAAAAGCAGAAAGATGAATCTCTATTGAATTTCACAGTAAGATTTTTTTTTTATAGTGTTTTAATAGTTTTCTCCACTGCTGTTGAATGTTTGCATGAAGGAAACCAGTACGTGAGTTGTATTTGAATGAAAAGGTCCAGTCAGAACAGAGGCTTTTGCCATCAAAAACATAGTTGTCAGGCCTAAGCCAGTTGTCTAGGTACCCATCATAGCTAGAAGAGTGGTATCTCCTGAGGGCAACTCAGCCCTTTCTAGAAGGACTTTTAAAGCAAGTAGGATGGTTTGTCATCCAAAGGTGATTTTCTCTTTTTTTTTGTTACAGAGAAAGCTTTAGAGGGCTTGTTTATTCTTACCCTCTTTAGAATTTTGATACCTCATATATACCTGATGATTACCCTTTATGTAGTCAGTGTTAGCTGAGAGGAATCTTGCCCAAAATTGTCTAAGAAGTCTCGATATGGGAGGCTGCTTTACAGCCCAGCCTGGCCAGGCCTTCTGCAGCCTGGGCAGAGCCTTTCAGGTATCCACCCTTCAGGTGCTTTCATGGCACCGAGCAGTGAATTACTGTCACAGCACTAAAAAGTCTTCTGCAAACTGTTATTTTTCTCAGTCTTGACTTGCATGTTCTCAATCGATTGCAGTTTCTGCTTTGTCTCCAGATTCATATTCAAGGACTGTCACATTTGCTGGTTTTCTTATGAATTGTGCTGCTCGTGCTCTGACAACTGAGTGCTTCCTTGGTGGTGGCATTACTGCAAGGCATTTATGCTGTGCCTACAGTGACAGAGCCTGACATTCAAATCTTGGCTTCATCCAGTTACTTGAGGGGGGTTCAGAGCGAATTCTTGCCTTCAAGCTGCAGCCTTGATGCCAAATCTTTTAAGGAAGCCTGTCTCTCGGACGTGAGAGCTCCCCTTCTTGCTGCTCATTAGGTGGTAGGATCTGCTACAGTGGTTTGACTTTTACAATGCCACAGGCAAGAGTTGCTGCTGCTTTTTGCATTTTTACCTGGATCATTGGCATTCTACCTCTCCGCATTTGAGACTCGGAATAGGTATCAGATTCGAGAGGAGGCTGTAAGACACAGAAGCATGCAGACTGCTTTCTAAATCAACCCTGATTAGAGATGAAAAATTAATTTCTCTTACACATAATATATATTTATGAAAGCATTGTCTTTCTGCAAGCATTACCATTTTTACAAACTTATTATAAGTCAGTCAAAATGGATTATTCCTTGTGTGTGTGTATTGTTAAATATTCCTGCATTTCTTTATTTCTCAGTGTTTATTTTCCATGGTGCTCTTTTTTTTTTTTTTTTTTTTCTTACTTGATACAGTTGATCTTAGTGCCTTGTTTCTGATACCTAGCACTTGTGCTGCAGAGGAGAGAGACAGAAATAGAACATCAGATCCCTGCTTGGTTGGGAAGGCATTTGTTCTCTTGCAGTGTTGAAGAGGGTGACAGCTACTCATATGGTGGTGCAAGCAGACATGTGAGGGGAAAACCCAAGCCAGCTGTCATTGCAAAGACACTGTAGAAACCTCAAGTGCCAGAGTAGTATAAAGAAGTAGAAAATGAGTCAAAAATTCATGTGTTCCCTCCATCCAAGTAAAAATTCTGTATAAGGATGTGGATCCAAATGAAAACCTAGTCTGATCCTGGGCTCCTTGTGTTTCCAGGTCTCCTCAGTGAGCTAGCTTGCTGCCTTGCTTCCTCTCTTTGCTATTTCATCATTTTTCTAGGGGAGGAAAATGGATTTTCTTCCTTTCAAGTTTCCCACACTCTACTTTGACCAGTTGAGTCTTCAATAATTTCTCATTTCTGCTTGCCTAGTTTTCTCCTTTAATAACACATAGAGGGAGGGATTTTTATTTATTTATTTAATTTATTTTTTTTTTACTTCTGAGACCCAGTGTAATTTTAGACCATAAATAACGCTTTTATACAACTTTCCATGACTGTACTGTTCATTACTTCACTATCTCCTTTCTCATGGTCATTCTCTGTAGCCACATGTGGCATGTGCTAAAAGACAAAATGAGAAGTTGCTGAGTACTTCCCTTTCCTTTTGTATTAGCATTTTGAAAATTTTAATACCTTTTGAGTCTGCAAGTGGCCTCACAGCTTATGGATGTCTTTCAAATATCATATCCACAAATAAAAAGAACTTTTGAAACTCATCTTTGAGCTGCAGTTGTGCTGGATGAAACAAATCAGGGTTTGTTTTGTGTAAGGTGATCTGTAATGGGATCTGTGTAAGGTGCCTTTTGTAGGGCTTCCAGTAAATCATGTGCCAGTAAATCTACCTCTGAGGGTAGAAATGCCCAGAATGGTTTTACTGGAGTACCGGGAGGCAGAGGTGGCCAGGCATTTCCTCATATTGGGGATTTCAGCTGGGAGCATCCTACAGTGCGAGTGAATGGCAAATGATTTTGGGGGAAAGTAACTCTCCACTGTCCTTGGAGCTCTGTGGCAGTGGCAGTATTTATGGGCTGTACTGTCCCCATCACTACCACTGTTTGGCAGGATTTGGCAGTAGAAGTCCACAGAGACTCAAGAAAATGTTATGAGCTCCTCTAGCTGTTGCTATGTATTATCAGTAGGGCCTTTGGGGCTGGTGTCTTCCAAAACTTCCCATCCTCCTTCTAGTAGCTCAGTAAACTAGAGCCCTTTTCATTTCATGTTGTCAGGACTGTGCTCTTCAACAAGCCTTCCTCTATACTGTGGGACAATACCTGGAAACATTTAAAAAAAGGCATAGGTCAAAATGCAACTAAATAGTAAATGTAATGGGAATTTAGAGATACCTGCAAAAGGTGTCAGAGAGGAATGGGCCTGTGGAGGACAAAGCAGAAAAAAGAAGAGAATACAAACAGTGGAGAGCCATCTATGAAAAATATTAAAGGACTTT
>JAWWMA010000100.1:56313547-56344600 GCA_035041425.1 Mionectes olivaceus | reverse complement strand
CCACAGGCAGAACCCAGCACTTGGCTTTGTTGAACTTCATACCGTTGCCCTTATCCCATCAATCCAGCCTGTCCTGATCTCTCTGCAGAGCCTTCCTGCCCTTCTACCTGACTTACTAAGAGTGCAACTTGATCTGCTCATTTAAATCCATGGTAAAGTTATGTATTCTAACCTAAACCAGCCACTTGGGCTAAACTATGACAGGAAGTTGTCTTCCACATATTCCAGGGACCTCCTGGACTGTTACCTCTCCTTTGTATTGTATTTCTAGTAGAACTTGCTAAGTTGAATTCCCCCATGAGAACAAGGGCTAGTGACTGTGAGACTTCTCACGGCTGCTTACAGAATATTTCCTCTTTCTCTCCATCTTAGTTGAGTGCTCTATAATAGAGTCCCACCAGGATATTTGCCTTGCTGACCTTCCCTCAGTCCTTACCCATAAGCATTTAAGTCTATTGTCACCATCATTAAGCTCTAGACTATCAAGACACTCCCTAACATACAGGGCTACCCCACGTACTCCTCTTCTTACTTGACTATCTGTTCTGAAGAGTTTATAGCCCTCTATTGGGGCACTCCAGTTATGCAAGTCTACGTACCACTATTCCATTATGGTGATTGTGTAATAATTTTCCTGCTGCACAAAGGCTCCTGTTTGTTGTCCATACTGTGTGCATTGGTGTAGCTGCACTTCTGCTGGCCTATTGATCCTGCCACCTTTTGGAAGTTGTAAGTCCTAATTCCTATGTCACCATTTTTAGGCACTGCCATGGTTTCCCACACATAAAGACCCTTGCATGTTTGCTGTCCCATGGATCTCCATCCCCTTATTTCCACCTAGAGAGCAGGCTGAAGGACTCTACTAGCACACATTCCCCCTAACATCAGCATGTCACCTCCAGTCTTATTCCTAGTGAGATGGTTTTACCCTTTTACTGTTGAAATCTACTTTAAAGCTCTTTCATCAAATCCTGAAATGAGTCCTGCTAAGTCCTGAGAAAAGATCCTTTTTGCAGTTGGGACGGGTGTACCCCATCTGTTTCCAGCAGACTTGGTGCTGCATACACTGACCTGTGATCAAAACCCCAAAAATTCTGCTGGTGACATCAGGCTTGGACACAGGCATGGATCTTTTGTGTAATCTCCCTGATTATTCTCTCATCATTCCCTGCAAATGAAAGGATTGAAGAAAAAACCCACTTGTGCTTCTGATCCTTTAGCCAGTAATCCCAGGGCCCTGAAGTCTCTCAGGGTTGCCCTCAGACTTCCTGTTGCAACTTCATCACTACTTACCAGAAAACTGTATAATAATCTGAGAGCAGAAATAGAGTAGGAAGATTTCTCTTCACATTTTTAGTCCAAGCCCGAGGCAGTCAGTAGTCTTCTCTAAGAAGTGGATCCAGTTTGTGTATTTGGCCTCTGTTTCCAGAAGACAACCTCTCGCTGTTTCTTCTTCCCATTTGATCACAGTTTCGCACTATCCATGTGTTATAACCTAACACTGCATGAATAAATGCAGCCCTCTTCTTCCCAGACTCTGTTGAGTTCTTTCAAAGGCTGAAGAGTTTTGACACTTTTATTGTCCAGATGGTTTGTGATGTGTGCAGATTTGTATTTGGTGATACACTGATTATCAAAACATATCTTGTTGCTCAATTGAGGATTACAACTTGATGCATAGATCTGTTGCAAAGACTGATAGTCTTAATAAATGCTAACCTACCAATTCTGTAAGTGCACAGAGATTTTGTTATTGGTGTTTGTTTTTTTTTAAAGATGCTAGATGGCACTGCTAGTCCAGGCTTTATTTTGAACAGCTGGGTTTCATGAAGCTAACTCTGCAGTTGCAAAAAGGGTATGTAAAATATTACTTAAACTTGACAGCTAGCGCATTCTGAGAAATATACACCATCATGCAAACAATAATGTTTCAACTCTAAGAGTATTCAGGTTTAGGTCTACAAACTCTAGTTAACTGCATTGAAACTTGTTGTACAGATATCCATGTGTTTGCATTTTGTTCACCGTGTTTCTTCTTCACATGTCACCTCATTTCATAGCTGTTTAGTTATGATACCATGGAACTTGTTAGATGTTTTAATTTTCTATTCAAATTGCTGGCCGTGATACTTTAAATACTTTTTCAAATCTAAGAACTAGAGATCCAGCAATGAAAAAATACACTTCTTTTATTTCCACTGGAATAATTTCTTTCATAAATATTATGCCACCCATGTTGAAAGACATAAAATAATTATTTTGCAGTTCTGTAGAATATTTAAGGATCTCTCTAACCACAGTTTTCTTATTAACTTACTGTAAATTCTAGTCTGTGGTTTACCTTTCTTACTATAAGTTAGGGATTTGATGCCATTATCTGCTAACAGGTGAGGATTTAATTTTATAAAATTACATCTTACAACTGAAAAATGAGTGGAGGAAACAAAAAAGCGATCTTTGCAGTAGAAGACTCCAGTAACATGTGAAGTCGCTCCTGCTGCATAAAGATTTGTGACTTGAAAAAGTTTATACAATGTTATTGACTATTCATTCTCTGTTTAGTTAGTATCAAATTCCCTTCTTTTGTTAATTGTGCAGTAAGCTTACAAAGAAACTGCAAATTCTCAGCCTTTTGGGCAGACAGTTGGATACCGTGTCTAAGCGTTCGGAGCAACCAAACGGAACCTGCACCGTTCTGACCACTGGCTGGGTCACTGGCTGGGGCTTAAAAACTCACCTGAGTAACTCGAGAAATCCCTTCAATCTCCCCTTTTGATTTGCCTTTCACACACCAGTACTTTTTATTTCTTCTCATCTGTCTGCTATCATGTTAACAAGCAAAGGAGAATCTCGGCAGTTCATTGACAGCATAATAAAATGGGATTTGGATTTCAGTATTTGAAGAATGGCTTGCTTTTAGGGTTTTATGCTTTTGTCTTGTACTTGTATTGCCCTGGTGATCAAAAAAGCCTCAAACCCCACAATGTACGTCACTGATCCTATGAATTGCTCACCTAAGCTGACCAGTCATAAATGGCAGAACATATAGAGTATAACAAACTTGTTTCTCTGTAATACTGTATTATTAAACAATGAATAGCCTGTGGGGCTTTTCTCAGGTAATTATTTTCTGCTAGATAAAGCTGAAGATGCAAACACAGTTTAACTCAGATGAATTATAGCCCTCTATTAGAGCCCTCTAGTTGTACGAGTCTTCCTGCCATTTTACCATGATGGCAAGTGTGTAATAGTTTTCCTGCTGCACAGTGGCTCCTGTCTGTTGTCCATACTGTGTGTCCGTTGGTGCAGCTGCACTTGCGGTGTTGATCCTACCATCTTTCACGGGTTATAAGGCCTATGTCACCATTTTCAGGTGGCTCCAGGTAGCCCAAATTCATTCCAGTCATGAATTAAGTCAACTGGTGAGGTGAATTTGGCTTTGTGTATCTGCACAGGAAAACTCATACCACTTCTTGGAAACCCAATGCACAGGAAAACTCATACTACTTCTTGGACACCCAATGCAAATGTAACCTAAGATTATTGCTTTGAAAATGTGTACTAGGTGATGCTCTCAGGTGAATATTGTGCTAAATGTTTCATGACTGTTGAGAGATGTTGCTTGACAATGATGTTTAGTTCCTAGATGAAAATAAACATTACTTTGTAAAAACAAGGCAGAAGTCAACACTGGTAGAAGGTTATTTCTTTTGACGGAAAAACTGTTGTGCACTGCAGAACCGAAACATTTGCAAGTTAATTTACTCAAAAATAGTGTGATTTTTAAAAATTTTTATCAGGGTGCAATATTTCAAAAGATTCTTCTGTATGTATTTAAATTAATTCTGATATATTTTATCCCCCCCCCAAAAAAAAAGAGGAATGAGACAGGTATCAGTGTGAAAGCCAAATGATGCGGCATCTATGGAAATACTCCATTTATTTATTTATCTTTGGGTTTTACTCAAAACTGCAGTACACCAAGTCTACTGGCTACAAATACAGTGATGTCTGCTGGGATAAACAGTTATGTGTACTGGTTTGTCAGCTGTTCCTAATTCTGCATAATTTAGACACTGTGAATAGGAGAGGTGTGTATTGTTTACCAATGGTGTATGTGTGGATTAGTTTCATGTGAGAGAAAGCTGAGTAAATAAAAACACTGTAATGTGCTATATCTATTATTAATTAGTGCAACAGAATAACTCTTAAAGTATTCCAGTACTCAACAGGCATCAGTAGCAAGTTTAGACTTGTGACCTATTCTGTACTGTTTGTGATCTCTGTTTAAATAATTGTGATGCTATGTCTAAAAATCCTGTAATGTAGGATTTGGTGTGATTTTTTTTTAAAATATAGATATTTATTCAGTTTACCTATTCTGATTTTAATCTATATCAGCAAGGGATAATTTCACCTTATGGCTTCCATTATTCAGAAATTCTCAAAATATATTAAAGCCCTTGCTGAGAATTTCATTGGCTTCTCATATAAATGGAGTCTGAACAGGAGGCTTTCAGTGCAAGGTCAGGTCTAAAACTGGCAGAGACTGAGCACAACTTAAGGAAGCTGCATTCCTCTTATCAAACAGGTGCCTGGAAAATAACTCAGAATTAATATTAGTTCCATACAGAGAAAAAACTCAAGATGGAATCCAAACCAGCTGATTAGAGTCACCCAAGCTAGTCTAGGTGAAATGTGCTGAACAAATGTGCTGTTGTTGACTACTTATCTTTGCTCTGCTCTTGGGTGTTCTATTTATTTTAGTTAGGATTTCAAAAGAGATCTCAATTTGAAAAGCTTGTGGAGTGCCAAGTGGGTGGGACACTCTGGCAGCCATCTCATAAGGGCTGGGAACGTGAGCTTGTGCTGAGAGGCAAGTTTCCTGCAGAAAAGAAAGGGTGCATTTCGTTACTTCTGGAGTCTGTTCAGGAGACTGGGACCACGCTGCAAGAAGCCTTGCTGCTTGTTGCAACTCAGCTTCATCCAACCTAATAAATTCCTAGTTTCAGTTTGTTTAGTGGAACAGTCTCATTAAGAGGATCTGAAACCATCAGTTCCTTACCTGGCATAGTCATCAGACTAGCCAATACCTGGAGGGCTTTGGCTCCTCTGGGGACGTGAATTCAAATGTCCTGAGATAGAAAATGATTTTTTTATTATCTTCATGTGTGCTCTCATCTCTAAAAGAGTGTTATACCACACATCTTTTGAATGAAAGGACTTGTTACTACATTTTATGAAGGTCCTGCTTGCACTGGTGTTCAGTAGATCCGCTCAGAGAATGAATGGTTGCTAACTGAAATAGGAAGAGTGTCATCAAACATGGTGTCCTCTAAGATACCTCTAAGTATCAGTGTCTGAGGTAATTGTCCAGTTGACAACAGAGTGAGTAGAATCTATACCATAGTTCTTCTGAGCAAATCTTGAGAGAAGGGAAGTTGTGCCTGAATTACAGTGACATGGTCTACCTTGACCATAGAAAGATTCCAGATGACAGTGTCAGAATGGGGTACATGCATTGTAGACCTCCACAGCTCAGTGGAAGGGTCTTGGCTCCAGGGTGTTCAGTCTATATCTGGCCATGGGTAAGTTAAATTGAAAGCAACATATAACACTTAGGAAAGAAGATGTTTAGTCTACTCCAAGCTGGAAAGAGAGATTAACAATAACAGAGGCACTGCAAAATTTAGGGAGTTGTTGAAGAAAGATTTTCAGGGTTATTATTTTGGAATTAAGTGTCTAAATTGCTCTTAAACTAGTATCAAGGACCTTAAGCCGATTCTTAATACTATATAGTTATCCTATTTATTTCAAGATTTAAGTTAATGCTGAAGGCCTGATCTGCCTAGAGACAGACATTTGCCATTACCTTCAACAAGCAAAATTGGCTTTAATTTGTGTGCACACATAGTAAATCTGAGGTATCAACAAGCCCTTCCTGACACTACAGTACTTTTTAAAAAACTGTTTCATTTTTAACCAAGTTAATTAGTTTCCAAGTGAGTAGAATGCTTTTATACCCTCTTAATATTCTCTCTGCAGTGTATTGGTTGCCTGGGGTTGAAGTGTTTTTGATTAACTATATGCGATAATGAAAACCATGAGAACGACCTTATGCAAAAGTTCTCTCTTTCTGATGTTACATATAAAAGAACGGAAGTCTTAACAATATTTAACACACAGCTTTTTCTTTCCTCCTGCTCCTTACCCAACACCCTCCAAGCCAGAGCTCCAGCTAATTATGGAAGTGTTAGAAATGGTTGTATACCAAGATTTTAGTGTTTTATAAAGTGTGTCCAAGCAGAGAATGTTTTTATTTTTGTTAGTAAGAAGGGACAGCTCAGTCTGATAAGAAACTAAGCAACTGCAGTGAGAGCTGCTTTGCTTACTGTGATGTCCTACAGTGTGATCATGCAGGACAGCCATGCATGTGAGCACTTAGGGCTTGTTAATGAAAGAAGTGGAATGCCCTGCTTCACTTGCACATTTGTTATTTTTTTCAGCTAGCAGTTGTTGGCTGTTGGATCTTTCCTACATCCTGAAGCCTGTGAAAAGGATTATCACTAGCCTGTTGGGACTAAATAAGATAGCCAAATGCTAAGAGTTGAGCAAACAGTACTGACTGTCTGCTTTGGATTTTGTGTTATAGGCCTCATTCTTTTGTTAATTCCACTGCAAAACCACTTTTGGATATGGAAGATTCTCATGTTAAAACATGTATCACATGTTTTAGTCCCTAGTAAAGATAAGAGAGGATCTGATTCTTCTCCCAGGGAAATGGGCAAGAGTTTTGCAATTTCTTTTAATTAGGTAAGGACTGAAATCCTTGAAAGAAGGACACGGCCCTAATAGGCGTGCATGTTTTGCTGTAACATGTGGATTTAAATTTGTATTATATAGGTGAATTACAGCCTTTGCAAATATTTTAAAGGCTAATAAGTTTGTTTGTATCAGACTGACAGTCTCAGCCTGTTTCTGTGTGTCACTGGTGTGACTGTAGACTGTTGGGAGTTCTTTAGATTCCCACCCTGCTGTAGCGAGATCTAAACTCTTGACAGAAATTATTCAAGTTTACTTTGGCGGTGCAGGGGATGGCCAAAATTCCTGACAATAACACAGAAAGGCTTAAAGAATTAGATGTCTAAAAATAATTGTGGCTGTGCTGTTGAAATATATTATGTAGAGTAGTAAGCTTGCTGGATATTGTTATACATTTTGTCAAGAGGACACCAGGCAGTGTGGTTTTCTACCCATGGGAATTTTGGTGCAGACTATCGCTGAAGCAGGAACTGGAACTCAAGTATTACTGTATGGCATATGCTTAAGAAAAAGATTTGGGTACACCTTTGTCATTAATTTCTTTTTCAGGATCAGAGCTATGCCCAAAATGGAAAAGGGGAATAAAGTACAACTAAAGGAGGTTTAGATCAAAACAAAACCGGTTGCAGATTGTAGATTTGAGCATTGCAAACTAAAGCTGAATATACACTTAACTTAAACTATTTTTAAGTGAAAATGATTCTACACTAATTGAAACTAGTATGTTTAGTCCTGTCTGGACTATGCTACTAAGGCTTTGTAAAATGTTGCTCTGTCAGAATAAGAACTTTTATTAGCTTGTTGGCTTGTTATAGTTAGGGGAATACTTTTGTTAATAGATTTTTTAAAAATTAATTTCACATCAGTTGTCAGTTGCGTAAACATTTAAGTGCAGGGCTCTCTGTAATCACCCTTCCTGTAGACAAAAATCAAGAAGGTATTAAATAAAGCAGAAACTGCCATTTTCAGCACAAACAGGAGGACAGTGGGTAGTACAATGATTAGATACAACTAGTTCCATCCTTTTAAAAAAAAAAAAAGGCCTCTCCTTATCTCATGAAAAAGCTTACTCTGAAACCACGTGGTTACCTGTTGCTTCACAAATGCTCTGCTACAACGGTGTTACGTTGCGGAGATCAAATTAACTGTCCATACATTCTGATTAGCGTTTCTCTGAAGTAACACCACCTAAATGTTCAAAGTAAGAGCAGTGGCTTTGAAAAGGTGTTTGGGATAATTATAATATTAGTTTTTACCACAGGAGTGTCCTGATGGCAAACAGACACATCACAGCATGTCACCTTTTGGCAGATAGCTGCTGGACTATAACTTGAAACCCTGCTGGCTCTGCTTAGGATGCCAGGGTGTGAATCTGTGTAGAATTTGTTTGGTTGTGTCCAAAGAGCATTGCTATGAGAGTACTGGGACATTCAGCAATAATTTTTACCATTGGGAAGAAAAATAGGAGATCATGCCAGATATGACTCAAAGCCAATTTTCAGTTTATATTTAAATATTAGCAGTCTGATACAGCTTAAAACCACTTATTTCTTTAAAAATCAAAAGTAACACTTTGTCAGATGTGAGAAGCATAAGTCAGCTTTTTACTGGCTAATTGCAAATACCACAAACCATATTTTAAGAACATTTGTGACTAATTAAATGTTACTTATTTGTTTAATTAGATGACCTTTAAATCCAAGCCCAAATTATTTTACAAATATTTAGCTTTCCAATAAGGCTATATTCAGATATCAGGCTTTTGATAGGAACCATCTGCAACATTTGAACTTTCTGCATGTTGAAATGCTCTTTTATTCTTTTGCTTTCATTCTGAAAGCAATGCTTGTTTTACCAACTTAACAATGTGGCACCCAAATGAGATCCCTCCTCTATGGCATTTTACAGGCACACAGCTGATAGGATGAAGCTCAAGCATGCATAGCAACTTTGAATTAAACCGAATTCAACTAAAACTAATAACCAATAACTGCTAAACTAATAACTAAAAGCTGTTAAAACTCCCTGTAGGTCGTGCACATTTTGGAAATGTGATTTTTGTCCTAGGGATTCAAAAAACACAGTAAAATGTCTGTATTACATGAAAGTTCTTTTGCAATTAGATAACTAATCCTTTCTATAAGGATAGTAAAGAAACCCATGACTAGAAAGGTTCTAATGGTAAGTGTTCATCTGTCAGTAAGCAAAGAAACATCTTGCTGGAAGCTACTGGTCTAAAGCAGTAACAAATATATTTTTCAACCTCTTATGAATGTAGTTATTTTTATCTTTTGTGCTTTCTATTGATATTCTCTTTAACTATAGCAATGCCATCTGAATTTAGAAGATAAGCTATCGGGTTAACTATTTCTTACTGTTTCATGTGTTCAAGTTAGATTTAATAAACCAAAATATCCCATTACATGAGATGAAAGGAATATATTTTCTGACAATAATAACTGCAGTTTGAAAGGGCTTTTGTGTTTTATCTAATGGGGTTTGTGTGTGTTTCAGCGAAATTTTAGGATAAATGTTCAGATTTTTCTTGATGGTGTGCTGTCAGGTGCACAGATTAGGATTTGATCCTGCTAAACTCTGTTCAAAGAAATACCATCAGTGAAAGGTGCTTACTCCCAAACCTGATTTTCAGAATAAGACCATCTCTGTTTTCTGAATAGAGAATATAAATTGTTTAGTCTGAGTAGCTTGTGGCATACAGTCACTTTATATATAACTCATAAATGATATTTGACACTAAGCAAACTGTTGCCCTTAATGTAACTGCTCGCATTAGAAGTGGAAGTATTTTTTATAAAGACAAAGGTAAAAAAGAGACACTTAAAAAAGAGGCATCTGATAATTCTGTTATATTTTTCAGCTGTGAAGCTGATATTTTGTAAAAATACTAAGGCATTTCATTAAACATTGTGATAATATCTGTGTTCATGAAAAAACTGATTTTTAGTGTAATACACAGTGTAGACATAGAAATCACTTTCATGAGACATGTTTGAAGCTTAATGCACCCTCAGGCTTTTTTTGTGCTGCGGTTTGTATTTCCAGCATCTTGACTTTATCAAAGAAACCCCTGTGTCAGCCCCTTATGCATATGTTTATCTTTGTCAGTTTTTTCTATTTGTGAGCAGCTTTGCGTTCTCTGGTCTTAATAAGCATACCTGTTTAAAAAGTTGGTGAGTCTGGAACACCTTTGCAGCAGTCTCTCTAAGCTTTACCTAGTCAGCAGAGGTTTACAAATTCATACTAATGCAAAAATAGAACACTTATTTCTCCCTTTTTCCTCTCACCCTGAGCACTTGAGTGGGCAGAGGGAGCATTATAAGAGGATGAAAAGCTTTAGCATACTCACCCTGCAGGGTAGAGGGTACGGAAGACCACATCTGTCTCTACCTCTTGGATCTGGATCTTATTAATGTCATCAAGCAGTGAATCCTCTGTAACTGTAGGCTGGACTTTTTCTGCTTTCTTGTTAACAGGCCTGAGAATGAACTGAAGTTCACCAAGCTTTCTGCAGCTAAGTAGACTCAACATTACTCAAAAGTTTACTCTGGTGCTGAAGACAACAACAAATGGGATCGTGTTAGTACAACCACATGAAGCTGTTTGATGTCTGCAAATTGACTGGAGTGTGAAGATGTATTTCTTGGGGGCTGCCCCTCCTCCTGCCCAGGAGCTGCCCCTCTAACAGGGAGGCAAAGTTGTACAGGCTACAGCGTATGGAGGGGAGGCATGGCTAATTATTCTGCTATCTAAGCCATAGCAAGCTCTGCCTTTGTGAACTGTCCCATTCTTGTTATCTCTCATATGAGATGGACAGATAGGACACCATGGAAGAGGCATGTGAAAGGCCCTTACGCATGATAGAATATATAAGTAAGCAGCCAACCTAGAAAGGGAGTGTGGGTGAGGTGTGGGAGAAGGACAAAACAGAAATCATTCTGACCTTTCCTCTTCCCCCACTCCCTCCGATTTTGAACTCTTTCCTTGTTTCATTTGATGTTTAATAAAGAGGGAGCTCATTTTTATGAAATATGTTCATGGTAAATCTGATACCTTAATAAATCTGATACCTTTCTATCGTAGTGTATTATATTTTCTGTAAATACAGTGGAAACCTGGGAATGCAGCTTAAACAGATATCCTATTATAATAAGCTGAAGCTGAAATGCTTGGGAAAACATAGCTTTATTATGTACAGATTTCCATGGGTTTCCTGTCATGAAAATGGCTGTCTAGGTCTAAGAGGATTTTTTCAAAAAAGTGCAGTATTTAAGAACATCGTTATTAGTAACCCCAATTCCATTGCATGTTCAATACTGGAATGCCATTAAATTGCCAGTAAGTATGGATGGCAAGAATTAAATGTAAAATATCAGATATTAGTTAACAAGTTGAGCTAAATACAAGAGATCAGTAACCCCAAGGGTATTCTGGGGTGACACAGGAATTACAAGTGACTACAGATGTGTCATCTAACAGTGATATTACATCAAGAAACAGCAACACCAAGACACTAAAAGAAATGTTGGAAGATCACATCAGAAGAAAGTGGGTTTTTTTTCCTCTTCTCACTGTTTTACATTTGGTTTTGGAAAGCAGATCTACCAGTGAAACAGGGAAGGGATAATAAGAGACACTTGGACGTCACAGTTTTGTTATGTCAAGATGTGAAATTTCTTCTAGATGAAACTGAGGCACATAGATAAAAAATGTAAAAGCATGTCAGTGGTACACTTGGACTGTAGTTAAAGTTTCTGGCTTTCAGTTCTCTAAAGAAATTGGCATCTTATTGCAGTGAATACTTGTTCATGTATCCTTGTACAGTGGTGATGCCTGCAAAGAAAGGGGAACAAGGGTACACTTGAAAGAAAGAGTCATCCTATTATGGAGTAGGACAACATGAGTCTGAATTAGTATGGCACAGGGAAAAGATTTGAATTTTTTTTCTTCATCAAACATAACTTCATACAGATCTGGAGCCTTGCTTCTAAATGTTCTCATGGAACTTTACAAATGAATTTTCTATTGAATGTTTTCAAAGGTTTTATTACTTTAATGTAACCACACTTTAAAAGCAAAAGCACCTTGAAGATATATATGAAGACCTATATCCTCTCTAACAGCAGCAGTGCAAATTTGATGTGTGAACTGAACCAAAACAAGACTGGTTGAAATTACTTTGGGACTAAGGTAGTTCATGACATGGATTTGCTAGAATGGGTTAATGCCACACTTTTGTCAAACAGTACAATGGTATTTAGTGATGAAGTTATTTTATTTGAAAAATAATCTGTTCACAGAGTAGTACCACCTAGCACCATATTAGGACATCAGTTTGTATGGCTGAAAGAAAAAATGTGATCTATTCGTGAGCCCTACTTGCTGCAGAATCCTGAGATGGAAGTCTTCCACCTAATATTCTTGTAAATATTCTAATATTCTTGTAAAATGCCAGAGTCAATCTAAGGTGGGGGTAGTTTGTAAGTGTCTTTTTATTTCTCCTAGAAAACTCTCTATTTTAAGTCTGATTTAGCTAAAGGGTGGTCAAGGGGAGAAAAATAAGTCTGGAGTTTGTAATGCAAAAATCTGTTCAAGGTTTTAGTGGTGGCTTTTGTGGGATGTAGTATTTTGGTGCAGACTGTTTTTTGAAACAGAATTTCTCTAAGAAAATTAAGCAGGGTTTGGAAGTCTGAGCTAAGTTCTGATTTGATATCCCTGAAATCAACCTCAGATACTTCAGTACTTTAGTTTTACTTGGTTAATTTATGATGTTGTTGACTTTTAAGTGCTCTTGGCCTGTTCTGGATCATGAAATTGGAAGTCTTTTAGCCACTAAGTAAAAATTTTCTCCTGGAACTGAAAGCTACTTTCCTAGGGGGGCTTACTGGAATTGAAAGCCAGTTTAGTACAGTTTTCCAGACATCGCATCTAAAAAAAAAAAAAAGTGAGTTAGAGAGAGAAAAAGGTTGTAAAACACAGTTTTAAAAGAACTATATTGCACATCTTTTTATTTTAGAAGTCTGGGTTTTGACTCATGAAGAAATTAATTTATTGGTGTTAATTATGGGGGGGGGGTTTAATTCCTCATACCTGTTGGAGTGAAAGGGCAAAAAAAAGTATACCTGTCACCTATCAAAGACAAATTTAAAATGTTTCCTCAGCAGCAGTTTAAAAGTTCTTGTGAAGAATCTAATTCTGATGTCGTTGCAACCAGGTGAAATTTATGTAGATAGAACAACATTAAGTGTGGTTGGTTGAGTGGAAACTTTGAAAGATGTGTACATTAATTGTGAGTTATGAACCTTTGACTTCTAGAATGTCTTGAAGAACACTGAACAGGATGTACTTCTAATTGGAATTAAAAATCTCAAATCAAAAGCCTGAAGAGCAGTAAGTCATGATTGTCAAACCAACGCTAATGAATTTAGACTTTTAGTTTTGTTTGCTTTCAGTAAAGTTCCTGATCAATTCTCAGCCTCCCTTTGTGTTTTTCATAACTGCTCCTTAACTGTCTAGCTAGAGGACACAATTGTTGCTTCTGCTTACTTCACATTGGTATTGCCTGCTTTGGGTTTACTTCAGTTTGCTAGCTTGTTTTGTAGATTTGGTTTGCAGAGTTGGGTGGTGGGATGCAAAACAAACACTGCTACAATATCTCATTTGAATAGATCAGAGAATGCTGGAAGGAAGAAACTGGTAATAAAAACTGCTAAGAAAGTAAAGGAGATGCTTGTCAGAAACAAATTATCTTTCTAATTTTTGATGTAAGAGAGCAAGTAGTACTGCAGATTGTTTCTTCAGCTATTCTGTGGCCCTGGGATGTTATCCTAGTGATTTCTTTTTGGAAAGTTTCTTTGATGACAGTACAAAAATGAAATGAACAAAGAACAGAACAAAAGTTGTTCTTATGAAATACCAGAAAAATCAGAAGGCTTGCTTCTTCCTCTATTGACTATTCAACTTGTTAGACTACCAGTCTCACACAAATACAAATTGAACATTCAAAAAGACGATTTTTTTCCCCAGACTATGTTTTTTGTGCCTCTTTTTCCCTTTTTCTGTGGAAATCGTTTTCCTTTTTCTTATTGTACTTAAGACTGAAATAAGAAATAAGAAAAGCACAGTAAGGGGATGTTGGTGATAAATTGAGTCAATATCCTCACAAAGATTTGGGCAGACTTTTTGAGGGCTATCTAGATTTTTTAAATTTTTTTTTTCAATTGTTAACTGCCATGTGCTTGAGCTAAATAAATGTGTTGCCACTGTCTTGAAGGAAAAAAATAAAGGCTTGGATTTATATTCTGAATTAATTCTGTGGAGGCAGCTCTGAAGGAAGAAGCTAATAAAATTTCCTTATGCTTAGTAATTCTGGAAGCCAAACTCTAAATATGAAAATATGAATACCTAGCAAGTACATGTGTTGTATATGCTGGTCCCATTTATCATTGCCTTCTATACATTTGCCTTTGGAAAGACTCTTGACATCTTTGAAAGTAAAACATTACACAGACCAGGTGTTAATAGCCACATTAAGAAAAATTCAACTTGTAGTTCTGTCAGCATAAACACAAAGCTTTAGAGTTGCCTTTCAGTAGGCCCTAGGGAGGCACAGTGCACATCCTCTGAGACTTCAGAATGATTCAAATTGGTGTTGTTGTTCTTGAAACATTAAAGTGAATAATGAAAATAAGGAAATGAGTCCTGGCCAGAGGTTAGCAAGAGACAAACATTGTGCAGCCATGTCCATGCAACTATACTGCTTTTTCTCCTTTGCTCATGACCTGCAACGCCCTAAACATTCTAGTCCTGGATCTTTGTGGAAAAGCAGTTACAAGCTGTGCCAAACTGTGTGATGCTTTTGTGCTCTGAATACATGTCCTCCAGGGTCTAGGATGAAACCACTGCATTCATTTGCACTTGAGTAAAAACTACATTGTTTTTGCAGTTATTTGGCATCATGTTCAAAAAATATAAGGCCAAATTCAGCTCTAGTGTTGCAATTCCAATGATTTAAATGGCATTTTGCCCACCTACATCAGAGCTGGATTTGGCCCATCATCTGGATCTACTTAGTGAATACTGTGCTAAATGTTCAGTGTCTTGCACAGGGTTTTAGTTATGTGCTTACCATTGAATTAAATGGGAATTTTATTCTTAGGATCTTATCCAAATTGTGAGACTGTAGGACTGTGAAGTGAAATGTATTTTTTGTTAAAGTTTGTGCAGCACCAAGCACCCTAGAACTTAAATTACTTCTCAAAATAAATATATTTTAAAATTTTGTCTAGCTTCATTTGTTAGTGTATATCTGCAAAGTTTTGATGATCAAAAAACACCACAACAAGTTGGAAGTCTTCAGAAATAGCTCCATTACTTGTCACCATGTGATGAGCCAAAAGTGATCAAGTAATTTTGGTTATATTTGTTTTTCATAGAAAATCACATTTTCAAATACCGTGTGTTTTTCAAGTGCATTTTTTTTTTTCTAGGAAAAAACCTTCCTAAAAATCTCTTAGGATTTGGAAGCGTTTCCATTTTTGATAGTCATAATGTCTTCTTTTGACAGAGGTCATTATTACTGGCTCTTACTCACCTAAACTAAGTGCTTGACATGTGTTCCTCCAAGATCTCTATAAAAAAATTACACTGATGAAGTCTTGGAATGAGTTTATTTTTTTCCCCATTTCTAAGAATCTGATTTCCTTAAGCATGAAAACTTTCTAGAAGAGAAATTAGCAAAAATTTTAGTTTTAGAAAAAGGAATCTAAATGTTTTTTGTTCTTGCACTCTTGGCTGATGTTGTTTCAGATTTCATTAAACCAAATAAAAGAAATTATGTGGAATTGCCTAGTTAAGGCACTTAGCTTTAGACTTATCTAGTGTATTCATGTAGTTGCAATTTGTCTGTCCTGTCTAATTCTAAATTCATCAGTGCTGCCCAAATATATTATAAATTGGGATACTGGTTCATGATGTTGTAGCCTTTTATAAGCTCTAAATATATATGAAATGTTTGTGCTGACTCTTTCTCTCCCCTGGCTGGCAGCTCAGTCACTTAGAGGGTGTGTGAGGAATCAAAGAAAACTTGGTGTGAGGGAGGAAGGACATGGTGGACATGTCAGTGAATTCTGCAGCATTTACACATACAGAATACTGCTTAATTATTGCAAAATGATCCTCTGCAGTCAGTGGGGTGAGATATGGAAAAGATGAGATTGCTCAAACCAAATGAAATGAAGTAAAAATCCAAGTGCATAAGACTATTGTTGGATTGTGGCAATGAACGCACTGACATGAAATTAAAATCTGTTCTCCGTAGGGGAGAACTGTGCTCCTGAAGGATGTATGGTTGAGAATACTGAGGCTGACCAAGAAAACAGACCAAGGATCTCGGATTCGTTGCAGCTTATGCTGCAAAGTTAATCACAGAACAAGAGCTGAGAAGTTGATATGAGTCAAAGATCTATAGGGTGCCTTGGAAACCATAAAAGCAGGAAGCAGCAACCGTAACTAGTTGAAAACTTGGGAAATTTCATCTGGTTCACCACTAGGGCAAGCCACAGCATGTTATTGAAAGCCTTTAGGTTTTTATGGTGTATCACATAAAGATAAAGGAAATTAAATAATGAACTGATTAGATATCCTTTATAATAATAATTTTTAAAAAGTATGACTTTTAGAAAGTATGAAACTGGAGGACATGTTGACTTTGATCCCACAGGTCGTTCAACATAGTTCATAGCTTTCTGCTGTAGCAGACAATGTAAAACATTAGGAACAAAATATACAAAATACGTAGTTCTGATTATAGAGTGAGGAAAACTCACTGTGGAAAGCTTTTTGGATTCTCCAATGAGCGGAAAGTGATATAGCCAAAGTTTTTGGGAACATAAGATGTTCTCAAGTACTTAGATTATTTCAACTCTTTATATGGAAGAGGATAGCTATTTGATAGGAGCTGGAAGAATTCTAAAGGTATCCAAATGATTGTTTTCAATTTAGAGTTCACCCTTTAACACACAAGAAGAGAAAGCAAGTTTAAAATAATGTCATCTGGGCTCCACAGAACCCACCATCAGAAAGGGCTAGGAAATTTCTTCAACCCTGGAGGAAATTCATTGTTTTGAGAGCCGAGAAGACCTGTGTGCAATTTGGATAATAATGCCATTGTACTACCAACTACTTGGGTAACCTTTGACAGAGGAACAGCAAAAAGAACTTCAATTGGTGAAAAAAGGATTTTTATGAACTAGATTGTGTTTAAATTTCCAAACTGATCCTTGTCACTTGTGACTTCGCTATTTTTATGCAATGCTGAAAGTTGCTGTGGGATTTGCGCTTGAATAAATTGAGCTTGATTGGTGCAGAGTTTGAAGGCTGCAAATTAAATGCTTAGTCTTGGTGAAGACTATAAATGCTAGAACATAGAAATAATTTTTTTTACTTTCCTAGTGTTTTGTTATCCTTTACTTTCTCAGGGCTTATTTTTGTACTTTTCCTTTCTTGTGCCTTAATGAAAAAAAAAAAAGATAATTATCAGAATCCTCTCTAGATAGCTGTTATTGCAGAGTTGTTACATCTCTGTCTTCAGCACAGTATTCCTGAATATAAGGTAGTTCTGAGCTTCAAGTAAAGACAGTAGAAACCCAAAAGAAATTAAAATAATTATGTACCAAACCAGAGAGCAGAAAATGCTTGGCTCTTGATTAGAAAAAGTAGCCAGAAAAAGAATTTCAAGCTTAGACCCTTTTGGAGAGAGCCTAGCCCAGTAATTAAGAAACTAAACACTTTATCCTTGTTGATTCCAGAAGAAAGAGCTCATTTCTTTGTTGTGGACCTGGTGCAGAAATTAAGAGAACATCCCAAAGGGATGAAGAGGAAATTTGGAACTCTCCCAGCAAGTTTTTAGCTTAGGAGAGGATGGCTTGTGGAGGAGAAATTGCTTAGAACTTGAGAGATTTCCTTGCAGCTGATAGGTCTGGCTAAAAGTTGCTGATAATTTCAATCAGAGAACAGACAAGACTCTCTGGCAGAGATTTAGCGGAAAACTAACAAAACTTAGGAGACATGCTATTTGGATTTCAGAAGTTTGGAAAAAGATGAAACTTCTGTAGATAATTTTCTTTAAATTAAAGGGGAGGGTGGTAGAAAATGGGTTGTAATCAGAAGTCTGGGTATCAAAATCTACCAGTTTTGCACCATTGACTTTTATATTTTGATTTTTTTTCTATTCAGATCGGGTAGAAGGAGATTAGAATCTGCTTGTGCTAGTGGGATGTTTTACTTGCAGTGTCCTAACAAATAATTTCATTTCATTAAGGAAACACAATAATATGAGCTGTAATAGCACAGCAGGTGGGGGTTTCAGGTATGATTTTATAAATGTGTTGATCATCAGGACTCATAAATGTAGTAAGAGATAACTTCTGAGGTTATATACTGCTAGAGTAGTATAATGTGTTAGCACTGTCAGCACTGGTTTGCACTCAACAGCTTTTTAAAATGAACACCAATTCCTGAGCACTGGATTAATAGATGTCTATGTATATGTTTTTCAGACACTTTAATTTAAAGAGCATGACTTATTTTTTATATTTGCCCCTCCAAAATGCATCTAAGAGGAACTGAAAGCACAATGATCAATATCAGTGATAATTGGAAGGGCGTATAAACACGCAAGAACTCATACACTAAGTAGACTGTGGAATCATTCGCATTAGGACCCACAGTGTTGCATTTTCAGAAATCACATTCAACTTCTGGGCAAAATTTCTTCCTGAACTTTTTAGATACTTGATTAGCTATACAATTACTTGTCCTTACATAGCTTGCAATGACAAACAGAATAAAAGTGGAATTAAGATTGGAGGTTTTTTAAGACCCCTTTCTTTCAGAAGTTAATCCACTTGAACAGCGCAGTATAGGACTGGTTTATTACTTGTTTTGAGCAAATAACCTTTAACCTATACCCCTAAACTAGCCTTCCTTTTTTTTCTTTTGCTAGGTGGCTTTTAATTTTTAAGTTGGAGTTTTATTCAGGCTGTGTGTGAAATGGAAGTCTAACATCTCTCTCCCTTTCTTGTCATCTTTCTCATTCAAGCTCCCTAAAGAACATCACCACGAAGGTCCAGCCTTCTCAGAGTGCATTCTCATTCAGACACAGGGGCCTGGCTAATGCCATTAGGCCTCTACAGAGCTTATTGACTCCCTCCCTGCTCCAAGTAGGCTGCCTTGCCTTAGCCCTGATCCCATGTGCTGAACCTGAAAAGCAGGTTCCAGTTCTTGTATTCTTGTAGCAAAAGCTGCAAATCATACAGGCTGCCAAGATTTGACCTCTGAGGCATACACCAGTGGCAGAGCAGCTGGAACTGCTGACATAGAAGTGCTTCAACTCAGGGAATCCATCACCATTGTTTGGGAAACTCCTCAAGCTCAGGAAACCAGCTCGGAAACATGTGCTCCAAAATCTGTGCTTGTGGTAAGATTTTAATAGTTAGCAGCCCATGCAGAAGAATATATTTCAGTTCTGCTGAGGTTGGATGGTTTAGTGTATGAAGGCATATTAATAACAGGAAGGAGTTGTATAATTAACAGGCCTATTCATATCAGTACTGTAGTATATATGCTTTCTTAAATAATTATTTATTTAGTTTCATTAAGACAGTTCCAAAAACAGTGTTGTGTAACTGATAGTACAAGCTTGTATGTGATTATTTTAGGTAAAGGAGTACTTAAAGTATGTATCCTGATACCTACTACAGTAATTGCTTCATGACTTTTAACATTTGGAGTGTATTGCTTATACGTATGCTAACACCAAAGTTTTGTGATTATCAGCACAGTTCTCCTTTTCCTAAGTATCAATTTTACCTGCTGTTATGTGTTAAAATATATACACGTTTTGTATTATTTTCTTTCTTTCAGGCCTGAAATTCAATTGTGCAAATACTTCAGAAAATCAAATCAAATAATCATAATCAAATGTTGCTCAACTGTGTTTGGATCCTACAAGCTAAACTCTAATCAGACATTACAAACAAAATGCTGCAAAAGCTGGGGTGGGTTTATTGGTTTTCTTTCTTCTGGACCAAAGTTGCAGAGATTTGTATTCCAGCTAGAATCATTCCAAGAACTTTGTGAATAAATTGGATCAAGTCTGCTCTTGATGCTACTTAAAAAAATTATTTAAAATAAAGTTTTTATATCTTAGCTTTGGAAAGGATGAACTGCTTTCTTACTATTCATGTCTATGAGTGCTCAGCTTTGTGTTTCTACTTAATATTGGCAGCCCTCTTCATGTAGTTTTGTTCTTCATGATGCACTGCTTCATATTGCTAAGAATCTCTGTCTTTTAAGAAAAATACAGTGGAAAGAGAAGACCAGTATGTGTCCTGAAAAATTACATGTATCAGAATATTTTGGCATTAGTATTTCTGATGTAAACTCTATATTGTCAGAAAGACTTTTGATTCATCTTTTTTGTGGAAATCTATGTGTTTGCTACTTCTGTATTCCCTTTCTGACATAGGTGAGTTGTCTTTAAAGATCATCTTTTTTATCTTTAGTTTACCATTGGACTATGATGGCTTTGTGTGTGTAGGACACATGATACAGGAAGAGACATTTTTTTCACATCAGTATTCTTTTTCTTCTTGGTGTTCTTTATTGCTTAGACCATCATGGAACGTCTGAAGTTTCATCCAAAGAGACTGAGGTATGCCATTTTTGTCAGCATCCTTGATTAGACAAAGGGATAATATAATCCTGTGTCTCTTTTGTGTTACATTAGATGCTTTTGTTAAAGAGGGGCTTTCAAGTATGAACATGCAGTCGGAGACCCGCAGCCAAGAAGAAAGTGCTGAAAGGGTAGCCTTGACCCTTCAACTAATGCTTCGAAGTCTATAGGATTGAGAGATAAATTCTGATGTCTGCTCATGAGGATAGCCACTTGCAACTGTACTCCCCAGAGTGCCTAAGTGCTTCCATCTCTTTGAAGAGCAGGTCAGGTTATATAAGTGAATATAACAGCAGGTTATTTTGATAGGCCTTCTTTGATCTTTCTAAGTTTCAACATTAAGAGTGTTATTTTGTTTTAGAGGCATTTTAGTGTTTATTGGCATTTGTATCTTGTGTAATTAACATCATAAATTTTAGTAATTACTTTGACCATTTGATAAAGGATAAGGTAAAGAGGATAATTTCTTTTTCCTAGACTCAGAATTTATACTAATTTTTAATTTTACAAATGGCTCAATGGTGGACTACCTGAAAAAGCCATAGAGTTATGCATGTTCTTATTTGGTGTTGCATGGAGGAAGGAAAATGGTACAGTTTGAAAAAAAAAATTTCTACAAATGGCTACTAGTTTGAATTTTGTATGATATAGAAAGCCTGTAAAGTTGTGGGAAAGGAATGTAGAGTATCCTTAGATACTGAATTTGTTTTCTTTGTCTTTTTTCAAGTTCCACAGTTTTAGATCAAAGTTGGGGTTCACATCTGAATCTCAAAATGGCCTGCTGTCCATGGGATGGCACTAGTCATGTATGGAGACCATGAAGTTTAGGCACAACACTGATCCGCTATTGACTGTAACAGTACCTGTAAGCCAGTAACATGATGTCTGTATTTCAGTCTGTTTTTTTTAGTCTGTCTTACATCTATTACAGTACAGAGCTGCAGAAAACTGGAATGTTTTAATGACAGTGTAGTGACATTGCCTTTGGGACTGATCTTTGCACACACTTCTCTGCTTTGAAGGTACTGTATCCGCTAGGATAAAGCTGCCTTAGTTTTCTGATCCTGCACTTCCGCGTGGGATGGATGTTCGTTCCATCCATTCGATTTTTCACCATTCTTGGCCTGTGATACTGCAGATCAGTCAACTCAAGAAGGAGGCAGGTTAAGATGAAATTTCAAATGGTTGCTGTTGGAAGGATATATTTCACGTCTGTCCTAAGAAAAATGAGCATGGCATATGCAGATAGGAGATGTTTTTCTTCACTCTAAGCCCTGTGTAAACAAAATTACTCCTCTCTTGGTTCAGTGGCTCCTGAGGGCTAATCATTTGATTTAGGAAAGTATAGTTTTGCTGATATGGAATTAGAGTCTTAGTGATCTCCTTCTGGTTTTCTGGTTCAGAATTATTACAGTCCATCTGAGTGTATTTACAGTTCCAACTAATTCTTTGCAGGCTCTTGAAACTGCATTATGTAATGTGTGTTTTTACTTTTATTGGTCTTCCTGAAACTCTAATGTTCCTGTTATTGCTGTTCTGAAAATAAAACGTCTATGTAACAAGATTATCATATTTTACAATTTTAGGACAGTCTCAAATGTAAAAAGCATGTCAAAGTGAGTTGCATAACAGAATGAGGAATGCAGACCTTCCTCATTGTCCTCATGGGAGGAAAATAATCATGATGCAACATCTGAAGACAACAGAAGTGATCTTGGAAAAGGAAGGGCAAGCCTGTCCACTGGCTACAGATCCATAGTGTTCTATATTTGAATAGTTTGAAATCTGATTGCTCCCATTAGCATCACTTCAAATTGCTTATTGAAATCTCAGGTCACATGTGGGAATGTAAAGCTTCTTTTAGATTGCCACTAAAGTAATCTGAGAAAACACATTCTGATTTTGGAACAGTGTGTCCTAGAGAAAGCGAATTGAAATCTTTGGAGTTGCTTAGGGATTTGATTGAATGAATCTGAGTTACTACTCCACGAACTTCATCAATGACATAGAGTCAAACTCCAGGAACAAACTGAATTTTTCATAAGATTGTTGTGAATTGCCAAAATGAATCAGTGCAATGGCCATCTGGTCTTCTATACTTGTCTTTGTTATAGGCCATTTTATAGAAAAGAAAAATAAATGTGGGGGTTTTTTTTCTTCCTGTTTTTTAGGAGTCAGTGCTAAAACTGCAGTGGGAAAATGAAAATGAAAAAGAACAGAATAAGCCAAGAACATCCTGCAGGCATACACACAGTCTTTACCCATGGTCAGGAGGACTTAATGATTTCCTAGTTAATATTTTGGCCACTACCAGGAGATAGAACATATTTTGATATTGTAAGAAATACACAACTTCTATTAAAACCATTGCAATAGTAAAGAGAAAACAAAACTGTCCATCTTTTGTTGACAAAATGATCACTAGATCATATTACAGATTTTTTTATTTCTTTCCTGTCTTTTATGATAAATCTGTCCAGTTATAAGTAAGATAGAGTTACTTCAAGACAGACTTTATTCAAAAACTCATGGTGGCTATTTTGTGTAGCTTGTCCCTTTATTTATCTGCAGGATGAGTGTTACGGACCCTAACCAAAGAGTCACAAAACTGTGGCTCTTTGCATCCAGTTGCTGTGGTCTGTAGTTGGGGTTTCAAGTTCATCTCTTTGTTGTAATTTTCTGTACTTCTTTTATTTTAGAGAATATAGCTGAACACAATAGAGATGATTCAATACTTTATCTTAGTTGTGTGCAGAACAAAACCTACTTTATGGATAAGGAAATGGATGGATGGTTGCACTCAAAGAATCATAGTCAACAGCTCAATGGCCAAGTGGAGACTGGTGATGATTGGTGTTCCTCGGGGGTCAGTACTGAAGCTGGCATAGTTTAACATCTTTGTTAGTGATATGGCCAGTGGGACTGACTGCACGCCAGCACATTTGCTGAGGACCCCAAGGTGTGTGATGCGGTCAATACCCTGGGGGGAAGGGATGCTCTCCAGAGGTGTCTTGACAGGCTCGAGTGGTGGGCCCATGCAAACCTCATGAAGCTCAACAAAGCCAAGTGTGAGGTCCTACATCTGGATCAAGGTAATTCCCAAGCACAGGTATGGGTTGGGTGGAGAATGGATTGAGAGCAGCCCTGGTGAGAAGGACTTGTGGATACTGGTGGATGAGAAGATCGGCATGGGCCAACTGTGTGCACCCATAGCCCAGAAAGCCAAACACGTCCTGGGATGCATCCAAAGCAGCATGACCAGCAGGTCAAGGGAATTCTGCCCTTATACTCTGCTTTTATAAGAGTAATTGGAGTAATGTGTTGACCACTGGGACCCTCAGCTTCAGAATGACATGAGCCTGCTGGAGTGACTCCAGAGGAGGACCATGAAGACAATCAGAGGATCGGAGCACCTGTCTTGTGAAGACAGTCTGAGAGAGCTGGGATTGTTCAGCCCAGAAAAAAGACTCTGAGGAGACCTTAGAGCACCTTCGAGTACTTAAAGGGACTACAAGACAGCTGGAGGGGGATCGTTTACAAGGGTGTGCAGTGTTAGGAGAATAAGGAATGGCTTCTGAAAGAGAGTTGGTTTAGACTGGATATTAGAAAGAAATTCTTCACTGTGAGGGTGGTGAGGTGCTGGAATAAGTTGCCCACAGAAGCTGTGGTTGGCCTATCTCTGAAACTGTTCAAAGACCGGGTTAGATGGGGCTTTGAGCAAACTGGTCTGGTAGAAGGTGTCCCTGCCCATGGCAGGTTGTTTGGAACTAGATGGTCCAACCCAAACCATTCTATGATTTATGGTTCTGTGCCTGAGTCTTTGAAAGTGTGAAGATGTCTCTTGTCAAAATGTGGCTTCTCAGGCTTCACTGGGTTTCTTCCCACAGTGTTAATTAATTCCAGAGTGCTCTGTAATCATTATACAGTGCCTCTGAGCTCAGCCTACAAAAACCATCTATTTTTATCTCTGCTAGGGCTTTTCAAAATCCTCTTCCACCCCCTTCCCTACCACCTATTATTTGTAGTGATAGGCACAAAGAAATATCCACAGGAATCTAGAGTCAAAGAATTAAATTCAAGATCTCTTCAAATTCTATCTTACTTCCAGGTCCATCAGAAAAACTGATCTGTTTTTCAAAAATCTCATTTTAAAAAAATTCTTCTTACAGTTCATCCTTTCCTTCTTTAGGCTTTTCCCTCTTGCCCGCCTCCGGACACACTATATTCTGGTTGCGTATAGGGGTGAAAAAAGTAAAGATATGAAAATAGCATACACTTGACTCTTTGGTTTAACTATAATAATTTGAATTTTACTAATTCTAGCTGGACCCAATGAGAAGGAATCCATGTGCATGGAGAAACAGTAGAAGTACAGACTGTCAAGGGGAACTGATTACATGCTTTGGTTAGCATATGCTGAACTTTACACTATTGTTCCTGCTGTTTGAATATACATACAAGTTAAATCCCAAAGTCTATTAAAATTCTGGAATCCATTTCACTTTATCAGCATGAACTTTTGGATAGCCCTTTTTATTGCTTAAAGGAAAAAAAAAATTGACTTAAAACTGATTAAAATGTATAGTAGATCTTTTTTTATAAGCAAAAGATACCGTAACACCACAGTGGGTGACTCCTACCTTCCTGCTTCAGTTAAAAGACTTCAACTTCAGCAATGCTTTATCTTAATAAAGGTTAATGAATTTTTACTGGATATACTGCCAAGTAGATTATGTGCAATTTCTTTTTTTTCCTTCATAGTGTAGTTTGAGCATAGCTTTCTCCTCCATACCTTAGTAAAATAAATATGCCTAAGAAGAAAGACATAGATCTCGACCTCTATTAAAAACAAAACACTATGATTAAATCAATTCTCAGGAACATCCTGGACTGAAAAATTTCAAATAATATTAAAAACTTTAAATATAAATTCTTCAGTCTTTATATACTGAAGAAGTCACCATAGTGATACTACAGCAGGGAATTCCTGTATATTCTCTGAATGCAGAGGTGTGTGTCTGGGTACACCTGCTTGAGAAATCAGCACTAAAATGATGACAAACAAGTGAATAAATTTGAGATGCCTCATGCAATACATACTAGTACTTTTTGTTGTAAAACTAAAGGAAATCTGAGTCATTGCAATCTTAGAATGTAATGCCAGACAAATGAGAACCAGACCACAAACAGTGAAGCCAAGTACATCATTATAGGTTGAGTAATGTGAACGACTTACATAAACTATGGCTGAAACTCAAGATTTAGCAAAAGACCATCTCCCTTAATTGCATAACAATTAAAAATTTGTTAGTCTGCAAGTTGTCCATCAGGAATAAAAATCTCATCTGTTGAAGTCATAAATATTTAAGGAGGGCAATTTTTTATTTTGATTTAACTCCTTTTTCTTTATTTGACCTTTCTTATGTTATGAATTGTCTTTAATTTATCCACTTGCTTCTCCAAAATGGAGAAATAATTTCCCTTTTTCTTCACTAGTCTCCATTTCCAGCAAGCTTTTCCAGCCTAGGATTTTTTTTAAATCCTCTCTCTCTGAAGACCTTTTTTGTTTTACTGACAGTGCTTTCTCATGATTTTAGTGTTAGAGTCCTCCTTTTCTAATCCATTGGTTACATATAACAATGGTCCAGGTGATCCTTAAAACTCTCTTGAAAAAGATGGTGTTGGTATGTAAAGTGCACAAGACTTGTGGTAATTTTGTTTCTACTCTTCATTTAAAAAGAATAGAAAAACTATCAACCAGCTTCTGTTAATGCTAGCTAACGTAAGTATTAGGCATTTGTTGCCTGCACTGAATGAAGTTATTCCCTAAGAAGCACCATTTGTGAGATGCACACCCACATGATGAAATAAACCACAGATTATCAAAGGCTTTAGGGGTTTTAGAAGACTCTGGATGAGACTGTGAAGAGAGAAGGTATCAAACTGAGAATAAAACTTAAATCCTGCAAGGCAGTGTTTTAATATCTCCAGTGTGCTGTCACACAGCCACATTAAAAACTCTCACTTCTGCTTAAGTTGCCTCAAAGACCATGGAAATTCTCTGATGGCAGGAGGTACCAGATGCTGAAGTCTTACTAAGAACAAATGCATCAGGGATTTTTGTAATGTACATTTGAAGTGGTTGGCCATGAGATCTAAAAGTGTGGAGACAGACTATCCCCATAAGACATTTAAGTGTCATAAACACTCTTGTGGGAGTCAGCTTAAGGGTTATTAAGATTTTCTAGAGATAATCCTAAAAATGTGAAAAGTCCACTGATTTATAAGCTCATGATATTCCTAACAACAACAAAAATTGGCAGAAGATGATTTACAGGGATGTAAGTACATTTGAAATGTGCTAATTTCAACAACGAATGTCCAGAGAGTTGAAGAAAAGAGAGCCTTTTTTAAAAGTGAGCCACACTAAATTAAGTCTGACAATTGTGTAGTGAAAACATTCTTTGTATTTCATAATCATAGAAGAACTCATCAGCAGAATTAATGTAGAGAGGAATTTGGTTGCTGCCGTCATGGATAATAAGCAGAACAGAACAGTCTCTAAGCAGTAGCTAATTCAACTTTTATAGTTCCAGCTTTACAGTTCCCCTTTTGAATACCTTCCGAAGCAGCAACAAATCTAATCTCACTTCTGAATTGTCTTCCTAACAAAATTTTTATGTAACAGGCACCACAGAATTCAAGCAGGAGACAAGAGATAGGGATTTGTTGGCACCTACTGAATAGATATTTGATGGAAATAACATAATATTACAGACTTGTTATAGCAGCCATTTTTCTTTACTGTCCTTACATGTGCTTTATGGAAGACTAATTACTTGATTTTGGAGGAGACTTTAGATCTTGGGTTATTCTTTGAAGTAAAACAGAAGCTCTTACCTAGTTCAGGAAGTCTGAAGTCCAACTTGAAGAAAAAGCTCAAGTAAAACCATTTTACTCTATATAACTGAGAAAATGAGGATGAGCTTAGAGGCTCAAAGTGTTTATGATTGCCACTGAGATATTTGTGAAGCCAATTTATCTGATGGTAAGAGGGCTTCTCCACATTAAATCATAAGATGGATGACAATATTAACTTGTGTGAAGAATACTCGAATGAGCAGCTGTTGGTACTCGTAAGCAGCTCTTGCCAGAGAATGCCTTGTTCATTGCTGCTAGATTAAATAAGTTATGAAAGCTTGTGCTCCAGTGAATGTTGTCAAACTGGACAATTGCTCTTCTTCTGCAACTGGTTCTTAATGACAGCTGATGCAGTATATTCTCCCTGGTTTCCAGAGAGAAGATTTGGTACTGTTGATTAATCTCCCTGGGTTCCAGACACAGCACAGACTGAAATATTAGAAAGTAGAAAACTAAACATACGATTTTAAAAAGTTTTTATTTTCTACTGTGACTGTTCTTTGAACTACTTGAAGAGGCAGATATTCTTTTAAATCTGACCAGAAAACCCCACAACAATCTCTGAGTTTAAATTAAAATACCAACAGGGATTTCATTATGTCAGTTCTGATTTCAATCATTTTCCAAAATTACAGACGTATAAAATTTTTTGTTTTAATTGCCCATCACCATTCCAGAGATGGACGACGCTGAACTGCTTTTCCAATTAAACTGCAAATGCCATACTGGAAACTAATAAGTACCTCAGTGTTGTTATCCAGTGTCATGCATTTGTCTGGATATTCAGTAAGGTCTCTTACTGCCTTTGATACCTTCTTGTGTTTCTTGGCAGTGGAGAACTGCAGAGAGCTAATGAGAATCAAAACACCTACTGGGGTACCTCTAAATTCCTAAAGGTTTGTGAATTAGATAAAATGAAGAAGTGAGACTTGACTGTACAATCTTAGAGTTGATAATTACACATGTAAAGATTTTTCCCACAATTGTGTTAGTTTGGTTTTGATTTTTTTTTGCTTTTTGGTTTGGTTTGGTTTATAATTTATAGTATTACCATTATTATGATTATTTATACTGGCTTACATTATATCTTCTTCTGATCATGCCGTATGTGTCTTTCTGCCGTACTATAGGCCTTTACAGTCCAGTTCCTAGAAATATAGATAGGTTATAAATCAGGCATAGACAGCCAAAGCACAGAGCCAGAATGTATGCAGGTTGTGGAAAGTTAGAGTTATTTGGCATAAATCCAAACAAGTTGGCAAGTTAGTTAAGCAATATTTTTGGAATGCAGCTGAAGTACTGGGTGATTTTAAAATGCAAGCATACTTAGTGACTCATGGCTGCATGATCTTTGATCTGGAACTAGAAGCCTTAAAATTGAATTTCATTCTATCATTCAACAGCAGTCAAAACTGTGCCTTCAAATTCCCATTGCCACTTAAAGATTAAATATTTGTAGATTTACAAGTAAATGTTATAAGTACATCTCATCTAACCTAAAGTATTCACAAAAATTTAAATATTTATCCGAAGTTTATAAGTACAATATGAACATCAAAATATGAACACATACTACATGTTAAGTGACAGTGGAAAGCATTCAGTACTAGCTTTTCTTAACACTTAGCAGCACTTATTGTTAAAAGTATTTGTCACTCAACAAATTCCACTAAGTGTCCCCAAAATGGGAGCTGAATTCACTCCAAATCCTCCTAGAATTTACTGGGTTGGAAGAGACCTCCAAGATCATCAACTCCAACCCTTGATCCAATCTCACTGTGGTTACTAGATCGTAGCACTCAGTGCCACATCCAACCTCATTTTAAACACCTCCAGGGATGGTGAATCCATCACTTCTCTGGGCAGGCCATTCCAATGCCTGATCACTCTCTCTGTAAAGAACTTCTTTCTAATATCCAACCTAAACCTCCCCTGGCAGAGCTTAAGCCCGTGCCCTCTTGTCCTACTGCTGATTGCCTGTGAGAAGACACCAACCCTTACCTGGCTCCTTAGTGACTGTGAAGAAGCAAATAAGGGACTAGGAGTACACTTTATCACAACACCAAAATACTTCATAATTCAGTGAATTTCTTAGTTTGCCCATCTGAAACTGAGAGCCTGCATTGCAGATCCACTTCAAGTAAAGCAACTCTTCTCCTACATGACAGGAAGAGAGGAAATGGCCTTGAGTTGTGACAGGAAAGGTTTAGATTGGATATTAGGAAAAATTTCTTCAATGAAAAGTGTAGTTAGGCATTGGAACAGGCTGCCCAGGAAGTGAGGGAACCACAATCCCTGGAAGTATTCTAGAGGCATGTGGATATGGCACTTGGGAATATGGTTTAGTGGTGAACATTGTGGTTCTGGGTTAACGGTTGGACACAATTTTAGAAGGCTTTTGCAACCTTGATAGTTCCATGATTCTATGATCACATATTCTTTTTGTTATCACCAAATGTTTTAGACTGCTTTAACTATTTTCTTAAACAAAGCTGAAAACACTCTCGCCTCTTATGGGTTCAGCTGAGAGCTGTCCCATTCAGGGCTAACTAGCCCAGCCATCCAGTTGCACATCCAGTGTTATAGTCTGCCATAATGATGATGATGTGCATTTGCAGTTGTTTCTGTCTTAAATAGAAATACCAAAATCTTTGTTTATAACCAAATGGAATTTAAAGATTTCACAGAGATTTCCAACATTAGTTCAAAAAACTTGCACCATTATTCTTTATCAGAATCTGCTTTTTTAACTCAATTCAATTTGCTTTTATTTATATTAGTTCTTATCTACAGTAACGTCATCACTAGTGCTCAATTTGGCACCTTCATCCTTATGTCTCTCTGTTCCTCTAAATTCTATGCTTCACTTTACAGTAGCTGTTTGTAACTTCTACCATTTCCTAAGGTTTCTTATCCTGGACTAGCAGCTCTTCATCCAATTTTTTTCCCTCAGGTTCCTTGTGTTCACACAATAAAGGTTGCAGGTGTGCTTTATTAATCATGCCTAAAATTTCTGGAGAGCAAGTTTCCCATACACATTTGTTGTACACAGACTTGGCTTCGGGTTTAATTTTAATAAAAATGGGTCTTTGTTCCTTTCCTGAAATACCAGCAGACCATAAGGTTGTATTTTTTGCTCAGCAAGCATAGCACAAAATCAAATAATATTCTAGGAGTTTAGTCAGGCCTATGACAATGATTGCAGTAGGAATAAAATTCAAGTGTTACTCAACATTTTTATTGAAATAAGGCAGGATTATTAATTTTGAGGCTAACTAAAATTAAATCTGAATTGAGGAACAGTCAAATTTTTATCCTAAGTCATAAAACCCTCCAAAATTCTTATCTCTTAAATGGATTTTTTTTCCCCCCAAAAGTAAAAGAAAGTACTGTCCTTTACTTGCTGCCTTACTGCCACTTCCACCAGAATCACTTCCCTGGTCCTGCTGACCACACTGTTCCTGATCCAGGCCAGGATGTCATTGGCCTTCTTGGCCACCTGGGCACTCTGCTGGCTCATGTTCAGCCTCCTGTCCATCCAAACTCCCAGGTCCCTT
>JAWWMA010000100.1:56254865-56277512 GCA_035041425.1 Mionectes olivaceus | reverse complement strand
GGGGACTCAGTCTTTGAGCTGGTCCAGTTTAGTTTTGCTTCTGCCACAGAATGATTTATAGTAGTGGCTAGTTTGGGCCTACTGTGTAAGTAGAGTTGGCTGCCAGTACTTTTGTCATTGAAGCTTGCTCAAAATACATTTCAGCTGATGAGGAACGAAAAAGTAATTATGGAGAATTTTGTGTTAAGAAGACAATTTTACTGGTTCTGGTTACAGAGGTTTTTATTTGATTACTTGAACACAATAATAAAGGATCGGTCAGCTCTTGGCTATTGCCAGTTCTCAAGGATAATAAGAGAAGTGTAACCAACTATGGTTTCTGACTGCACATCACAGTCACTCAAAAGAACAGATAAACCACAAAGAATTCAGGAAAAAATATATTACAAGAGATAAAGGACAATGGAGAGAATACTGAATTTTTTCAGAGACCAGATAGCAGGACCTGGAATGAAGAAGACTGTCTAGAGGCTGCCTCTTAAGAAATCACAAAAAGGAAAATTTTGGTTCTGTTAGCTTCTTTGAATTTATTTTGCGCACTCTGACTCCAAAATGTGCCTGGAATGATCCCTTCCATTGTATGGTTTAGCTGTCTTTGGAAAAAAATAGAATCAAGATGTCATGATTTTCCTGCTAATAGTGACCCTTATTTCTAAATGCAGGCCCATTATTACTGCAGTCTTCTGCCAGGCTGCATTCTTCCAGGCTGCAAACACTCAGCTTATATGAGCTATACAAGTTGAGCTTATGCAACCAGTGTTGATTAAAGTTTTTCCCTGGCCTAAAGGGTTGCTTAAAGGGCATGGTGAAATATTTGGCATTACAATATCAAGGCTGAGATCCTGCCTATGAGTAATTTATGACAGAACACCTGCATGAATGAGGTGAAACAAACTGAGCATGCTGAATTATTGCATGAGTTACTAAACTCAAATTGCTTCATATGGCCACACAAGAAAGTTGAAAGGCTAAAAATATAATTACTTTCAGTCATTGTGATGCATGAAAAATGGGTCTTATTGAAAAACCTGTTGTGAGGTTTTGGGTTTTATTTTTAACACAAAATCACAAATCTGTCCAATAAAAGATACTATTTTGATATTCTATTCCAAATTTCTCCAAGCAAAATGATCGCATTTCACATAAAAGTTCAATCAAAATAATTCTATTAGATAAACATAATGGAGTACACATTCATACCCTTCTACAGGAATGGAGAACTATGCTATTGTTTCCCCTTCCTCACTGTCCCTTTCCACTGTCTTAAAATCAGGGACAAAACTCATTGAGCAAAACTGTAATGTACTGATTAACTGCTGCCAGGATCTCTGCTCTGGGCACTGGAAAGAAAGACAGCCATGTGATGTGGAAAGTAGAGAAAACTGAAACATTGTCAAAGAAATACTAGTTTTTCAACTCACAGTTCACATGTTGAACATGTTAATATTTTGAGTTCTTCAGCCAGTGGAACTGGTATTTGGGTTCGTTTTCCTCTGTAACCAAATAATTTCAAGCTTTAATTTAACACTTATTTTACAGGTGTTTACGTAAAATGGGAGAGCCAGCTGTTTATGGCTCCCATAGATTACTTATTGTCCAAGTGCCTGAGGTTTAGTAATGATGTCATGTGTTCTTTTCACCTTTTTTGATTAAGTTTTGTATTTGTACAGTATCAAACCAGAAGAAAGAGGAAGATTAGTATAAGACATGGAGAAGCTGTAACCCCCTGACATCTGAATCAGAAATATCTATTGATAGACCTCTGCACTACAGCAGTCCATGGAGACGAAAAATGCAGTTTGAAACAATCAAACCTAGTTGAGTCATCTGCAAGAGACTGCTGAGGAGCATAATTATGCAGTTACCTGTGCAATGTGAGGTAAATCTGAGGCAAAGAAAGGAGAGATGCTGCGTAATAATCAGTTAAATAAATTACTATCTCATATTTTCACCACCATTTTGCTTCAGGCAGTCATTAGCACAGAGCATTCTGTGTTACTCATTTCTGTTTGCAATTATGATTTAGATCTGCCCATACAAGTCAAAAAAGGAAACCCTTGTGCCCAACCAGCCTGTCTGCATCCCATTATGGAGACCCCACTGCGCAGCCCACTGTATCAGAGGGTGATTTGACTAGCCTGCTCAGGGACATGTAGTGACAGCATATCAGAGCCAAATCATTTAGTCACTTTAGAGAGATACCTTTTCTGGATCTGCCCACTCTTAGACGACATATTGTGAGTTTTGTCAAGTACGTAATCCACTGCCAGTGCTGCTCGTGACCTTGAAGGACTCACTAAACAATTTACAGAATAACACACAAACACAAGGATAACAGTAAACTGTGGCAGATTAAGTTTAAAGATTGACATTGATAGTGTACTGATTGGCAAAAATGAATTTGAAGCAATATACAGACAAGTTGTAATCACCAATGAAAGCCAGCGTAAAATAATTATTTAGCATACGTAGAATAAGGTTCTTACCCAATAGATGTACCCATGTCCCTGTGGAGAGAGAAGACAGGTTCAGCCTGTCAACCAATTGAGAAGTTAGAAAGCAGTGTCCTCTGACCTCCCTTCCCACTTAAAAGTATATTTATACCATTTTTCTTTGAGGGATGGGAAAGGTAAATTTCAAGTTGATGTCATTTCATGTTTGTGTGAATTCTGAGTGATTTTAGTCATTATCATATGTAGGGCATGCAAAGTAATATGTATATTTAAGTTAAGCAAAGTTCAGCTTTCAGTCACCATCTGGCACATTCCTATGGCTTAGTTCCCACTTGGTGCATTGTTTTCCATAGAACATGATCACAAGACCATTGTGTTGCTCCAGTCTCTGTTCTGTATGTGCATTAATTTCAACAGAGCGTGACCACAGCACCTCCATCCTTTGATTCATGTCTCCCTTAAAGTAGTACAGCAAGCTCCCTCAGCATTCCTCCTTCTGAGATGTGCAGACAGTTTGTCCCCAGTGAACTATAGCCAATCCATGCACTCCTTCTTGATGAACTTTGTTTGTCAGTATTCTTCCCACAGCTGAACGCTTTAATTTTCATCAAACACTTAAATTTTCACTATCCCTTCTCATTGTTCCAGCAAAACTGGGTTAGTAGACTGTAGGAGACTGGCAGTGCACATTGAAAACAGTGTGGCGGTTGGGCATATGTATAAAATTATGTACTGGAAATGGATGACTGAAGGTGGGAAATCACTAGTGCACCTAACACATAGGGAGTTGCTGGGAGAATGGAGTAGCTCTCCTGACCATTTGTTTTGGATCTGTGAATGAAAGGTAGGAACAGATGCTCAGAATGCTCTAGCACTTTGAAGTGTTGGAATTGGGGTTTTCTATTAAAAATAATTTTTAAAAAAAGTTACTGTCTGTTGGCACAAGAGATAGTATTTTTGTATAGAAGGACCCCAAATATGAATTTGGGGTCAAAAATGAGCAATGTTTAATGGATTGGCTCCAAAACCCAAGGAGTGTATACCTGTATGTATGTAAAGTGTACGCATGCAAATATATGTACATTCATAGGAACACATTTCCACCTGTGCTCCAAACAAAGTCTGATTGATATGTTATTGAAGACAACTCGTGCTTTGCTTATGTTAATCTGCATTTGAAGAAACTGTATGTTTGCAAACAGTGCACTGTGCATTTTGTATGGATGAAGGGATGAATGAAGATTACAGGAACTACTTCTAAATTTCTGATCTGAACACTGTAATTGTTCCTGTTATCAGTGGAGCTGCCCCAGCAGTACTACAGAAAACCTATATCTCTATATGATGAAATGAACTTTTCATCATTATATGGAAACCTTCCTTCCTTTGCTGTTAAACAGTGAATTCAGCCTTGGGAAGCAGAATGGCAGTAGGTAATTCTTCTCTCCAGAAGCCAATACAAGAGATCACTCTCTTTTGCCCATTCACTGATAGCCCTGGATCCTACAATACCCTATATTAAAAGATGTGATGAAGTGCAAGAGTTTCTTCCTTTAAACTTAAGCAGTTGACATTGCTTTCTTATAGTTGAGACAATACAGTTACCAGAATCTGTTCCCAGAATTCCTTCTGCTGTTGTTTCTTGGAGATGCCTGCAACAAGGAAGAAAAGTTTAAGAGGTGGAGAAAGAAATTCCAAGACACATTGGCTGATAGTTTTGAAGAAGAGAGTTTGGTGTAATTGGACTTGATAGTTATGAAGAAGAGTGTTTGGTGTAATTAGACTTGACACAGAGACAAAAAGAGTGCAGACTTCTGTCTTATCAAGTTATAGAATTATTGTTAATGCATGTTAAGGAGTTTTGTGCCCCTTTTACATTTATAAAAATTCGTAGTTACCTTTCTCTCATGTTCTATTTCTTTCCCTATTGGCTAGCTCCAGCTGCAATACAGATTCCCCATATAAGGTTGTATCTATCCCATTCTCTCCCTGTATGGTTGTAACCCCTCCTATACCTTTCCTTCTATGTAAAGGGTCCCTCCTTATTTGTGTTGAGCGTACCCATATTTCCAGAACCATCCCTTCTCCCTCTATAAATAGAGGGAGCCATTTTGAATAAAGACAGACCTACATCCTGCTTGAACCCTGCAGGTTGTTGTGTGTTTTCTTTCCCAACCACGAGAGTTGTTGACTTTGGCTTTGACTCAGACCTATGGAGTCTCCAATTTTCCTTCTCTTGGCTATTGTTCAGTCTTCTGCACTTCCTCACTAGAAGTCTAATTAATGAACTCTCAATTGTTTCCATTGTTTTCTTGATTTTAGACTTAATACTGTCAACTAAATTTTAGACTAAATATTTGATTTCAGCCATTTACTTCACTACTGTGACCAACAACTTTGTCTACATTGAAATCTCTTACTATCCAGGACTAAACTGCTTCATGCTAGGGAGAGATAACATAGACATTGTCCAAATTCCACTAGTGCCCAAGATCTGATTAGGTGAGAAACAGAGAAATCAGCAACCAATCCATGCTTAGTAGTGCAGAGGAAGGCAAAGTCTTGCTCCTTCAGAGCTGCAAATCTAGCAATCTAAGTTGGAATATGTGAGCAGAAGATCTTGACCAGGAGTCTCAGGGGAAGAATTATTTGCATTGCCTCAGACTAGTTACCAACTAAGTACCTAAGAAGATGGAAAAAACTTACCATGTTGATCACTTTTACAAAACACTTGGGGAAATACATCTTCTCTAATCTTACCAGCCAATGAATTTAAAGGCGGGGACTCCATTAACTGACAGTTTCCAGGAGAAATGGCTCCTTCATGAAAGAAGGGTTAAAGTCTGGGATTTAGTGAATCTAAGCTCAAATATCAGACCAACTGCCTATACTCATGGGTTACAAAACTTGTTAAAAAAAATTAATTTAAGCATGTTTAAGGAAGGTTAATAATAAAGATGCCATGAACTGGTGACTTCATCTCTTTATTTCAATTTAAATTATGCTCACTGTCTTTAATATTCTGGTTATATTAAAATCTTAGTCAGTATCCCACTGATCTGACTGTGATTTTTTTTCAGCTAGAATGAACCTTCTGGAAACAGGTGTGTAAGGACCTACACACAGGATTCATATTATCCTTTAATTTTATCATTGATGATCTAGATACACTGAATATCAAATCGTAATGAGTGTTTTCTAGTTTATCCAACATTTTTATGTTGTTCTTTTCTTCTATACCTCTTTAAAATTTTCATATTTTACTTTGAGTACCAGATCTAGAAATGGCACAATATCCTAATTTTGTTTGTATCAATACTCTTTCAAGAATTTCCTGTTCCTATTGCTCATTTTTCTCTGTAAGTAACCAAGAACCAAGGATACTCTCATCTGTGACAGTACAAGCCCTATCCAAATCACTCGTTTTCAAACCAAATTCTCGTTCTCTGTAGATATAAATTGTGGACTTCAGGTATGTTGTCTTGCACTGGTACTGATCAACTATATCTTAATGAACTGCTTCTTTCTGGAGCTGTTATATTTTTTGGAGGTGAGAAAGGCAATTATATTTTTTTTAGTCTTGATACAGTTAGAAATAGTTGAAAAATATTTTTTAATTTTAATTTGGAATGAGTTTCCTAAATACTTATAAATCAGATTCACTCAGTTCTTCTGTCCAGAAATAACTCCAAACCACCATGCAATTCTGAAAATTTTGGCATATGTTTATGGCTTTCATTTGAAGCTTTGTACCAAAATACTTGGGTCAGATGAAAAAATCAATTACATAAAAACCTTTTAAAATACCTGAGAGAGGGACAGAAACCAGACCAAAAGTTCAGTGGGCCCATTTTTTTCCCATTAGGCCCTCATGCCTTTGCTCTAATTTTGACAAGGAATTGTGATGAATGGAAGTCTCCATCATATGCCAGCAGCTCATCTCTGGTGTCTCACCTTTTCTAATACCTGCTCATAAAAAAAAGTTCTCAAATGGGGAAGGAAGGAGAGAAACAAAAAAACCCCATCTCAAATCTCAAATTCAAATCACGGTTGTATCTGCCCACTTCACACTCCAGTCCCTGGAGAAGCAATTTCTGCTTGTAATTGAACTTGACTTTTTTGTTTTACATCCTTACTCTTTTGTTGCTAATATCTCTTTAGACCACCCAACATAACTCAGCTATCTTTCTTTGGTTTTTATGTACTCAGAATCCTTGCAAATTTTGTCCCTATTAGTCATTGCTTGGCCCAGCTACAACTGGCAAATTGAGGCTTTTGGAGTATATTTTTAATTTGCAGTCAGTTCCTTCTGAGTCTTGGACATAAGACCAAAGACAGGACATCATATACTAAATCAGGGTAATAATTAGCTTGATATATGCTTCTTAATTAGGATAATTGTAACTGGCAAAACCCCAGTAAATTCTCATGACACAGGGGTTAATGATGTATATAAATTATGATGATGCTGTCCCATTAGTTGGAGTCCCAAAGCCATCACTGTGGAGGGCATATATAACAGAGCTATAATTCTTGCAATGATCTAGCTCTGTGGAGGAGTTCTAGGACCTCACTAACTTGCAAGAGCCTGGGTGGCCCAAAATCACCATTTGGGTGGCCCATAGAGCAGAATTTCCCTGTTCTGAGTAGGCATAGTGTGTTCAGCCTGACAATGCCAAAGAAACAAAAGTCCATCACCCCGTATGTGGGAACAAGGCCCCGAAGATTGGGATAGCATGCCACTGAAAGCACATTGCTGCTCCAGGATTAAAAAATTTCCAATTTAGTACATTGTCTACTTCTAATCCTGAATGCAGATGGTGTCAGAAATAGTTGTGCTCAAATTAGAACTAAGACAAGATGTACAAGCTGAGTTACGGCTCCTGCAGTCATCCTTCATTCAGGGTTGCATACAGACAGAACTAAATGCATGTGGTTCTATTTCTGCCTCTCCTCTTTGCTAGCTGAAACCCATATGTGAATCACAGTGTGCTTGAAATGTTCTGCTAATATATATCATTATTCCAGGTGCTATGTTTGCAATTTAAATTTCCATTTTCCTTAAGGGATTATGACTTTAAGGGATTATGACCTTAAGGGATTATCTTAACCATGGGAGGTTTTTGGTAGTTCATTTAAAAGTTGAGAGAAGTAGGAACTTCCTAAATGTGATCTGTTCATGTATTTCCAGATGGACTAGCAGATATGGTAAGCATTTTGATTATAACTGAAGTCTAACACAAGGCTTCTGAAAGCCAAGTGGATGATCTGCAAGTTATCAGTGCTATTTGGATAAGACTCCATAATAAAATAGGAACGTGCCATGTCAGTTCCTAATGGTACTAAATGACATAGATATGCTTCTGGAAAGACCAAGAAATGAGACAGCAGAACTGGTATTGCATAGAATGGAAATAAGACAACAGAAGATTGCACAGATAGGAAGAAGATAGGTTAGATAGTGCAGAGCAGGGCAGGAAAATCCCCTCCCCTGACTGGCTTGCAATGCTGTCCTTGATGTCCCCCCAGGACACACTTCGCCATCCTGACTGCCTATGGCACTGCTGACTCATATTCAACTAGCAGTCATTGAGTACCCCAGTTACCTTTCCATGGCACTGCTTTCCAGCATCTCATTCCCCAGTCTGTAGGTACATCCAGGTTGCCTCATCCCAGGTGCAGAATCTGGCACATTTCCTGTTGAATTTCATCTGGTTCTTGATTTCCCACTTCTCTAATTTGTAGAGGTCTCTCTGCAGGGCCTCCCTGCCTTTGAGGGAGTCAACAGCTCCTCCCAGCTTTGTATATATTGCAAACTTTCTTTTGGAAAAGAGCAAAATATATCTGGCCATTTTACAGTTTTTTATTGCTTTTGAAAGTAGGAGTACATTGCTATAAATATGCTCAATTCTTTCCCTCATGTCCTACTTATTTTGCGTTTTCCAGGAAATGTGGATTCTCTTAATTTATGAAAGTCAAGGCTCCACAGACAACCTTTTCGTGTGGAGAGAACCATTTAGCTTCCTTGGTATAACACATATCTCCCTAGGATAAAAATCAGAGAAATATTTAAACTGGCAAGCATCATTTATATTTCAGAAACAACTTTTTCTTTGAGGTTACTACAGAGCAAACCAAAATGCATGTTATATATTTTGTTGTTGTTGTACTGTTTTTCAAAAGCTGTGAATTTTCAGAATAATTATATGTGGTGCAGTTTTCATTGCAGCAAACCAAAAGTTCTGTTAGAAAAAGAGTAAAGAAAGCCAACTAGCCAATGTACTTAAAATTGGTTTACTATTACTGGGGCTAATAATTTACTATTATGTGGGATCTTTGAAGTGCTTTTAAAATGGCAAAATGGCAACATAACCCCGTTTCTATTGCTGTATATGGGTACTGGCTCCAATTCACAAATCCTAAATTCCATACAATTGCCTCTGTCTATTTTTTTCTATTGGCAGGGCACTTCCTGCAGTCTAGAGCCAATCATCAGGAAATCCTAGGGGAAAGCGCTTAAATAGATTTAAGATGTCTGAATTTGGAGTGTACTTTTGTTGAAATTCTTGGCCTACATCACCTGCCTTTCAGACTCAAAAAAGTCATAAAACCATTAAATTTTGTCCCTCCCACTCCTGTCTCCTATCCCTTCCTCCTCTTTTAGCATGTAATTTACTTGCTTCAGTGAAGGAGCACCAAGTTGGAGGGCAGCGATTGACACAACAGCACATATAAATAATGGTCAGAACACACCAGTAGCTTTGCTGCTGCTATTGAGAGACTGAGGCAATTAAATACTCTATTTTAATATAGATCTTTGCCAGTATTACAATTGCATTACTATATGAAAGTTTCTAACAGGCCTTTTATGTTACAACAGGATATTACTTTTTCTTCAGATAAAATATAAATGTTCTGCTAGGTACGGAGTAAAACCCATGCTATAAGGTTATATGTTAAACAATTTCTGCATACTTCCAAGCACTGTAAATTAATCTTAGTATAGTAGGGGCACAGGTTTGCTGTGGTGCAAGATGTGAAATGTTTATATAAATCACAGTTAAAAGAATTTCTAGGCTCAGTTCAAGAGTTTACACTTTCAAAGTCATTCCACCAGGGCATTCATCATGATCACACAATTGCTTTGTCTGAGTTCTTTAATTCTTTCACCCCTCTGAAACTGTGTATTTAAAAACCTGTCACAGGATTCCTAAACAGAGAAGGTCAACTAGGTGTTATAATCGCATCTCTGCGATCTTTTCACTGAGAAATCAGCTGAGCTGTGGCTCCAAACTGTTGTAAACTACGGGCTCATATGAGTATTATTGGGAAGAGACCTAGTGAAACTGTCTGTAACGTCTACTGTCTGTGCAATAAACAGTTATATCTATCATTAGCACTTAACCTAATAAATACTGATGCTTTTATGGTACCTAATTTTTTTTTTCTAGTGGTCACCAGGACTACTGCTCAAAGAGCTTGGGCAATGTGGCTCTGGTGCTTGGAAGAAGGGACTGAGAGAGTAGGAGTGATACCTGCTCTCTGGCAGCACTTATGTTTACATATTGGGTTTGAGAGGCAATGTTTTGGTAGCAAAGGTGCTGCAGGGGTGGTTTCTACGAGAAGGTGCCAGAAACTGCCTCCATATCTGACAGACCCAATACAAGCCAACTCCAAGACAGACATGCTGCTGGCCAAACTGAGCCAACTGATGATGCTGGCATGCCTCTGAGATAACATATTTAAGAAAGGTTGAAATCTGCTGCACAAGAGCAGCTAGGAGAGAGGAGGGAGAGTATGTGAAAGAAAGAGCCCTGCAGACACCAAGGTCAGTGAAGGAGGAGTTCAGGAGGTGCTCCATGAGCCACAGCAGAGATTAATCTGATCCTGTAGTCATGATGACGCTGAGACAGGCTGTCCCTCCAACTCAGAGGACCAGGTCTATCAGTGTTATTAAAAGGTCTATCAGTTTATTAAAATCTGAGGGGGGGGGGCGAGGAATCATTGAATAGCTCTACTTTTTTCTTTATCCTGATTTCCCAGGTGATCATCTTCAGCAAGTAACGTCCCAATCTTTTCCTTAGACTTCCTTTACTATTAATGTACTTTAAAATGGCCTTTTTGTTGTGTGACAAAACATGGGCCAGTCTCAACTTTTAGCTGAGCTTTGGCCTTTTATGTCTTCTCTCTGTATATATGAACCATAGCTCCGTGACTTTCCTGCAAAGCCTGACCTTACTCACACACATATAATTTCCTTTTCTGCTTGAGTTCCAGTACACGTTCCCTGTTCAGCCTGATGTTGGACACAGTGGAATTGCCTGGTCCTCTGCTTTTAAAAGGTGCTTCTTAAGCACTGATCAGTACTCATAGGTACATAAGCCCTCAGAGGCAGATTTCACTGGGACACTGCTAAGTAGCTCCCTGAGTGGCTTGAACCTTGTTCTTTTGAAATCCAGGGTAACAACTCTGTTGACCTCCTTTTATCATTACGTTGAAAAGTTTAAACACAACCACTTTGTGATCACTGTGGCCAAGACATACCACCACAGCCCCCACGAGATTGTGGCATATTGAAAATCTTGGTTTAATGTAATTTTGAAATTACGAATAGAATAAGATCTTAAAATCAAGTTATAAGTTATCCTAAGATTAAAAAAAAATTAGAGACTATAATTACAGAAGTTACTTTTGTAAAAAGTTACAAGTCACATTTGGTTTGAGCTTTCTGGTATTACATAATTCACTTATTTAATAATCCTAAGTAATTTAATTTGTTTCCATTTACATATATATATATCTGTATATACACACACAGATGATAGCAGAACTACTTCATGAAATTTCAAGTAAAGTGATGACAGGTACTAGAACAATGCAGCCAGAAAAGGACTGAAACCGTTAATTCTATTGTCATACCTTATCTGATTTCTTTTTAACATTAGATAATTGATATATTAATTTAAAGGTATTTAATTTATTTTTATAGCAAAATGTTGCTCTTCAGTGTGGTCTTTAAGGAATGAAAAGATTTTTAATATCAGCTTGGTATATTCATGAACTTTGGTTTTCTTCTTTCAGTACATGAAGGAATACAATCTCTAACTGTGATGTAAGTGTTGTTTTTCTTTTCAATATTTTCAAACTAAAGAGTTCAGTGCTGATCTCATCTTTGGTTGCCCTGCCTTAACAAAGTTAAATCTGTGCAAAGGAAAACATCTCGTTTGGCTACATTAATGTCTTGAATTAAATACAGTAAAACAAGTTCTGTGTTGGTTTATAGCCTGCATAATGAAGTCACCTTCCATGGGGATTTCTCAGGTTGTAATTCAGCACAGAATCGAGTGTGGCTAAGATGCGTGGGATAAATGTTGCCTCATCAAAGCCACAGTTCAAAATTCTTAGTTAACTTGTAGGTGAAGATTTGCTCATATAAGCAATTTATTGCAAAATACCTAGTTTTAAAATATGCCTTTACTTCAGTGAATGTGCTGAAGTGTATTTACTGTGTAGAATAATTTCAAAGTAGGTGTTTGTTTTTTTTCTGATATAGAGCTTCTAATGAGCATTCTTGCTCACCTTGAGTAAATTATCTAATCACATAAATATATAATATATATATTTTCCTAAATATTTGGATGCAGTTTGAAATATTTTAAAGGCTGTGGGTTGTTTGTTGGATTTTGGGGTTTTTTTTATAATACTGTGATAAATTGAAAAATCTTTTAAACTTCCTATTTGATTTTTCAGACTGAGTGTGAAAAGCATTCACACTGTAACTGAACACACTGCATCTGTAAGTCTGAAGATACTTAATTTTCCAATATTACCTAATTTTTGGATAATTTGTTTATTACCAGTTGCTACTTTTCTTCCAGATTTCCCCTAACTGAATGACATGAATCTTTTAGTTTGTAAACTTGCAGGATACAAGTATCATCATATTCCAAACAGTTTACAGTTTACCTAGAGTGATGGCTAAAAAGATCAGCATGTATTACATCTATCACATGCTAGAGTTCATTTTAATTTGTTCCTGATGTGTAGGTTCCTCCTGTCTCCTCCCTCAGCCTACCCTTCTCCTTCACTTGGCAGTTTAGGCACCTGCAGGGAAAGATGAATGTATGTCCAACCTCTGTCAACTGAAGTCTCCAGCTGGGGTCTTATAGCTGAGGTCCCCCCCAGCTGGGGTCTCGTCAAACAGGGCATACTTGTTGCTCTTGGAGTGGAGCTAGATTTTTTCTGCTTGTTCTGAACTTACAGCACTTTTGAGGCTGTGGCTGCACGGTGCATCTGTGTCAGAGAAAAAGGGTTTGTCACAACATTTCCTTTGCAGTCATTTATTGCTTGAACTATTCCATGAGCACAGGAATACGAGTAATTTCTTCTCTGTTTCTCAGGGTAGAAGATGTAGGTGGCTGAACCATCTGATTCAAAAGCAAAAATGCAAGTAACTATATCTGTTCACCATTTTATATAGTGAAAACTGCAGTAAATTAATTGAAAGGAACAAGAGAGACATTTTAGAGGAGAAACTATGGCTCTGAAGGCAGAACTAACACGATCCCCTCCGGAGCAGCCACGTGGATTTGGGGGTGGGGGCCGAGGCATTTCACGCAGTGCAGCGAGTTCTCTCTGTGAAACAGCTTCTGCAGGGGGTCCCCTTCTCTAGAAATGCTGTTTCCAACGAACATAGTCTGCGTCGTCCCCGACATCAACCCAAAGTAACACCTTCAAGTGTAAACAGTATTACTCATAAGGGAATAAATTGAGTATGTCAGTCCACCACCTGTGCTTTGACACTGAAAAAACGGTGTCAGGGTATTATATTTATGAAGGACAGTAGTACCAGATGTTGGCTCACCCGGACCTATGGTATGTAAATAAGATAAATTCCTTGTGATTAAAAAAAAAACACAAAACCAACCAAACAAGCAAAAAACAACCAACCAAACAAAACCCCCAAAACAAACCCCACAAAAAACCCCAAACAATCACAAAAAAACCAAACCAAACCAACACCAAAAAAACCACACTCTTCTCAAAGGATTTGAAAACTGAAATCCATTTCTTTTACTACTCAGGTTGAAGAGGGGGGCAGTGGATAAAGATTACCAACTTTTGTTTACGCACTGCTAAACTTGTAGGCCTCTGCATGCATTCCCCCATTAAAAACGTCTTTTGCTGAGACCATAAGCATCTCAAATTGACAATCACTTGTTAAGGGAGATGAGCATAATGCTCTGGATCAGTTTAGAGGTACACTACTGGAGGGACAATCAACTAGAGACAAGTTCTGTCGTATCTTTTTCCAGTTTTTGTCTTCCTTTTTTGTTTGTTTGTTTGCCGAAGCACCTTACACGACGACAAATAATAGTGAACTACAAAACTGATTATTAACAAACCCAGCAGTTAGCTGATGCTCCAAAGTGGACTGCAGCAGGTTCAAGTGCACTGGCTGAGAAAAAGCCATGTACTGCATTTATGTCAAGGAATACTGACTATGAACTTACTTATGATAATTCAAATTCCTACAAAACTAACTAATCAAAACATCTGCATACTTTTTATAACTTTCTGAAAATCAGCCTTTTTTTTTTACCCACTTTGATCAGATTAGTAAAGATTGAAAAATGTTAGAGGACAGTAAAATTTTATATCAGAAATTTCATCATATTGTACACCATTTGTACCATTTTAACTGAGACCAAATGATTTTCATTAAATTACTTAATCTTGCTATTCTTTAAATATCTATAGCACTATTTTTGGTTGTTTTTCTAGAGATTGAGGTCGCTCTAACCAGCAAATTCACTCAAAATATAACGTGATTCAATCTGATGGAATGATCCTGCTGATTCAGTGGGATTTACCTTGGAAGTTCAGCAAGTCAGTACGCACAAAAGGGAGTATAAGCACAGAACTGATTTCGAGTAAAGTAGCAGCTGTGGGATACTTACTTATGTGTGTATCTGACTGGTTCTTCATTTAATTTCCCATATTGCACCAGTGAACTGCCCTCTAGATATTTCTCTCATGGTCCACAGACTAGAAAAGGAGTATATATACCTTAAGGCTTAAAATTCATACACAGTTTTTAGACAACCAAAATTAGGTGGGACGAATGTCTCCCTGAATGGGAAGAGCATAAAATACACAAATTAGGAGAAATAAATTGGTATAGAAGAAGAAATCAGAAATTTATCCTGTGACCCAATAACCAGAGCAACTAAATCCACAGGAATTGTAGTGATGCTTGTTTATCTGTCTGTTCATCTAATGTATTCAGTTTGCTTATAAGGCACATATCACATGTTCGAAAACAAAGGCCAGTGAACTATTTCAGAGGTGGATTTATGTTTTATCAAGACTTACTTAAAAAGTTATCTCCCAAAAGGCAGGATTTTAGATTCCAGAAACATTCAGAATATTCAAAACTCTCTGAAGAACATTCAAAATGTTATTCTGGGAGTCTCGAAAATTAAGAAATGTCTGGCAGATGTCTTTACAAACTTTCCAGAATAATGTACTGCCAACTCAAGGTAAATGATTATAATATTTTATCCGACTTTTTGTAGTGGGAACACCAAAATATGTCTTATAATGAAAAACAAGCTTACTTTTTAATTATATAATATTTTAGCTGTGGTTTATCTTTTGGACAATCAGTGTTTGCTCTATTTAGTATTTAAGATTTATAACCAGTTACTGAAATATGCCTATAAAATTATTATTGGAGAAACATTTCTATTGTGCTCTCATTTCAAAATTATATTTATTTAAAAGATCTTGTTTTTTCTTATCCTACTGTGAAATGAAATCAAATGTCAGAACTTTAAAATATTCCACTATATTAATTTTTCTTTATTATATTGCTTCACATTGCTTACTGAAAATACGTGGAATTATACCAACAGGATGCTTTAAAGGCTCAGACCCAGACAGTTCCAAAGCTTTGTACTAGTATGATATGTAATAATATAATACTTGTTAGTATCATAGTAGATAAGAGCTCGCTGCCTGGTTAGGAGTTGGGGAGCTGAATATGCACTAATGGTTAATCATGGCTATAACTCCTTGAAATGTTTGCACCTATTTTTAATTGTTTACTAATAGGCTGATTTTCTTTTTTGAAAAAAAAGATTTTGTTGATTGGTTTATTTTGTTGTTTTGTTTGGTTTTGTTTTTTAAATGTAATGGATACCTACTTATTATATTATTTTTCAGAGATGACCTTTACTATTGTGGAAAATAAACATGGTCAGCTACTTTTTCACTTACTACCCTGGTCATTCACTATAATATGAAATATTCCCATGAAGTAGTTTTTGTTTGGTTGGTTTTTTTCTGTCTTGACCTCCACCCCCGCAATGCCTCAAATGTTATTCCTCAGCTCTGTGATCTTGTTTATAGAACAAACTTCAGAAGCAAAGTATGTTTTCATTGTGAAAAGTTAACTGTGAGTTGTATTCACTGAAGTATACAAAATTCAGAAGGAAATAAGAGGGCAGATGTGTGGTCTTGCCCAAGATGCAAGAACTCAGGAACATGGTTTATAGTAAAGAGTAAGTCAAGCCTGCAAGGAACTTAAGAGGGATTTCTCTGGGGATCTTAGAAAAGAGACAGAACAGACACCAGTCAGCAACAAAAGTAATTGCAACAGAGTAAGGTAAAAAACCCATATAAGATATAGAGAAAATGTTGTACAAAAATTTTATGCTCAAACAAAGAAAGGACTGGCCCATCTGCCGCCTGCATGCTATGGACCTGAAAAGGAACTGACCTCCTTAAGTTCTTTTACCTGTATGCAAACTTAAAATAGAAATAGGTACTCTTTATGAATTAAGCCCTATTTAACCAATTGCTTTATAAACTCCCCCCCCAAAATAATATTAATAAAACAGAGGGATTTGTTCAAAGCCCTGCAAAGCCTAAATGAATTTTTCAGTAGACTTTGATTAGGTAATTGCATGTGACATTTACAAACAAGATACACAGAAATGCCTGAAACGTTTTTGTATCATGTAATTTTTGTTTTCTTCTCAGTTCTCGGGTATGTGGTAAATCTAACTATATTTATTTATGTGGAATATTTATGACTATTTTTCTCATTTATATCACTTTGCATGCAGTTTTAAGTATTATTTATTATTTCTAAGTGACCTCCAACATGAAAAATTCTTTGCAATGTAAAAAATGTTCAGTTTTCCTTTTCAGGGAGATTGTACAAGAAGATGGTAATGTAGGAAGACAACACATGAATAAATTTTGGGAAGGATAAAAGAATTATGACAGAGCACAGCATACCATATCCTTATATAGGGGAAAATAGTATTGGCAAATTTGGTCAGGGGAGTGTAGGAAATGGAAGGTGAAAGTAGATTAACTCACAGAAAAGTCTGCTTCTTGGGTACAAGCACTAGTGTAATATCTCTTGGGTACAAGCACTAATCCAAATTGTATCATTCTTTGAAAAAAGGGACTATTAAAACAATATTTCTGCCTTCTAACATGTGGCACAGTTCATGCATTTGAGATTTTCTTTTCCACGAAGTTTCTAATAGAAAAACTTGGAGAAATGACATGGAAGTAATTGGATAGAGAGCATAGCGAGGGGGTAGAAGGAATGTTGTTGCTAAATTCCTGAAATGGAAGTTAATAATCGTAATAGGAGCACTGCTTTGAGCTCCTCATGAGTATATTCTGGCAGATGGAAAAAAAATTTGGATTCAGAGACAATGGCAAGGGAAGAGAAGAGAAAACAAATACTGTGGGTCTAAATCATCATGGGATGAACCAAAAGACAGCTCATTTAAGTGTCTGACTCTCCAAGCTCTGCCAGTGACTTATAGAAGAAAACAGCCTTAACTTTATTTACAATGCCAAAAGGATAGACACACAAATTTATGGGGAAAAAAAGAATGGATTCTTTCCGCCAGCATCAGGCCTTCTCAGTTAGGATGCTGGAGGGATTCACACCCACTTGGGGCACGTAGTTTAGCTAGCTACATGAGTAAGTCTCCCTGAGATCCCTCACTAGTCATGGGAGACAGGTAGTTTTCTGCAAAAGCAAGGCAAAGAGTTCAATGCCCGGTTAATAGGAGTCTCAGGAAAAAGTTGTCTAACCTGTAGCTGTGTGAATTGAAACGCAACAGATTTTATATTACTTGACATACAAACAAGCATTTTTTTAAGCTGAAATCACACATCTTCCCTACTGGAGTTAAAGAGGCAAACTAATGGGCTCAATATTTTTGCAAACTCTTCTATTGCACAGCTGTGGCATCACAAACATGAACCTGTTGGGTATAATAACAAAACACAACATCACATCTAGCAAAAAGTAAAGTCTTTATAGTTCTAAGACAGTGAGCTATAGAAACTATTAATCATGCTAAGAAATACGTAGGAAGACTGAACTGGATGCACTGATGTGAGGCACAATCATACACTGAAAATGCATTAACAAATGCCACTAGAGCTTTCTCTGAGGGAGGCAAGCTTTAGAAATTACTTCAGGACAGAATGCCACAAGGTATGTGATCTGATAAATCCAGTTCTAGCCAGCAGCTTACCTGATGAACTGTCAAAACTGCAGACTAAGTGTCTAACACGTGATGACCACAAATTCTATTAATTTCATAATGGATATCTGCCTTTAACTTGAGTCATGTAATGAACTAAAGATGTAACTTTCAACCTTGGTCCACTTCCAGTAAACTGAATTCATCTTGACCTGTGACTTTGTTTTCAAGGGATAGAGATGGCCCTTGATTTGTGCCATGCTTGAAAAATCCTTTAAAAAATATAATACAACAGGTCCAGCTGAAGCTGAGAACCATTTTATTAAAAAGTGTAGAAACAGAATTCTAGTTTTGCTTTTTAATGGAACATTTTATGGAGACCTGTGCCAGCAAAATTCTAATGCATGTGCCACATGTCATAATTACTTGTAATCTGCTTTGAAAGAATGTTCTATTTTCAAGCGATCAAAACCTTTGTCTTTGATTCATTTTGGATCTGTGTCCTGCAACTGTGCAGGAGACAGCATGTATCTCCCTAGTAATAAAATAATGAATTTACTCCCAAGAAAAACACTGAGATGGAAAGAAATACAAAAGAACTTTTAACATTTATGATCTGAGTCACAAAGAAATATTTCATAACAATGGATATGTTTTTTTAATGTAAGGAGGAGATAATTTCTTGCACTCTGTGCCAAAGAAGCACACATTTCTGCCACCTCCCCTTTCATGTAGTAACCACAGTGTGTATTGCTCTGAGCATGACCATATGTACGGGAGACCTTGTTCTTTTCTTTCCTAGCATGGGCTCCTGCATGAGGACACCTGTCTCAGGGAGTACAGGTTCAACAATACCCGAGTAGAATCTGCATTAGTAGCCTGCACAGGCCTAGCAACAGGCTGGCCACAGACTGGCAAAGGCCAGTTAGAGCAGCACACAACATCTGGCTTTCATTTGGGCAATATATTAAATATCACAGGTCAATTTTATTTTTTTTTAATTCTTTTTTTTTATTTAATAGCAATGTTCCTTCTCCCAGACACATTTGTGACCAATGAATATGGACTTTACACTTGCCTTTCCTTTGCACTTCTCAGTATGGTAAACAGGTATAGATATTCACGACAGAAGCCTGTCTGCTCTGTTTTCAGGGACTGGTAAAATCTCCACCATCACCACAGCCAGTCTATTTCTGCATTGCTCAAAAATATGTTAATGCCTGGAGTTTAAAAAACTGCACACAGTACTGTAACCCTGATGAATCCTCTGTTAATCCCTCTCTCCTCCAATACTTTTTTTTGCAGAACTGCTTCCTAGTCTGTTGTTGCCAATCCTCTATTCAGGTAATGTATTATTACAGTTTATATGCAAAGCTTCAGACTTGTCTCTATTGAATAGGATTGTTTTGCATATATCATGTAAGTTATCGGTGATTCTAAAGAAACTCACATGAAGTCCAAGTGTATGACATCTACTTTCTTTGTGTCACTCCCCTCACGTTTTGCTCACAATAAACCCATGTGTACCATGAAAGCTGAGAAAATTTTTCTATATTCATGTTACCATGAATAGCTTTTTTTATTTGCTTTAGTATTTTTCTAGGAATTTAATTGAAGTAGAAAACCTGTAATTCTACATGTTGTTTTCCCATCTGTTGAAAAGCGTCACCATATTACCCTTCTATTCATACATTCACTTGAGTTTATTTACAGATAACTGCTAATGGCTGCTAAGTTGCGTTTGGTGGCTCTTCAGTAATGACAAATGAAATTTAAGAATTCCTGAAAATGTAACTTAAGGTGGTCTATTCCCATTTTTCTCTGTTGATGTCATTCATAGTGAAAACATCATTTGGTAATGAAAACTAGTGAAAAAATATTAAATGTTATAGTACTCTTTATCCAGTTCTCTCTGATCATTCTGACCCTCTGCAAGGTAGAAGGCCTTTCTTTTCTTCATCTTTCCCCTAGTATCAATGCCCTTATGGTTTCTTGGTTTACCTGATGGATGTTGCTTATTGTATATTATTTGTTTCTTGACTTTTGCCTATTTGCTTGAACTATGTATTTATTCTTGTCCTCATATTCTGAAGAAGTCACCAGATATCACAAGTTCTGTTTACTCCTACAAGCAGCAGTTGTGAATCTTAAAGCCTCTGAGCTGTGCAGATATTTTTATGTGTCACTGAGGTTAGAGGTTCCCCTGTTGCCATAACAGCATATTAAGGGTGATCTTAACAGCTTTCCTCCCGATCCTAATTTTAACACATGGCTTTTCTATTAATCTCTAACCTTTGGAGGCTGTGCTGTTGTTACCATGCTGTGCAATGGAAACTCTTACTTCATTCAGGTTTTAGAGAGAATAGTAGTTTCATATTTTAAACCACTGGAAGTATAAGAAGCACCATTAGAATCTGCAGCATATCTAGGATTAATTCATTTTAACAAAGATTTAAAATGTCTCTGTTACACTTCTCTAATATGATTCAAAACACAGACACCTCCCCATATAGCTAGATAGACCCTGTCTCAAAATTATTTATGTGGCATTTAGGCACATAAATAATTTCATGGATCTGGACCCTGGATATATTTTGCAAATCAGTGGACACATTAAGCTAAAACATTGATACAATATCCCTTTACTTTTTGCAGTAGCACACACACACACCAAACCTAACACTATCAGCAATGTTTTTTGGCAAACTGTACTATTAATGCAAATTAAATTAGGCTGCATGACATTAAGCCACTTGGGATTTCTCCAGGACATTAATTTAGCAACATGTGCTCTCAATCACTATGTGTTCTGTTCCCTTGGAAACAAACAAACAAACCAACCAACCACCAAACCCCAATAATTAAACATAAGCTACAGTTTTTTTCTCTGTGTGTGTGCAGAAGTCAGAGTTAACTTTCTTTTTGAAAATCAAGGGCTTGCCGTAATTTCAAGTATTATGCTTGTATTCTTCTGAATGACAACAAACAGCATCAGGAGCTAGTAGACAATTCCCTGTCTGCCACTGAGGCTTTCTTCACAGATTGTTGCTTTTTGCTTGTCTCTCCCTTATTCTTGCTGCTCTGTATGCCCTTCCCTTACCTCTCCAAGGGGAAAAGTCTCTTGTACACCTTTATTTTCCCCAACACTTATGGATATTTCTGCTCAGAAGACAAATGGATTTAGGGGTCAGTCTCAAGGGAAAACAGGTCTTATCTGGCAGAGACTTGAGGTCTCTGGCCACACAGCTGTGGCAAATCTAGACTCCAGTGAAAGTAGGATCCAGATGAAATCCAGATGTGTTAGTGTGCTGAGGCATCCAAGGTAGTAAGCCACTGGACAAGAACATTAGTTCAGGTGCAGTGTTGGACTGACACTTCCGGACTGGCTTATGTTAGCTGTGCAGAGATCTCCAGTACTTCCAGTTTCGGGCTAATGACAGAAGGCTTGTCCACATTTGTCAGCGTAGTGGTCCTCCAGCAAGTGAATGATGCAGAACTGGGTCATGCTAATCCCAAACTGTGATCCTTCACCCCTCAATTCAGATAGAAACTCAACTTTCTTGATGCTTCAGCTTGTAAACGTCCCCATCCATTCTCTGATCATGTCCATAGCTCTCCTAAATCAGATATTTATACTCTACTGACATATACGAATGAGAAAAACTAGGAAATGTGACAGTTTCCTTAGGGGCTCAATTGACTAGTTGTTATTAGAATATATAGGGAAAAACAAAATTAATCACTAAAAAGATTTTTTTTCCCCATAAAACTTGAGAAGAATTGGAATAAAGAGGGAGAAGGAGAAAAGAGGGTGCTATTGGCAAACTGTGAGAGTTCATGTTGGAAGCTGGGAGGGGACTGGCAGCAGCAAAGAGAAGGGATGGCAGCACTAATGTGGTTGTGTACATCTCTGAGGCAAACACAAGCTAAAACAAGCTAATCAAAAAAGGAAAACATCCCTTTGCAATGGAAGGGATGCAATGCAAGGGAAGAAATTAAGGAGAAAGAATTGTGAAAGCCTATGATTTTCTCATTATTCTTGTTATTTTTATGTCTTTTTTTTATTGCACTTCAGTTCTTCGAGCTTTCTCCAAGTTTTCAGTGAAATGTAAGACAAATAGTTGCAACTAAATGGAACTTTGTTCCCATTCTCCCTGCAAAACAACTCAAAATGTGAAAGACCATATAAATGCAATCCCAATTTAGGCACCTTTGAAGTGTCATGTTTTTTAAACTAATTTTATTACCAGGAGAGAGATAATGGACTGGTACATGAACTCTGACTCCTTTGTTCATAAAACTAGTGCCTCACTAACAGCAGCCCTCATAACAACGAAGGCTTGCACACAGAGACAAACACATTAATGCACAGCTGGAAGGTGCTGAGAATGTGAAGCAGAGATAACGAAAAGAAATGAGAACAGAAGAAATAAAGGCTATTCCTTGAACAGGCTTTTACAGAAAGCTTGTTTAATCTCATGCTTACTTCTAAATTAGGTGATTCGACTGTCTCATGTAATGCAATCTCCAAAATATTTCCATAATGTAGATGGTGAAGGCAAAATATAATAATGGGTACCGCCACTCAGCATTTCTATATTTTCTTAGGAAAAACTTGTCAGGTAATTTGTAACCTTAAGTACGCAGTATCTTTGAAGGTGTCTTTCGTT
>JAWWMA010000100.1:56229184-56254765 GCA_035041425.1 Mionectes olivaceus | reverse complement strand
CTCTGAAAAATGATTTTCATAACTTATTAGTTTTAGCAGCAGCATGATGTACAAAACCAACACAGCTCGGCTCCTTTACTTTTAGGAACATATTCTTAATAATGAAAATCATCTGTTTGGCTTACAGTCTGTTTTCTTTGCAGAAGTGTTTTTGGAAGCTTAACAGTGTAATTCCAGGGATGATATTGGCCCCAGGATTTTAGAATCTGGGCCTGCAGAGACACTTTATATAGTATTTGGGAGGAAGGACTTATACTGCCAAAACATAGTTCTTTGCCAGAATTAGATCCTGATTCTGTAAATTACCCCTATTATTTAAGATTCTGCTTAACTTAAAGTATGTGCACATTAACATGAATATTAAATACTTGAATTCTTTACACACTGATGTCCCCAGAATGACTATACTTGCTGAGGACACAGGGTCAGAAAGACTCTGAATGTACAGACCTTGTCTGGTAGGTGATGATGGGGAAGTAGACTGCTGCTTGGAGAGCACACCTGGTGTGTCATGCAGCTCCACTTCATATGGCTTGCTCCACTTCCAGATGACGAGGAGGCAGTGAAAACAGAAAAAAGGAAGGAGTCAGCTGTACAGGCAGAAGAGTCTTATTAAAATGTTGTGGTAGGCAAGAACTGTGTTAGTGTTCATTGCAAAGGTGCGTAAAGTTTATTTTCAGCTAAACAAGCTGGGATTGTTTAGCCTGAAGAAAAGGAGAATGAGAAGAGCCCTTATTGTTCTCCATAACTACACAAACCCATGTTTTAGTGAGGTGGGTGTTGGCCTTCTCTCCCATGTAACAAGTGACAGGATGAGAGGAACTGTGAGATGGGAGAGTTGCACCACTGGAGGCTAACAATGGGTATCAGAAAAAAGGGTTGTCAAGCATTTGACCAGGCTCCTCAAGGAAGTGGTGGAATCACCATCCCTGGAGGTAGAGAAAAGGCATATAGATGTGGCTCTTGGGGACATGATTTAGTGGTGTATTTGGCAATGCTGGGCTAACAGTCAGACTTGCTAATCCTAGAGATTTTTTCCAACGTAAATGATTCCATGATTCTATGAAATACAAAGCCTTTGACTTTACAAATCTCAGTGTATACGTTCTATCATTACTCTGCCCTCCCTACTGTAAGAAGTAAGCCCAGGTACAGGTTACTGCTGATATTTTAACACTACCTACTAACTTTGTGACAAAAAGTAAGATATCTGTGTCAAAGGATAAGTCTAGACATGCTCATAGTAGTGAGGAAGACCAGGCTTCCAGCCCATCCTGACTAGAGCTGTACTTCCTTTGGTTTAGAGGGAAAACTAGGAGCTTAGACACTCAGAAAGTAAAACTGAGGGAAGCTGGGCTTTTCAAAAGCGTTTCTGAAATGAAATTTTTAAAGGTCTTCTGAAATCGCAAAAGAAGATACATCTTGGAGGACAGAGTTAGATTTTGTTAAGGAATAGAAAGTAAAATTAGAGTAGAACTAAAGTAATCACAGAAGAATATGTAATTTTTTTTATTAAAGTCCTAAACAAAACTGTTAATTTGAAATGGAGACACTTTAGTGTGGAAGAGAAATATAAGAGCAATAAATGCTATAAATATTCTACCCTGTACACCATGCGGTCAAATAAAAACAGAAAAATGAAGGACATTGTCTGGTTCCAACTGCTGACTCCACTTTTTTTGGAATCAAACAAAAATATAATTTGTTGATACATAACAGGCCATGTGTGACAGTAGGATTTTAAAAGCATCTTATTTTTATGAAAGAAATGTGGGAGTGAAAAAAGCAAATCAGGCTCAGTGTTTAATTTAACATTAGGAAGAAGAAAACTGGAAAAATGAATGAGGTAAAGTGCAAATCGCTAGACACAAAGAAAGGTACAGTGAAGGCATAAGAAAGTATATGAGTGATCAGAACATTTCAGGTGTTATTGTAGTAAAGGCCTAAATTTAGGGGAAAAGAGGTACATTTTCCAAGAGGAAATTTTGATTTGTTGAAACTCATTCCCATTCTTGACTGGCATGAAATAATGCCAGTCTCTTCTTTTGAGGAAAAATAAGTGTTTCACAGGACATTTCTGTCCCATATAGTTATGGAGAACTATTAAAGAAATTCATTGAGTGACTCCAGTGTCTCGAAAGCCAGACAGAAAATAAAGCTGCTTTTTAAATTCTCCATTCAGTTTTGGTAGCTGCAATCTGTTTTATCTGATTAGTTGCTATTAGTTAGTAACTAATTAATGGAAACAGTCTTTTCAGAAACCCGAATGATTCACAAATCTACTTCAGAATATTCTGAATGAAAATGCAGACTTTTCACTGCTTCCTATAGGTTTGGGCTGTATCTCAGCACTATAAAGAATAACCTCATTCCTGTCACAGCAATGCCTACACTGCTAAAACACCTTTAGCCAGCTTTTCCAACCCTGATGTGTTATTGAGAAAATGGTACTATCTGTGTAAATGATCAGGCATGGATTCAACTCTGATGTCTACAATGTGTGTGTCTGCTATGGTGGCTGGACACATAATTTCCCATTTCAGAGAACAGCTGAGAGCTTACTAAGTAGGTGTCTACTCCAAAGAGCAAAAAATTGCCTTCTAGACTGCACTGACTCTGTTTACTAAATATCCTTGGATTACACAGGAAGCCTGGAAAACTTACCTTAAGTAAATACCTGCTTAAGTGTAGATACTAATAAATTGATGAGATTTATTTTACCAAAGCTCTCCTTCAAATGCCTACCTAAAATACAGCATAAGTAAGCTTTAAAACTGCAGAAAGTAAAAATAGTTAATGTTTCTTTGTTTAGCCATAGGGCTGCCCATCTTAGATGATGGTTTTAAGAGCTCATTTAAAGTTTATGATTTCTTGAAAAAAACTCATAAAATGCCAATTTGCATCCTTCATTCTTATCTAAAACCTCCTCTGTGTATGTTCATAACTTTGTCACTAAGGAGTTCCTCTATTTTGAAAGTATCCCTGTTGTTATAGTTTTACAAATGCACTTAAAATCTAATATTGGAATATAAAAAATATTGCTTTATTCATTTCAGAGCTTGTAACATTAGATCTCTCTGTTTGCAAGAAAATTATGCATGATGGGTTGGGATTGTACTTACATGGTATCTGTTTTAAACTAAAGTATGTGAAATCTTATGCAGGTTTATTGCTGCTTTTTCTGCAGTGTGTGCATTGTCTTCCATCCTGTGCCTCATTCCAAACTGAACAGCCTCTGGGGAACAGTGTGGACTACTATTTTGTGTTGTCACCTAGTGTGCTGACAGGATGAAGAAAAGTGCTTGGCACAGCCTTTCATTGGTAACATATACTGATAGACACAAGCATGTCTCAGTCAAGCTGTTCAACATTTAAATATGTAATTAAATATAATCACTATCCCTATTAGGGCTGACAGTTTATGTTCTTTTTATAGTAACCTTTGTACTTTTTCTCATCAGTCATTTTTTGCCTTTCTAGTAATTCATTTTGCAGTGGTAACAGGACAGGCCATTTGGCTCAAAAAATCCTTTTCTTCTTCAAATCCAAAATATGATATTCCCATCAGAATGTGAAAGGAGCCTTTCAGGTTTGGGGTCTACCTGTTCATACCTGATATTATAGAATCTCAGCTCAAGGAGGGGATTACTGCAGGAGTCAGAGGGTACTGCCAATGGGAAATGAGAGCTTAGCAGATCCATTTTAAATATACTTAGTTGGTTCTGTGGTTGGAATATACGTGCTTAATTTGATCTTAGATATGGTCTTTTCTGTTGTGGATATTGTGCAGTTATTCTGTGCATTTGTCTTTGAAGTACCTCAGGGAATAAGACAGGAGAAAATTCAAATGCAGGGAAGATTGCATTTGCTCCCTTGTCTTTAATTAAAAGTAAGAGGAAGTATTTCCCCGTAAGCTCCAAGTGAGCAGATCTATCCATAAGAAAATAAAGATCCTGTCAATGAGGTACTTTTATAAAGTTCCATTTAACTGTATTGCTGATGAAAAAAAATAAGTAGGAAACCCCATTCTGGATCAGAGCAGATAAAAGATGACTGGCCTATCCAGGAGATGAATTGAATTGAGCTCCTATCTGTATCCAATATGATATTACAAACTTAAACCTGAATGCAATATTATTCATTGAATTACATGAGAGGGAGAAGGAACTGATGACTTCAGATGTCCTGTACTAAGTACATTCAACAAGTCCTCTAATCCCAGCTCTGACTCCAGGGAAGTTTCAGTGATTGCTCAGAATAGGGCAAGTAAGTAATAATAATAAGTAAGGCTAGATTAGGGAGTGGATATCTCCCTCCAGCATTTTTCTCAGATGGACCTATATAACTATTTTTTTCAGACCATTTGTGCAATACCTGTCACTGAATTAAGATAAAGATGTTCCAACAAACAACATTGCTGGGCTTAGTTCCTGCACAGAGGAAACTAGTGTTCACAGTAAAATGAAAACAGAAAAGCTAAGGTGAAATGGCTTGCCAAAGTCATACAGTACATCAGTAGAAGAGATGGGAATAGGATCTTGACTTCATACTCTCCAACAATGCACTGCCAGCTGGACTGAGCTGCAGCAGCATTACTGGGTGAACTTAACCACCAATGTTTCCTCTTAGATTCATGAATCTGGGCTAGCCTCAATCCCAAAATCAGGTTTTCACCTGAGAATTAGGATTTTAGAACTATCTAAACACAATATCACCAAAACCAAATGATACCACACAGCTTTTGATTGCAATACAAAGCAACAGAACTGGCAGATCATGACTTAAGATTTTATCAGGCTGGTTGCTGATGATTTTGGGCAGAAGGATGGTGACATCTAGTGGTATTGTTCTTCTCACAGCCCTTCACATTGCATGTTGTTTGTAGTACAGTGACATTTTGCAGACTTCATTCCTTCTCTTTCTGAAAGTTCTAATACTTTATGCAGTATCGGCTTTTCATCAAATAGTGGCTGCCTCTTGATTTTTCAAACATAATTGTCCCTTCTGTTGTTATACTGGAAAACAAAAGTTGTCATAAGGAAGTGATTCTGCAGTCTGCAAATAAAGCTGTATCATAAAACACCACAAATATTGCGGTAACAACTTATGCTTTTCTCTCTAAATTCATGACTTAAGCTCAAGACTTACTTTCCTCAGAAAGATGCGCTCTGTTTCCATAGGGACTTAGCTCCCTCCAGGGAGCGATGTAATTGTCATTTAAAAAAAAAAATTTGTTAAGAAAGGATGGAACAAGTCACCCTTTGGGTGCTTTCACTTCTCTTGCTTGTTAGTTAGATAGTCTAACTGTAACAACTGAAATTAGGTAAGATGAGTAATACTAAAATGACTTCTGTGCTTCTCTTACCTTAGTAACTATAATAAAGTCCAATCTGCTCAGTCATTGAAAGAACTGCTAGAAATGTGTCTTAAAGAGAAAACTGGACATCGAAAGCCAAAATATATGGGTATGTAGACAAACCAAAGTATTATCTATAACAGAAAACTGACCTGCTCTAGGGCTTGTCTTTTTGAGCTCAAATATTTGAATTACTGACCTGCCAGACCAACCCCTATCTGGACTCTCCTAGGCAGCTGCTAGACATGGGCAGGGAACATTCCCAATGAGTTGTATGGGTCCCTTGCTTTGGGAGCTAAACCAGATTCATAATATGTAGATATGCTGTATGTGCCAGATGCTTTACTAGTACATGTGTAACCTGTTATTCTGATGTGAGACATATCTGTGAGATGCTCTCTTCAGCTCTTAGTGGCCAGTGGAGAAGAAGACTAGACAGGCTGAACAGAGACCTTTGACTAGGACTCAGGGGAAAAAACCAATAAAACAGGGTTTATGACCCATGGAAGAAGGAGCAGGAAACCCAGGAAGAGTACAAGGATGTTGTTACGTCATGCAGAGAGAAAATTAGAAAGGTGAAAGCCCAGCTAGAAGTCCATCTCACCACTATGGTAAAGGATAACAAAAAAATGTTTTTACAAATAAGTTAATTAAAAAAAAAAAAAAGAGAGTCAAGGAGAATCTCCATCCTTTATTGGATGCAGAGGGAAACTCTTGCCATCAAGGATGAGGAAAAGGCTGAGGTACTTAATGTCTTTTTTTGCCACCATGTTAACAGAAAGACCAGTTATCCTCAGGGTACTCAGACCCCTGATCTGGTAGACAGGAACAGGGTGCAGAATAAATCTCCCATAATCCAGAAGGAAGTAGTTAGCAACCTGCTGAGCCACCTAGACACTCACAAGTCTATGGTGTTGGATGAGATCCACCCAAGGGTACTGACAGAGCTGGCAGAAGAGCTCACCAAGCCACTCTCCACGATTTACCAGTAGTCCTGGTTAATCAGGGAGGTCCCAGATGACTCTAGATTGGCCAATGTGATGCCCATCCACAGGAAGGACTGGAAGGAGGATCTGGTGAAAAACAGGACTGTTAGTCTGACTTCAGTGCCAGGAAAGGTTATGGAACAGATCATCTTCTGTGCAATTATGCAGTGAGTGAAGCAGAAACAGGGGATAAGGCCCTGCCAGATGGGTTTCGGAAAGGCAGGTCCTGCATTGTCAGGAGAGAGTGAACCCTCCCTGATTACAAGACCCAGAAGGACCACTCGGCACACGGAGTCAGAGTTGTGACAACAAAATGGCCATTTATTTAACAAGAACACCAGCTTTTAAGGATGAGAGCATGGAAAGGGCTAGACCAAGGGAGGAGATTGGGAGGAGCATGCATGGGGACGACCAATTGTGTAACTGGGGAATGTTCAAGGGGATTATTCATAGGTAAATGGATATGAGGTAAGGGATAGGGAGAAAAAATGATGGTATAGCAAGGGAATGATGCAATGGGAAAGGTTGACAAATAGGAAGGGATTTAACAATGGACCAATAAGGGAAGGTTTAACAAGGGTACATAACAGGGAATTATATATTACTAGGAAACTACATTTTCTCTTACTAACAAAACAACTCAATAAAACATTAAACAATGTACTCGGGGTAACAATCAACACTGTCTTTCTTGTAGTTATAGTGGCTGTGTTCAGTGCATCTCAGTGTAGTCATTTTCCTCCTCTTCTGCCCTGATTCTGTTCTCCTGGAGTTTTCTCCACCATTCGCACGATTCTGCAGGTCCACTCCCAACACTGCATGACCAATGTGACCTCCTCTATCCATTTAGTGGATGAAGGAAAGGCTGTGGATGTGGTCCACATGGGCTTCAGTAAAGCCTTTCCCACAGTTCTTCAAATTCCACCTTCATGACATCTTTCAAGAACAAACAAATGCTTGCCACCTCAGTAATACCATACTGTAATAGTACTTATGTACATAAATACAATTTTATTCTGCAAATTTGTGGTCTACACCCACTCTTTCATTATCATATTGAGCCAAATTACACATTATCATATTAAGCCAAAGATCTTTGCATGATCTTTTGAACCCTATAGCTGGTTCTACATGTTTCCTCATAAAAGTGCACGTTTCACCAGCTGAATATTGTAACTGTGCAAATGACAAACACCCTTACTGCAAATGTTGAATTGTCACTTAGGTATCACATCACATTCAAGTAGCTCTACCCACCTTTCCAAATGACAGCATATTATTTCCTCCAGTCAAACAATTTCCATTTTTTCATAAACTCCTTCTTATTAATTCCACAATAAGGATTTTTTGTTGAGCACTAAGTTATCTTGAATAATAGGGATTGAAATTAGATGGGTTTTATGCACATACAAAACAGCCCTTGGGAAAATTGTATGCAATGGCCTGAAACAGCCCATATGGGATGCCCATTACTTAGATGTTCCCCAAAACTCACATGGCATATGTGAGATATTCTTTTGTAATTGCTACAATAGCACTGAAATACTATATAAAACTGACTAAGAAGTCTAGTTTTCCCAAAGGATTTCTGCTGTTTGTTTTTTTTTTTTAGCTAATGGGCTTGATGTCCAGTGAAACTAGGCTTTGTCAAAGCATGCCTTTAAGATAAACTTTTATCTATATGGCATTATGAAGCCAGAGTGGTCTTAAATGTCATCACCATTCTCAACTGCTCTTCTGTAACAGTATTTAGAGCCACAGAGGGCAGAAAGTGCCTGTGCACCTTTTGAATTCCCATTTGGGAGTCTCTTTGCTTTGAGACAAGGAGCTTCCATTAAATTCATCTGGACTCTTTAACTCTCACATAAGAAAAGTGGTCCTACTTTGAAGTTCATTCTTTTAACTTGTTTTCCTAATTAAAATGAAGCTTTTGTCAGAAACACACATCACCCCCCCCCCCCCCCCCAGCCCTGTCATTTCCATAATCCTGGGACAAATGTGGTTTGATTTTGCTTTAAATGGGGAATGGGGAGTGGTGGTGTGTGTGGTGAGATCTTTGATCCATAGACGAACATAGGCAATTTTAGCCCAAAAGGAATTTGTTTGAGAAACTACATTAAAATAGCAGTTGAAACATAATGCAAACTTAATTCTAACTGATGCTGATTTGAGTATTATTTAGTTCTCGTAGCACTTTAATTTTGAAGGATGCATAATGGCATACTTCAGTCTGTCAAATAATGTATTTTATATTCCTATAAAATATTTGGAAATTGTATAAGAAACATGATATTATCCACAGATTTCACTTAGTAAAGACAATAATGGCCTTTCCCTATGGCATGTATCTATGCTATGAATTGCATTATGTTACCAGCTGGTAGTTGTTGTTGTAGCATGTAGCATGTTTTAAAATAAGCTGAAGATATAAGTCATAAAATAATAAACACCTTCTCAACAGTTAAGATTGTGTCTGTTGCAGTATGTGGAGTTTTACATGGAGTATGCAGTCCCACTACTGTTACCTAAGCTGGAATATCCAGTATCACATTTTCTCTAAAAAAATTATGAACTTTTAAACTTTTTAAATGTCTTCTAAAGAAAGTTGGTGAAAAGATTTCCTAGAGAGATCTATTCTTTTCAGTTTTGAAATATGCTGTACATTTTGGTTGGTCCATTAACTTTGGCAATCAAAAGGTGTGTTCCACTACTAGCCAAACCCCCAGGCTTGTGAGGGTGAAGCAGAGACCTCACTGAAGTTTTTTTGTGGACCTAGCCCCAAGTCACAAACAAAACAAATGGCTAGGCAGAGAATTTAACCATAACTGGTCAAAACTGGAGATGTTCCCGGTTTTTTGAAACCTGATTCTCATTCTCCCAGATGAGCATCAAAAAGTAGGGATATGCCTTGTCCAACACCTGTGCCCAGACTGAGAGACACACTCGCTAACTAAGCTTCTGCAGAACTTCTAAAATAAAACTCAGTTGGTAGAAAGACATGTGTCTGCCTGGTACTGTTAAAAGTCAGAAGACAGTGAGTACTTCTAAGAGCAGAGTGTCAGTCCTGTCTACAACTTAAATGACATTACCAGGTGAAGAATCACTTTATTTATTATGCAGGTAAAGGATGCAATGTTTAGTACATGGAGGTTCACTCTTCCTCCAATGTCTTGAGATACTACTACAAGAGGAATACCTGGTATTGATTAGTAACCTTGTTTATGACAGGTTAGAGTCAAGAGTCAAGAGACTCTTTTGACTATGAACTTTCCTGAACTGATTTCTAACATCTTTTTTTTTTTTTTGCTTACCTTTGGACTAACTTTCTAAGAGAACTAGAGCAGGACATCATCAATCCTCATCACATCCTGAGGGTCCGACATCACTGCTCTGGAATCAAACTACAGTATCTTTTGTTACTCAGTCTACAACAAAATCCATGTCTAACCTGTGGCTACCTTCTGAAGCTTCCTAACTTGAAGAGCTTCAGTCTCACTGCTGACTCCTTTCTCTACCTTCTAAAATAAGATGTAGGTCTCTGAGAAGGTGCATGATGCCAGCATCCTAGCACAGGTATGGAACAAACGGCTTAGCAGGTGCAAAGACTGAACCTTTTCTCACTGGCTGCAGATCTGGCAAGGACTCCAATGGGACACAGTGCAACCCCACCATGACCAGGTAAAACAGATTCAGACCTTACATCTCCTGTGGGTCTTGGATAAGATACACCTCCACTATGTGATCCTTGTGATCCATTTGGGTTGTACCTACACATCTGGTGAAGATTATGAAGAAGTGTGCGCACTTAAACAGCTTCTACACTTGTATACAGGAGATATCAAGCCTGCCCAGTAATTAATGTCTATGTAATCTCATTTCTAAATGAGTACATTTAGTGTATACTCTGTCTCATTTTTAAGTTTTAGAAACAATATGTATGTCATCCCTTCCCACAGAGTAGACTCAAGAAGGTGAACTGCCCTAGTTTCTTAACAACTTTTGGGCTTCAAACCGATGACCTTCACGTTGGAGCTGAGATACAGGACTTTTTTTCTAGCTTCAATTTTAGACATGCAAGGCTATGACATCCGCCTTCGCATTCATACTGAACAATTTAGGCAGGCTAAGCTTTCTAATCCAGGCCGTCTTTAAGCATTCATTTAACCATCACAAAGATGCTCTGGGTTTGTAAATTTAGGATAATTTGGATACTGCAGGTGAAGTCAGGAGAAAAGGACAATAGATTCTTTTTTAATTGTCAGTTTGCTTTTTTGAACCAAGAGATCTATCGCTGCATAATATACTTTAATCAAAAACTTATGACAGAGCTGGCAGCAAAGCACCCTAGTACCTTTAACCAGACTGTCTATTGTGACATTTTATCCAAGCCCTTGCAGTCCTACCTCAGGATGAATGATACTACAATGTACACCAAACAAATAAAACTAAATTGTGACCAGAACATCACCAGATAAGAGATTCTAACTGTAGGTTAAAGCATAGCACTGGTTCCTGACATCTCCTAATGTTCCTAATGTTATAGTTGGTATCACTCCTTGAATAAAGTAGGGAAAATAAAAATAGTCTTTTAAACATTCACTTCATCAGTTATATTCGGTTTCTGTATTGAACTTCTTCAGCGTTTAAAATATCCCATGCAAAAGTTGCTCACAGCATTGTATGGCAGCAAGGCATACGATATGATTTGACAACATGATGAGAAAGGTTTTTAACACTGGCAAAATGTTAGTAAACCTGGTGTAGGTAATACAGTCCCTTGTAGGAATTAATGGGTTCAGTATGGTCACATATCCCTGAGAGAAATGCAAAACTGGAGGGACTGCAAGAAAGGGCTATTAAGATGATCAGGGAAATGGATATCTGCCTGTGTGAGGAGAGCCTCTGTCAATGAGGACCGAGAGGTGATATAACCGGTTTCCATCAATATTTTAGAAGGCCAACATCAAAGAGAACAAAAAGCTAATTAAACTAAAGGATAATGTTGGCACAATGACAAGAGGGTATAAATTGACCATGAATACACTTAAGTATGAAATGAGAAGAATATTTTTAATTAGCGAAGGAGAACAAGTTTTGAAAGAGGAGATGCAGAGTGCCCAAGAACAGTACGTGGTGATTTTCCCTAACAGCTTGTGTAAGTTTGACATGGCTGGTTGTGATCACAAGGGAAGGGATTCAGTATCTTTTCCTTGGCCACATCTGGTCAGTGTCCTTTATCAATCATGAGAAAAACAGGCATATGCATATGCACTTGGAGACTGCAGTAGGTGCAATGAGGAAAAGGAGGGTGGTTGCTTCCTACATGGTCAATCATCTGATCTAAGGCCTTCACCCATCTAGTAAAGAGCGGCTGATTTCAAAATTAAAACATCCAAATTTAAATACTTGATATTTAACTGGGTTGCAATTGCACATTGAAATCTTTTCTAATATACCTTGTGAGTCTTAAGCTAAAGGACAACTTTTCTTTAGCTATGCATTAACAATACTTTCTCCTTTGCTTTCTCTTAAAGATAATATGCTATATTCTTTGAAAATCTCAACCCAAACTCTAGGTTTGCATCTTTGTCATGGATTCCAAAAATTCCTCCAAATTCCAAAAATTCCACCAGTGAAGCAGAGACTGTAAACTTAGCTGAAAGCTAAACTGAAGTTAAGGGAAGAAGCCAGATTATCTGGGATGTATGTAATGTGACTCCTGTCCCAATTCTAGTCATAACTTCCTGTCCCATTCCTAGTAATGCTTCATGGAAATATGGGAAAAAAACTAACTAATCTCCCAAGAATACTGCAAAATCATCAAGTTTTAAAAAAAGAAATAAGTTTTAAGAATAAATAGTGAATTTCATCTGTCCACCGAAGAGAAATACTTAGCTTTTGAAGTGTCTTGAAGATGAACGTGCAGTTACTGTGGCACTCTTGCACTGACTGTAGGCCAATTTTAGCTTATTTCGTTTCACAATGGTTGTAACAGCTCATATTTAGCAGGTTGAATTCCTTTACTAAACCCAGAAACTGTGTAGGCTCAGAAGGTTCTAACAATCGGTCGTTTCAGTTTACACTCAGCGCTGTGGGCACTCACTATCCTGTACCGAGCGCCCTTCCCTGCAGCTGGAATGTGCTCCTCGAGACCGGGACCTTTGGAAAACTGGGTCCAAAGGATTCTCCTCTCGAGTGGAAGCAGGTACAGGCTCCTTCGAGCCTTCACAGTGAGTGACAAACCAACAGGACGTAGCTTTAAGCTGTGCCAGGCGCGGTTCAGGTTGGACAGCAGGAAGAAATTCTTCACTGAAAGGGTGCTAGGACATTAGAAAGGGCTGCCCAGGGAGGATGTGGCGTCACTGCCTCTGGGAGTGCCTAAGAAAAGACTGGACGTGGCCGTGAGTGCCATGGTCTCCCTGACAAGCTGGTGTTCGGTCACAGCTTTGACTCGATGACCCCAGAGCTCCTTTCCAACCTCTGAACTGACCCTGTGACTCTCTGACAGCACAACCACCACAACTTCCGGCTCGCTCCGGCTGTGCATTCTGGGAGTTGTAGTTCTCGTGCAGCGAAGGCACGGATGCCTCTATTGCGCATCCCAAGGGCGCCATCGAGTCACATGACTATCAAGGCCCCGCCGCTTCCTGCCCCGGCAGGGCTGCCGGAGGAGGAGGCGCTCGCCCATTGGATGACTGGCCTGCCACGTGATTCCGAGTGGCCAATCAGGTGATGCGGTTTCCTGCGCCGCAGCCCCGTCCCGCAGCTCCCGAGATGGCGGCGCTGGGGGCGCGGTGGCTGCTCCGGCCCGGCCGCCGCTGCTTCTCGCAGACCGAGCCTACCGACCCCTCGCCAGCCTCCGGTCCGCTGTACCCGCCCGTGGTGGCGTCCATCACGGCCAAGAGCAAGGCGGCCCAGCAGCGGCGCGTGGAGCGCTTCAAGCAGCAAGTGCACGCGGCGGCCACGGTGGAGGAGAAGCTGCGGCTGTATGGGAAGCTGCAGAGGCCCAAGTACATGGTGTACCCGCAGACCTTCGCCCTCAACGCCGACCGCTGGTACCGCAGCTTCACCAACACCGTCTTCGTTCCGGGCGTGCCCCCGCTGGTGGCGGCGGGAGCGGCGCCCGAGGCCGGTGGAGTCCCGGGAATGGGAACACCGGCGGCTGCGACAACCTCGGGGGCTGCGATAAGCGCGGAGCCCGCGGCGGGAGCGCTGCCACCCCTGGATATGGGCGAGCTGCGCTCCCTGGCCTGCGACGCCCTCCTGCAGGAGAGCTTCTATCAGAACAAAAAGCGACCGTTCCTGTACCGTGACCAGGAGCACACGCCCGGCCCCTTCCTCACGCAGCTTGTTTCCACCCTCGCTGCGTTCCTCTGCGGCCACAATCCGCTGCTGGCAGCCTCGTCCCTTGGTGCGGAGTGGGGCTGACAAAGGAGGGCGCGGGGGAGCCTTGGGGCGGTGGGGTCAGTCCCAGCAGGGTCACTGGCGTAGCTGTTCAGATCAAATGCGCAGGCCATCACTAGTAATTTGTCTCCATTCCGTTTGGATTAGGGGTTTTGTGTTTGGCTGCAGCAATAGAAGAAGTGGGAGGATTTCAAATGCATGGGGGCAGTCACCGTTTTTCTGTATTCTTTTCTGTTTCAGATCTGAAGCCCGAAGTTAACTATTACTGGCATCATGGTGAGGAAGTTGTTGCTCATGGACATCGGAAGGGTAGAGTTGATCCTGTGCGATTCCAGATAGATGATAAGCCGCACCTCCAGATCCGTGTGCCAAAGCAGCTTCCTGAGGTGGGTATCCAACAGCAAGTTAATAACGTGCATTTGCGTTTTTGATTCAGGCAGCCACTGAAACCATGCGGCAGGTAGTGTGTGGAATACCTGGTTTTTCAAACATGTAGCACATTTGTGTGTTTTTCAGGTCTTAGCATCCTTACTACCTTGTAGTAATTGCTTTGTAGGTATTGACACTGTGTCCTGAACTCCAAGTTCAGGAGTATGTGGTTCTCTTTGCACTTCAAATTGCACATTGATTCATTTAATTAAATTCAGTTTTTAACATTTTTTGCTTGGAAGTGGAGGCAAAAATAATTAGTGTGTTGTGAAATGGTGTCTCTTCAGTGGAGAAGAGTAGTACATTAGGAGTGGTGAAGAACAGAATGGAGTAAGGAGAGCACATACGATCTGAATGTGAGCTCTCTTGTCTGTTGGTACTGCTTAACAGTTATTTTCTTGAATGCTCAGTTTCCTGGAAGAATATTTTGTTTCAATATACTAATGGGGTTTTTTGCAGGTTCATACAATGATAATTGTGTAGGCAGTGTAGTCCTGTTTATACCACAAACAGAAAACTACTGCACTTTCTGTAAACACAGAGCCTTTATTAATAACTTAATTGTGCAATTTGCTTAGGTTAGTACTGTCAGATGCTACAAAACTTGGCATTTTGGAAGAACTGTCTGGGCAGTTAAAAATGTGCAGTGTAGAGCACCGAATCTGTAAACTAACTTTGCCAGTTCAACTTAGTTTATTGGCTGCTGCTGTTAGAAATGTTTCAGCTGATTTTCTGTAGAAGCAGATTTTGGTTTTAAAATGGTGCCAGCTGGCAACTTTGGTAGAATAATTTCGCATATTGGTTTTGTATGTTGCAGAAAAATAAGACTTCAATATAAGATGACTGTGCTAGCACCCATCGCAAGACAAGAGGTTCTGTTGCAAAAATGATTTTCAGTTAACGTTATCTATATGGTGTATGTAAGCAAGATTTGTACTTTCTGTTGTGTGACCAGAAAGGACTGTAATATGTGAATCCTGATGTCAGAAACGTGACTTACATCATGGTTTTTGTTTATTCTGCTGTCTCTTCAAGGTCGTCCCCCTGGATTCAAATCTGGGTGATGTTCCCGTTATTAATCACAAACCATCCAAACTACCCTTGTTCAAAAAGCAGTATGAAAATAAGGTATATATAGGTAAGAGCTCCTAATCATGCAATGTTAATAATTTTTTTTTTGGTGAAAAAAATCCAACAGCAAAAACCAACAACCAGACAAAAACTGCGTAGTTCCTTCTTCTCCCATCAACTGGAAAAAGTTGTGCATTTTTATATGTAGCTGTACTCTATAAATACATGAACTATATAAATCTCTATTGAGATTTCATGTTAGTTAGGCAACATCCTCCTGCACATGGTGTATTTTGTCCACACTTTCTTGAAGGAGTTGAGTTGAATAGAAAATTAACACAAAACTACCTTTGAATTCGGATACATCTCCTCAGAGCTCTTCCAGTCTCACTCAGAATCTCAACATTTACACAGATCTACACTAGAGGTTCAAACGTTACGTTTAGAGTTGGATAGGATGTATTTATTTGCATAATGAAAGTGTTCTCTCTGTGGCTGATTTTTTCATTTTGGGGAATACAGGATCGAAGGTGGCAGATCCATGCTGTTATGGACATACCCAGTTTCATCTTATTCCTGATAGACTAAAGCGGGAGAGGCTCATAAAAGCACGTCTCCAGGATCAGATTGAAGTTGTTTATCGATCAAATGGTATTGCAAGTCTCTTTGCCTGGACAGCAGCACAAGCAATGTATCAAGGTGAGACAGGTGACTTCAAAAATTTTTCCTGGTTATGAATGCCTGCTGTAAAGTTCTTTGTTGCTTAGCCCTTGTTTCAGTAGTTCTTCAGTTCTGTGAAACTACAGTGAGTGAAAGAAAAATATCAGCAGCCTTACTTTAGGGTTTTATGCCTGCTTTGGTCTAAAACTTCCAGGAGACCTGGTTGGATAGACCAGACTAGTCTTTTGCCTATTCTGGTAAATACTGTCTAGTGTTACTATAAGATACCTTATGGTTTGTAGTTTCACTTTTGAAAGAGCACATGTAAGAAAATTCTTTGACTAAGATGTATATTGTTGGCTCTCTATCAAATTTTTACGTAACAGTGCCTTACAAAGCTTGACTTAAGTTTGTGGATCTAAAATGTTGAAGTCAAGTAAATCCTGACTTTGAAGCAGGCTGCTGCTGTAAACACATGATGAGTTAAAAGGGCAGCATGATTCAAATCTGTGGCTTTTTTTTTCTGTAACACTTGCACATGATAAAAATACTTAAGTATATTACTGTGCTAGTGCATAAATGTAGTGCATGGATAAATAGGTAAATATTTTAAAAATACTAATAATACCATGGGGAGGTTGTTTGAAGCATTAATACTGACATAGTGTTCTTGGTGTTTGGCTGGTCACTCTAGTAAGTTATGTAAGCATGCACATGACATGTGCATGCTTCTGTCATGAAACAGATGTTCATGCCCTTGAGAAGTGTGGAATAGTTGAAAGACATTTTCCCTCAGCTCATTTGAAGGACTTTGGGTCCTTTAGTTACCTAACTGATTTGGAGAAGTCACTTGGCTGATCAGCAAGTGGTTTTTATCAGTTGGTGTTAGAGAGCTGTGTACAAAACACAAGTATGTCCAGATCTTGGACATACCCTTTATTGCTGGTTGTGTTTTGTTTAGTCTGTATAAAAAAAGAAAACAGGACTTTTTCCCTACTAAGCAGCTGCTGTAGTTTCCAGCATTTTTCTGTATTTCAGGACTGAGGTTTGGGCGTGTGTGCTGGTATAAATTTCAAGCCCTGTATAACTAGTGGTATTTGTTTATTTTATAGGATTCTGGAGTGAAGCAGATGTGACCCGTCCTTTCGTGTCACAGGCAGTGGTGACTGATGGAAAATACTTTGCTTTCTTTTGTTACCAGCTAAATACTTTAGCACTAACTGCAGAAACTATTAAAAATAACCCTCGAAAGAATATCTGTTGGGGTACAGAGAGTAAGCCATTGTATGGTGTTGTGGAAGATGGTAATGTGAAAGATTTTAATGATGAAGTTCTGCTTCATTTGGTTCGTTTTCTACTAAATAGACCAAAAGAGTTGTAAATCATTAATCAATAAAGTATTGCTTTGTATGTGCCTGAACTTCATTGTAACTCCATGATGTATGAGCTAGAATAAACCTTGTTTTTAGTCAGGTATTTGTCTAGCAAACACTGTATACATACGTTTTTTGGGCCTTATTTCTTTTTAATGTATATTACCATACACTGCCAAATAAAGGTCTAGATGACCTGAATGTCTTTTATTTACTGTTAAAAGCCTATTGCTCTACACATGAGTACTTTTAGCAGATCCACAGGTTTATATGGAACCATAACAGCAAAGTGTGAATTCATGTGACCATCTGATAATATAACTACTGTCTTTATACTCATCACCAGTGATAAATTCCTAATTGTGTGCCTGAGAAGAGTTAAATGCGTATACATTTTAAAGAGAAAGTGAGGTCAGAATAAAAAGTGTTTCTTAAAAAGGAATGGTTGGCAATTTAATTGTATAGTAACGGAAATTTTTAGACATGGAGCAATAGTGAAAAACATGATGAAAGTTGCTTCCAAAGATTGTGTCAAACGTGCATACGCATTTTTACGTTGTCACCTTCATAACCACAGAGTACTCTCAAATGCATTTGGAGTCTACAGTTTTCCCTTTAGTCTTTCATTTCAGCTATAGATACCTTGATATTTTCATTGCTGATATTTGAATGTCTAATGGGTGTTTTTAGTAGATCATAACTGAGCCCCAGCCACAACCAGGATCTCTGATTCATGAGATGCAACATTATAGAATCATGGAGTAGTTTGGGTTGGAAGGACCCATTAAAGGTCATTTAGTCCAGGCCTGCAATCATCTGGGATATTTTCAATTAGATCAGGTTGCTCAGAGCCCTGTCCATCCTGACCTTGAGCATTTCCAGGAATGGTGCATCCACCTACCACATCTCTGAGCAACATTTTTTTACTACCCTAATTTTTTGCAAAAAATCTTCCATATATCTAGCCCGGATCAAGCACATTCTAGTTTAAAACCTAACCTCTTGACTTTTTATAACAGGCCCTGTTAAGATACAAGGACTGCTTAGGAATATTTATGTATCAGTGAAGTGTATCTGGTTCTGGGATAGTTGAACATGCCTAGGATTTTGTGTGGTTTCATCCACTGCAACTGACCTTGGAATTTTCCAGTGTTCTTGTAAAGAGTCAAGTAGTTTGGTTTTAAAGAGACAGTACTGAGTCATTTGTAACTGATGGTGAAACACTGACCTGTTCAGTCTTCAGAAAGAACAGCAACGCACTTCCAGCTGTAAACTGGCTTTCAAAATATTTTGCTAATGACAGATGAAGTCGTTGTAGGATCTTATTTGACTGGTACTTTAAAATGTTGGAAAGTGTTACCACTTTTCTCCATCAAAAAGGGATAAGCTGAATAAGTAAGATGTGCACAAGCACTGGTTATGTTTTCAGACAAGTAGGAAGTCCTTAAATGCTATTTTTTTTATTTAAAATACTTGAATGTAACCATTTCTGATAACTGCTGATCCTTGAATTAAAATAATGTTCCTCATAGAAACATGATAAATTGCTGTGTAAGTGTGTTGGTTATAGAGAATGTCCTGTGACCTGGCTTAAAAGGGGGCGCTTGATATTTGTTCTCTGGTGTGGTAAAGGGATGATGGAAAATTAATGGATAGATATGAAAAAAAAAATAAATTGAATATTCTGATCCTATCACAGTCTTTATAGTTGGTGCAGTCTGATATACTGTCTTCAGCTTGAGGCTCAGAGTTAATGTGTCCCTGTGAAAGCTGACATGTAAAGTTAAAGAAACTCTGGCTCCCAGAGTTTAAAAGCCCCTAATTGTTCAGTGATTCAGCCTTTTTTCTACCCTATGTGGCTTCAGCTGTAGTAGTGCAAATTCAAAGAACTTTTTTCCGTTCTGCACCTTTCCTATTGACTGAAGTATCACTGTAGATGTGTCTCCTGGTAGTAGATCCCAGAGGTGGGAGTGACGGAGGAAGGCTTAGCATGAGCTGGCACTTCATTAAGTGCAAAGAACACGCTTAGCTTCCTTCAGGGGATACCATGGAAAAACAGCGGGTGGCAGTATTTTACCTTCTGTTGAGGAAAAACTAATTGGCATTGTTCTGCTTTTTTGTCACTGACTGCCAAAGTTGAGATATCCTAATGTATGCAGCTTTCTACAGGAATCTTTCCAAGTCCAGGTTTGATGGGGCTTAGAGAAAGCTGTTCTAGTGAGCACTGTCCCTGCCCATGACAGGTGAGTTGGAATTCCATATTTTTTAAGGTCTCTTCCAGTCCAAAGCATTTGATGATTCTGTGTTCTTGTACTCATCTATTCAGGGTGCTTAATGCTGCATTACAATGATAAAGTAAAAAAAAAGCTCTGTTTTCATTGGGGCTTTTTTTTTTTGTTTTCTCTTTAAATATTGTATACCTACTAAATGTTTAAAAAATAGAAAGCTGAGAAACTGTAGTGTTCCCGTTCTTCAGTTTTGCTCACCAGAAACCTCCCATGATTTTATTCCTCTAAGTCTCATGGGAGTGCCATTGTTTAGCACTCTATTGTTGAGTTTGCTGTTTAAAGGAAAAAAAAAAAAGTGATTCAAAAATACTCAATGAAAGTCTCAAAGTCTGGATCCTTTTTCCTGTTTTGGTTTCTCCTTAGGCCTGTGGAGCATAGCACAAGGGGGCATAAGGTGGACTCAAAATAAGATTGGGTTTTACATACCAAGACATAAATTTTCTCTGGTACTGAACTATTTGCTTAGAAGTTTTATCACCTTCAAGTGGCTAACTGATCTATGAAATTCTGCCTGTACTGTTGTTTCATATTATGAGACTACAAATGGTGCCTTGGAAGGAAAAATTCAAGTGGAGAGGAGGAGATGGGAAGACTAGAAGTTTCTTATGTCTCCACAGGGTCTTGTTGCACCAAGTTTTTAGGGTAGATAGCTCCATCCTTTCAGGCAGGAGAAATACCATTTATGGCCTTACTTTGGTCATGCAGAAGTTTCTCCAGTTTTTTCTTCTGTACTCAGGTTTTTTTTCACTGGAGAAGACACCCACTGCTTTTGTCTCAGATGGAGATGAAGGTTTCCTGAGGCAATAGTGGCTCTTGGAGTCAGCTACTGGTGAGAAAGTCAGCTGACCACTTAACATACTGGCAGTATGCCTCTGCTGAAAGCAGTGAAAGTGGGTTTCCTGTGTAGTATTAAAGAAGTTCCTCCTGCTCTGACTTTGGAAATCCTGAACCATGAACTATTGGAGAATGTTAGTAAATGGAGGCCAGTAGTGGTTAGAGGGTTGTGCTGCAGCCCTTTTCTAGTATCCTGACAAATTGGGTAAAGTTTGCTTGGTAAATACACAGTAAAATAATTGTTTAGAATTGAGTTTCTTGGATGATCTGGCTGTCCTACATCTAGAAATGGACCGAGAAGAATTACAAGCTACAAGGAGTTAGTATATGGACAGGATTTTTATATTTATTAATGCGTGTTGCTATACAAAGGGAGGAAGTTGTGAACCTCACTACATCCCCCCACAGGAGCAGGAGTTTACAATTAAAGGGATTACTCATATCTCGTTCAGAATGAAGGAAGCCAGTCTGAAGTCTGCCATGTTATTCAGCCTGGCAACTAACCCATTTGTCTTGAAGTTTGAACATGTGAGGTTATCAGTTGTTTCTGTAGCTTTGAAGGTGATCTCAGTAGGCTACTTACCGCTCGTAACAGCTGCTTTATGATGAGATAATTTGTAATCATATAAAAAATCCTTGAAGAAAGCAAAGAGGCAGAAGAACACTTGGCAATGCTTTTTTATGTCTGCAGAACTAAATGCATATATCTTATGCTATGGGAAAGGTAAATAATTCTGTACAGGTCAGCAGCTTTATGGGTGTCTGCTTAGCTGTATTGACCTATAAATATCTGCAATAATTTTTATGTATCCTCTCTTTCTATTGTGCCTGTTTCTGCATAATTTGAAGGTTTTGTCTTTAGCTAAAATATTGTTTGAACGGGCATTCATTATTTCTTCATATCTTTTAATAGATATTTGAAGTTCAATATATTGAACTAAATTTCCTGCAGGATCTTCTCTGTATTACCTTTCTCATTCCTAGTAAGTGATGCTTGACTTCATTAGTTGTATAGCAAGAAGAGTTGATCTTAATGTGTCTCCTTTAAAGAAAATCTTCCTTCTATTTCTTTTCTCTTTTTTTGCTTTCAGCATTCCTTTAAACGAGTAATCAAGTCAGTACACTTTATTGCTGCTCTCAAGGGACACAATATAGGATTGCTTTCACTGTTGGAAAGTGTAGCTTGTAACACAAGACTATCTGCACTGCAAATATGCATGCTTTTGTCAGTCGGATATCCCAGCGCAGGTTTACATTTCAACCTCAAATTTCAGCCTGTAAAGGCCTTTTGTTTGGTTGGGTTTTTTAATCAGCTTCTGCACCAGCACATTTCTTTAGGTAATTGGAGTTGATTAGGGTTTGGAATTTTAAAAATTCAAGTTCTGGGATTATTTAACCTCGAGGAAAGAAACTCAGGAGAAATTTGATCAATGTGTACAAATACGTGATGGGAAGAAGTGAAAAAAAATCTGTCTAATTTTTCAGTTGTGTCCAGTGAGAGGGCAAGAGGAATTGGCCAAAAACTGAAAACCAGGAAGTTCTACTTAAACTTTTTTTTTTTTTTTCTTTTTTTTTTTTCCCTTGTAGTGCCAGGTGACATCTGGAACAGGTTGCTCAAAGAGGGATGTGGAGTTTCCATCCTTGGAAATACTCAACACCAGATGGATCAGTCTTCAGCAACCTGCTGTAGGTGACCCTACCCTGAGCAGGGTGAGTGGACTAAGGCAACGGGTGTCTTCCAGCTTTAACCACTCTACAGTTCTGTGAAAATAAGTTAGTGGTCAGCTTATAGATGAGGCACTGTAGATGTGTAGGAAGAAACCATGTGTGGAGACTTGGATAAATAGTGAGCACTGGCCTGAACCTTCTCTCTTTTGGTCTTTTTATGGTCATCCATGTTTATGCATTAATTCAGCATAAGTTTTACTTGTTATGCAGCTGCAAATGGCTTCAGCAGAAGACTGTTATATTACATCTTCCTTTCTTGGCAGAATACTGACACCAAGAATACAGTTAGGAATACACCAAGAATATACTGAAGTGCTGTGTCTGCACGTTTATCTCAAAGCACATTTGTGTCTGAGTTTCCTATCTATACAGTAATTTCTTGCTGTATTTGTTCATACACGTAACCTTTGGGCCTAAGACAGGCCCAAATGTCTTCCCCATTCTGGAAGCCAACATTGGGCAGTGGTGAGTCAGCCTGTAGTGTCTGTATAGGAATGTCGTTGGTTTATGCTGTATGCAAAGATAGATAACAAACTCAAACATTTCCTGAAACTCCCAGTGATAACTATTAGAGTACGATACCTCTCTTTCTGAAGGTATGTAGTGTTTTACCTGTGTGATTAATGATCCTGTCTAATCCAGTCGTGGCTAAGAAGCTCATGTTAAATATTTTATTGTTGTTTTAATATGGCAGATACATCAATTCTTTGGAAAATCCTGTGCAGATGCACAGAAAGACCTTGCCATGTAAAGCCTCTTGAGTTGATAAGAAAAGCAAAGAAGGAGGGGGGGAGAAGCAATATCTGCTTCTTGAAGAAAGCATCCAAAAGCAGAAAGATAATATTGAGGTGTAGTTAAGAGTCAGCCTTTTGGAAGGATAATAAGATATGGGTCTGTTGCTGTGTTTACACAAGAGATTTGCACTATTAGGTGATTTTATAATTGAAAGAAATAAGCTGCAATTTTACTTTGCTTCTTAATAGCATTTTATTCTTGATTTGGGACTGGCTATTGGGTGATGATCATGATGGTTATTACTACTATTACTATTCTCATTTAGGACTTGATATTTAAAAAAATGCTTACATACTTAATGTTTCAATGAGGTAGTCTCCCACTGGGATTTTTTTAAGTATCTAAGCAGGTTAAATTCCTAAACCCTGATAATTTTAATACAATTTTGTTTTAGATTTTTAAGGTAGACAGATATTTTGATGATTTTAAAATTTATTTCTAAAGTCACTGACCTGCTTTTTGAAATCGTTCAATCAGATTTCATGACAATACAAATCTACTAATTGAAGTATTGAATTTTGCGCAGACTGGACAGTACATTATTTCTGAAGGGTGCTGCTTTTTCCTCTTGCAAACATAGTATGTTATGCAGATCGTGAGCTGAATTAGTACACTGGCCTGGCAGTTACAATTAGTGCATTAGGCCTGGCATCAAAGAGATGCTAAACAAAATCAACATAATGACTGTGTGTTTGGACAATTGCTCTCTCTGGAGATATACCTATTGGGCTTTTCTGAAAATGTCATATGTGCACAAAGATTTATGGCTTAAATAAATTAACTGTATTTTTGTTGCAAGCCACTAGATTGAATCTGTCGATGGCTGGAAGCAACTGGGATGAAGTTTAAATGTCAAGTGTGATGTTACCATTTTACCTTCTTGTTAAAAGATCCCTGGGAAAGGGCAGGATGGACTGACACACCTCATGAGTACTACCTGAGCCAGACACTGTAAGGAAACTTGTGAAGACAGGAGTTTTCCTAAAAGCAGACTTGGAGCTGAGTGGACTAAAAGTGAATTGTGCATCTTGAAACTGTAAATAGAAATGTCTTTATAGGAGAGGATAGATTATTTCTATTGTCTAAAAATGATTCCTCAGAAAAATATTAGCTAGAGGGATTAAACTAATGGAAAGTTTAATGCTTTGCTGGTTAGGTATTAATATATTTAAATTATATGGACATTAAATGACCCATATAAGGCATCTCTGGGCTAGGCATGTCCTTAATAAAACTCGTGACCAAAATCCTTCTGACACACACTAGGGAGCAGATCAACAGAAAGAGGAGTCTGCTAGCAGGTGTATTTGTATGTTCAGAGATAGGGGCAAGTGCCAGAGCATTGGGGTGCTGTGAGCAGAGGGAAAGGTATGGTCTACCCTGAGGCTTTCCAGCTTTTAGAAGTCTCCCAGTCTCCCCTCTGAAGGTTGTACACCCTGCTTCTCCCAAACTCCTTCTGGGCAGACCCTTTTGGATGCCTATGAGCTACAGATACTGCATTTCAGTTCAGGTAGGATAACCAGGGCAGCAGCCTCTGCTTTGAATCTGAAGGGAGGTTGACTCAGTCTCACAAATCCTGCAGGGGGTCTTTGTTTCTCTCTCTTGCCCTTTTAAAGTACTTTAAAGTCTTGCTGTCTAGACACAGTGTTGCTGCCGGGGTGGACGTGCCACGTGGTGTCAGAAGGCAGGAGACAGGAACCCGCAGAATGGGAACACTTTATTCCAGCTACCAGAGCTACATATATACAGATTCTGGCTACACATGTCATGGTACAATTGGACCAGCGGTCATATAAGCAATCCATCATTGGACGCACACTACGCATGTTCTTAAACAATGACTCAGAACCGAGTCAGGAAGGAAGTAGCCTGGATACCAGAAATCCATGCTTGTGTAACTGGCTTTCCATTCCGATGTTGCCACCCTGACTAAGCACCGATGTTCAATTTCCTAATACCTAACACACAAAGATTCCCAGAACCAGCTGGAAATCTCCCACAATACAGTACTAAAGCAGGTTTAAGAAATATTCAGTAGAAAATGGAGTTTTACCTAATGGAAAAACTTGAAATGTAATTGTTGTATGTTGTAATTTCATCCTTTTTTGGAGTCAGTCGAAGGGAAGAATAATTTAGTCCTCCTGAGAATTAATGTCTCTACCACTGCCAATTCAGAGATAGTGATACTTTCAGTTTCCCTCTTTCTTCCAGTGATTGTAGCTTTGATTCTTTCTGTGCTGTAGATCTTACTTTGTTGGAAGTGTTCTGTAATGCTTAAGATATGATAGCATGGGCAATAGGTGCTCCATGTGTCCTTCTGAGCTGGGTATCCCAGTCCTTATCCACCTTAAGGAAACTGGTCTGGGTAGTCAAGTTGACTTCCACCAGGCATTTATGCAGAAATATATTTGTCCTTCAGAACATCAAGCATGCAGAAGAACTCGCAATTATTTTAAAAGAATTACAGTAGTATCTGGTTAAGCTTTCTTGTCCTGGTCTCAGCCAGTAGGAAGAATAGCTGGACAGACTTCTTTGTATTCTTTGTTGCCTTTTTGTTATTTTTGCTTGTTTCAGCTTTGTGTCTGTGTGATAGTCAGAACAGCTGGGACCGATTCATCACTGGGTGGGGGTAACCCAAACCTGTGTATTCTATAGCC
>JAWWMA010000100.1:56194746-56210307 GCA_035041425.1 Mionectes olivaceus | reverse complement strand
AAGGGGATTGTTTCTGGTATAGGATTATTGTTTGGGTGTTTTACTTGTGCTCTTTAATTGTTTCTGTCAATACATATTTACATTTTAATAAAGGGCTGTTATTCCTACCTTGCTATAATTCAATTTTGCCTTTCCCACACTGTTCCTCAATTGGAGTCTCTTATTTTCAGATTTGTGATTGCTTAGAGGGAGGAGTTTTGAGTCTTCCTCATAATTAATTCCCAGCAAAACACATATGTCTCATTTAAACCTAGACATCTAGTTAAAGACTTAGAGAGCATATGAGGTGAAGGGATGAGATGTCATCAGCTGCAGGTAGCTGCTGTCTCTAGGGTGAGCTTTGAGAGAGCACCACCTGCTTCATGACAAATTTCCTCACTGAAGGAGTGGTTAAGCATGGGAACTGGCTGCTGAGGAAAGGGGTGGAGTCAACATCTCTGGAGATGTTCAAGGAACAATTGACATGGTACTTAGTGCTATGGCCTAGTTGACAAGGTAGTTTTCAGTTAGAGGTTGGATTCAATGATCTTGGAAGTTACATCCAGTCTTATTGAAGGAGAGAAAGAGAGAGAGATGTGTTGCACATCTGTGTGTATTCAGGAGACATTTAATATGCAGGGTAGTCAGAAAGATTAGACATGGTCTGAGCTTGGGATGAATCTGTGCCAAACTGTACCAGATCAAGGCAAAGGCCATTCTAAACAACACCTTCTGTGATATTGCATACTAAGGGAAGCCTGGGGAAGAGGACAAGAATATGCAGTGATATGTGTTTTCATCAAACCAGACACAAGTGTCTTTATAATTCGTCATCTTTGTTGTGTTATTCCTCAATCAGTTAGTCCAGTTGGATTTTTTTAGACATTGAAAATGTCCACGGAATTCTGTGGCAGAGATTTTTACCATTAGTTGCACATTGCGTGGAAACAAACATTTTCATACTTGTTTTGAACTTGTCACCTGCTCTTTCCAGCTGGTGCCTAGTGGAGCCTGAGAGAGGGTTCACCCCACTACCATGGTATCTACCATGTTCTCCCTAAGTGCCTGTCCCAGTAAGTGAGTGAGATACAGGAATCTTTTTTGGTCAAGCTATGCTGTTACACTAGGGAACAAGCAGTGCCCAGTACATTGATAGAATTTGCTGAAAGTTAATTGAAAATATGCAGTTAAATAAATAAATTGCTTATTTTTCTTCCAATATGCCCTCATGTTTGAGACCTTGGTATATTTTCATCATACATCTGCATCTATGTCTTGACACCTAATTCTTGCTGAGACAGAGAGACCAGAACTGCTTGCATTTTTCCATATGGAAAAACAATCACTTTATATATGTAGTATTATCTTTAACAGCTGAAATGCAACTTGTTTACATATCTCATTTCATCTCACAATTTTCTAGAGAGTGGACAGCTTTTGCTACTTGCAGGTCTGACTCAAAAGAGAATCACAGAGAGAGGTGGTGGTCCATTAGCATTGCTTCATAAAAAGAAGTTCATTGCTAGAACCCTCAAGCCATTATGTGTTTCCCTTTCCTTTAATCTAGCTGGTTTTCCACTCTTCTGCATGACTGGGTAGTATATTGTTTGGGCAGAATTTTGATGGCCAAAGATAGTCTGGACCATCTGTTAATCATTTAGTTCTCTCATCCTTGCTATACGAGTTACTGGCTTTTCCTATATGTCTCATGTCAGTGCTTTTTAAAATTTTTTTAGGACTGTGTTGGGGCACTCTTTGCTTACCATGGCTCTTATTTATCACAAACAGAGCAAACATACTGAAACTAACCAGTAACACATGCAAGAAAAGGAATAGGAGTTCAAATATTTCAGTTCTGAGAATGTGAAAGTCCTATATGAATGCTTTAAGAACTGAATTTTTTAAAAAATTGTTGATTAAGGTAATATATTTGTAAAAATAACTAATAAGCAATAATTCATTGATAGATTTTTCACATTATAAATGATCATGTGATATCAAAAGGATGTAGTTGAATGCTGCACACTTTCTTTGTCCAGATGGTACCTGATGTAGAAATTTTTGCCTGTGTCCTGCTGAACTTATGATAGGCAGGAAATTAAACACCTGATAGGGCACACCATTGGCTTCCAGAACTCATGTTGTGCTGCACAAGAATGGCACTCTTAAATATCTTGCTGACATCAGCTTTAGAATTTGGTACTCCATTAACAAAATCAAACTCTTTAGGGCTCTACTCTTTCCCTCCAGTGTAAATAAACCACAAAACCTCAGAAGCAACAAGAATAATACAAAAAACCAAAACTGTAAAATAACCTTGTGGTAAACTGTTTTGAGGACAAGTCAATGTCATTAGCATTTCTTATTACTGGACATTAAGGAGGTTTTAGCCACCATCCCAATCTTGGTTGCAATTCCTGTTCTGATGAGCCTGACTTTGCGCTGGTGCTAGTTGGGAAGTCTTGGTGCCTAGTCCCGTGATCTGCACCACTACAGGTGATAATTATCTGCAAAAAATAATGTGTTGCAACCTTTGATTTGCATGCCTAAGTTTTGTTTTGGATCTAACATTTGAGTTGTCTCTGACTGTAGGTTAAACTCTTTCCAGCAGAGGGTGATGGTACATTTATGCTTAGGCAGCTGATTGCAGCAACTGGGAAACAGGGTTGACTTTGTACTGAAGAGAATATGAACATACGTGCATTTCTGTTATGTCTATTCCTGCATACAAGTCTGAGTTTCTGATGTAAAACACTGCCTAGGTTCATGGGATTTTATTACTGATCCAAATAAGAAAAAAGTAGATCTGTGAACACCAGAACTAAAGTAAGTTTTCATGTGGTGCCCCTCCATTCACTGATTACTTAACTGATTTTTAATATGATTCTGTGTTATACTTATATTTGCCTATTACTTTCCCTTTTGAGAGCACTCCCTGTCAGCTGCGTAAGTGTCACTGGTTTTGACTGTAGCAGTAGACCTATGAAATAATAATTACTTTTTTCAGTGTAAATCCACATTTTTGTTTTTTACAAAGATTACAAGGTCTTAACTAATCTTCAGGCCTAATTGCCTCTGTCATGTTCAGGTGAAACTGTCCAAAAATTCCAAATCCTACGTGGGGAGAAAAGGAATTGAAATCTCATGAAGGGTAGTACATAATATAAGTCTTGTTTCCATAAGAAAACAAGTTACTGAAAAATAAGTATACCTAGAAATTGCAAGTAGTTTATCATCATTAATAGCAGCATACAGCACATTATCTATTAAGTACCCTGAGACCTGTGAATAAAATAAAATGCAGAAACACTGCAGAGCTTGACTGAATTAGGATCTGTCATGGATTAGAAAAGAAAAATCACAAAAAATTCACCCATCAACACAAACATAAAAAGAATTACAAATGTGAAAAATGTGTATCTGCTTTCTGTCATACTAAGGCTATTGATTTCATTGTCATTTATTGTCACTCATTAGTTCCAGTGATTTCATCATTAATGCCATGTCTATCAGTGAATAGCCTCAGATATATTGTATATTAATGTTCATGTTGCAAACCTGTAATTGATCTAGACTCTTTTGTGTGGCAGAGCCAGTAATTTAATAAATATTAGCTGCTTAAATCTCCAATACTTTTAATATGTTAACAGAAAAATAGACTGGATGTAAGATAACTTTAACCAGAAAAAGATTAATGTCAAGTCACTCCTCCAAACGATATATTTGTATTTGTATGTCCTTTTGGATCTGAAAATTTATTCAATCTTTAGTGTGTACTATATTTTTTCTCAGTTGCAATGAGTTAATTTCTTTCTTTTCTGTTGATTTTGTTTGATTGTCATGTCTATATCTTAAAGTAACTGTACATCTGACAACTAATGTTTGAAGCACAAGTAGAGAAGTACTTTTTTGTGCATTGTGTTAAGATGAAAACCTATTCAGACTTCTCAAGTAAAGAACACTGAGTTTGGAAACAGCAGCTTCTTGAAGAAAAGCACTAATTTTCTACTGTGTAAAAGGAAATTGAAGTCCAGAATAGACTGCATTTGGGTAAAAATTTGCTAATTTAGCTGTAGAATGAAATATTTATGGCTTTCTGTAGTGTACCAACACTAACGGCAAAAATTGCTAACATTTTTACACATGCACTTGCACAAGAAGAGATGACAAGAGGCATGGCTAAAACTGACTTTTATGGCAATTGTCTGCTGATTGATTTAGTCCATTTGCAAGACACACTTGCAAACTAGTAGCTAGAAGGAATTACAGCAGTAGATGCTGCTGTTTCTTTGCACTCTTGGGCTATTAACAAGCTCATTGGCTGATGTTGTCACCTTGATAGGTGCTGCTAATTGAATTATTTTGGATAAATTATTATTTTATACTATTAGATCTATTTAAACACCTCACAATCTTTTAGTAAGGTGCTCCTGGAGTTTCACAGTATCTTATTGAAATGGTTGTCTTCTGTAGTCTGCTAATTACAGAGAAAAGAGATCTCATTAATTTATGACCCAAGACTTAAAGTAGTTAACCCAGTGTTTACATTTAAGCTGTAAGGCTACAGGGCCAATATATATATAGACATATATATGTAATTAATCGAGTAATATTATTAGATTAACCCTTAATTTTTGCAAAATGAAAATTTGTTTTTTCAGAGGCTGAATCTCTTACAAACCTACTGAGATTCTGCAGCTGACTCTATTACATCAGGGAACCAGAATTCCCCACTGAATCCTGTGTTCCCAGCTTAGCCATACACATGCTGATTGACACAGGCTCAGGTTTGATGCTCCCCCAGAGACTGCAAAAGCACTTTTTTCTCTTGGAAGGAATACTTGTTCTGAATATCTTGACATGATCTGAGAGAGAGTCTCTAACTTTTTACCAAACAGGATTTTCTTTCACATATTTTAGGCACTGTTGCTTATATTGAATAGAAGACAAGATCGTTATATTTTTGGTATGGAAAAAAATAAAAATGCAAGGGTATTATAAGTCAACCCATGCAGTTGTTTTTAAGAAAAAACTGAATTCAAGACCAGCTTTGCAATGGGTATTGTATTATTTAGGAAATACAGCAAGTTACTGTCTTGACGCTGTATATTTTTAACTAAACAGCGTAGGGCAAAGCCAAAATCTAAAGAAAGTCATCCCCAGCTCTACTGGTACACCTTCAATAGTGTTTTGGAGATGTCATGAGGCATCTTCTTACTGCTTATCTATGGGGTAATAAATGTCTATAATGTACTTGGAATTTTTTAAGTACTTTAGCTATGAACACTGTATACACTAAAGCTTTTCAGTGAATCCTTTCATGGGGGACACATCCTTAGTTAGTATCTGACCATTCCTCTATTTCTTTACTCCCTTCTTTATTTTAGCTTCATACCTTAATAATCAGTTTTAGGCAGTTGTTGGATTGCTTTAGGCTGATGCTGTCAAGTGTTGAAAACATTGGGACATCTTTCCTACTCTAGAAATACTGTTTTATTTAGTATTTTTTTATTTAGTTTTCAGTGTAAAAAGAAAGAAAAGGTGAGGAATTCTGAGCTGGTAATTTTTGGTAATTATTGTGTATGTGTGCTAAGAAATGCTTTAACATTTTATTACTTAAGACTTAAACATTTTTGTAAAATATGTGGAAATTATCAGAAGCCTATTTGAAATTTAAATGTGAAGATGTGAATTAATAAAGTATTTGTTGAAAATATTTGCTAAAAAGAGTTTCAGCAAGGAGAATACATGGCATTTGCTAAACTTCACAGTTTAAAACAAACCACAACTACCAAAAAAGTATAATCTGGGGATAAAACATAATAGGACTGATTAAAATTTGTAGGACTAATACAGAGGAGTTATATGAAGTGTACTCAGACATTTCAGTTTTTTCAACTGGTGCAGACCTGTACCATCAAAACTAATTTTTTTTTATGTTGTGAGCAACTCCTGAGGGAGTCTCTTGTTTAAATTCAGTCCCTGATATGCATATCAGTATTTACTTTGAAAACTCTTGCCTTTTAGTCAGGCATCTTTTGGCATTCTTCCCCTACAACACTTAACTCAGCAGTTTGCAGTCATTTGCAATTGAAGGGGTGTAATGGAACAGAGGTACCTGAACTGACTTGGAACTGCTCAGCTGCGGTGCATCAGCAGTGTGAGCAGGATGGCACACTGAGCTTGACAGGACTGCAGAGTTCATCTGGGAAGTAAAACAAACACCTATGCTGTCAGTTTGCATTGCGCTCCAGCCTTGCCAACTCAAGCAACATCAGTATTTGAACTCACTGATTTAAAGCAAAAAAATATGCCCATAGTGGGCTGCACTATAACCTCTTCGATGCTGAAAGGCGACTAAAGCAACTTTTTATTTTGCAGGAGCAATAGATGTAATGAGTCAGCAGTGGCAGCATGCTCTGAATTCCCCTTGGAAAGAGTTATCTTATAAGATGCATTTTTGGGAACAGGCCTTTTCCATTTGACCATTTTTATTATTTGACTGAGCTGTGAAATTGTATTATTTTACATGAAAACTTGTTGGAGGAGGAGGGGGTTGGGGGAGGAGGCGGGAAGGGGGTAAGGGTGTGTCAGCTATCTAGGAGACCTGTGTGAGAATCTGCTGAAAGTGCTGGTGTGAGAGGTTTTGTAGGTATAGGTTGTTCAGTTATTCTAACTGTGTAACAGCCCATGTTCTTAATCTTTAATTCTGTTTGCACCATATATTTTACACTGAAATGCAATAGAGTGGGGAAGCATCGTAGGCCCAGTAAACACACTTAGATAATGGTGTCTGCTTGACTGAGCTGATTCCCTTGCTGTCCGAGATGAGCTTTTATTTTAGGAACCTTTACTGTTTAAGTCCAGTAGTCACTTCAACTAGGTTACAGTCATGCCAGAGGAAGGACGCTTGGAAAACAAGTAGCTGATGAGACTCAGAAAATGGAAGTAGGACACTTCATTAGAGGAAGTATATCATGGGAGAGGCTCATTTTAAAGTTTGTGAAGAGGGAGAAAGAAGATTGGATTTGCAATGGGAATGGTCTATTGCGGTCAAAACCAGTTATTTTCTCTCAGGTGTAGGAGGAGCTGGCAATCCTTCAGTCCAACTGAGAGACTTCAGTTCAGGAATGGTGTGATGTACAAAAAGGGGACATGACAATGACCTCCAAAATAGGTTTTAAAATATATGTAACCTCTTTAAAGGTCTTCAGGATACTTAAACAGTTCTTAAGCTCCATTGTTCAGGTATGAAGTCACTGCATGAGTGCAAATTCTGAGTCTTGGATCTCTGTGTAGGGCTGCGAGGACACATATTATCCATGTCTCAAGTGCTGGGAAGCACTGTACCGTTGGGCTGGGTCTATGTGGAAATCAGGAAAATCCTGTTCTGTTTCTCATGTTCTTGTGTAAAGGCAAGAGCAGTGCATCAGAGCAACGAAACTAATTCTTCTGCCCATGGCAGTGGGCTGACTAACAGAATGAAAAACTGCAACTATCGGTGGAAAGGGGCAAAGAGGGATTTCCATTACATTTGTTAAATTAATCACTTGATCTCAAGTTCAGGAAAAGTATATTTTCTTTGATTGCTTTCACTTTCTTTAGTTCAGTAAATTTCTAAACTTTGATGTATGTTTCCTAATGTGTCTGCCATGACAAAAAAGCAAGACCAAGTCCCTGTACACAGAAACCTGAATCTTGTTTACCTCTTTGTAACTCTTTTTTAGCAGGGTGTGCTGGGTTTGTCTGGGGTAGAGTTAATTTTCTTCACAGTGGCTAGTATGAGGCCGTGTTTTGGATTTGCACTGAGCAAAGTATTAATAATATAGAGACATTTTTGTTACTGCTGAGCAGGGCTTACACAGAGCCCGGCCTTTTCTGCTTCCCATACTGCCATGCTGGTGAGGAGACAGGGTGTGCATGGGAAACAGGAGGAAACACAGCCAGGACAGGTGCCCTCAAGTGACTGAAGGGATATTCCATACCATATGACATCATACTCAGTGTATCAATTGGGAGGTAGATGAAGGAAAGGAGGGTCAATTTGGAGTTTGTCTTCCAAAGTAATGGCTAGGCATGATGGGGCCCTGCTCTCCTGGAGGTGGATGAACACCTGCCTGCCCATGGGCAGCAGTGAATTAATTCCTTCATTTGTTTTGCTTTGTATGAGGTTTTTGCTTCTGCTAAACTACTTTTGTCTCAACCCATGAGTTTTCCAGCTTTTACCCTTATGATTCTCTCCCTAGTACCACTGGATGGAGGGTGAGCGGGTGGCTATGTGAAGCTTGGTGACTGTCTGGGGTTAAAACACAACACAGGGTTATTTTAATAACACTCATTCTTTACAGCTCTGTGGCCATCATAGTTGTTATAAAACAATTGGTTATGAAGAAATATGAAACTCAAGGGGTTTTTCTAGGTTGTTGAGCTTGTTTTTTACTACTGTGGGCAGCCAAAATCCCTTCAGAAACCAATCAAACATTACCTCACAATTTTACTTTTTAACCTCATGATTTTTTTCTTCTAGGAGCCTAATGCAGTTTAAGATAAAATATTATTTTTCTTTTTGGGTAATATCCAGTATACCATTGTTTTGCTCTACTTGGCATAAGACAAAGATCTGTTTTCTCTGGTGTTTTTGGTTGATGTTTCTCCTGTTTTTCTTCACTTTTGTTCTGATAGATTTCACTTAGCTTGACTTCTAGCAGTCCTCTCTTGATTTTGCCTGTCTCCAGGATGATAATCAATCCCTATTCTATTTATTTTTCTCTTCCTTGTTTACCCTCTACATTAATCTGGAGGGGAATATCTATCTAGCTTGGTTTGTAATCCTTTTCTGGCAAAAACCTTGGTTTTTTTTAGTTAAAATCAGAAGTATTGATAAAACTTAAACATTCTGTTATATCTTGCATCATTTACCTGATATGGAATGTAGCCTTATTAAATACAGTATTTAGCATCTAAGAGCAGGTAGTGCCCTAATGTACACACGCACATGTATGTTCTTACTGTCTAAATATTTTGTAAGGGTAAGCTCGTTTTATGACCATGCTTCTATGAACTCCCCAGGAGACATGCAATAGCCACTAAGGATGATTCAGACTCAAGATATCAAGTCAGATTATTGCTGAAGTCTCCATTTTGAAAATATCAAAATGCATGGTAGAAAATACACATCTAATCTGGCTCTAGGAATTACTTCTTAATGAAAAACCATTGTCTGTCTGTCAAAGAAAATAAAGCACTATAAGGTTCCCCTCTGCAGCTATCTTTATTTTGAGACAAGACGTGATAAAGAAAGTGCCTTTCCCTGGAATGCTGCCTCTTGTTCCACAAAGGCAGGTAGTATTGCTTCCTGTGTGCCTCTGAGTGCAAGAAAGATCATGTCTTTGGTTCCACTTCAAAAATTTTGCAGATGGGTCTGTATGAAGCTGAAAACAGTTGGTGCTATACAAAGAAACTATGTGTGAGACAGAACATTTCACTCGAATGTTAACAATCTGTGGTTATTTGATATGATTATGCTGTTGCAAACCTTGTTTTTTTGGTGCTTTGGTTTTGTGCAGGGTTTTTTTGCTGTAGAGCTCTGAACCTGGAAGCATGGTGCGTAGTGTGCAGGGGCTAGAGCTGTCAGATGATTACAGTTAATGCACTTCTTCTGCTGAAAGAATTTGCAACAAATTTCTTTAAACACATCACCTGCATTTGAGCTGTGCTGTCAACATAAATAAATATGCTAGGAAGGTTTTGGTTTTTTGATGGTTTTCTCAAGCCAAGTTCAGTAAGAGGCATCTAATTTGGCAAGAGTCCCTGCAGAACCTCTCTACAACCTGCAGGTTTCCCCCAAGATCCTCAAAAGCACTGTAGGTTGCCAAGCAAAGCTGACCGCAAGGGAATACAATAAATTTACAGCTGTGTAGTACTTTCATTTCCCTCGTTGCTCCTTTTCTGTGACATTTAAAAATTATATTGGGCCTTTTTTTTCAAATATGACTAATAGACTCAAGAAATCAGAATATGGCTGTTGTCCCTGGATCTTAGCTTTTCGATTCCAAATATGTTTAGCTTGAAATGAGTATGAGGCAAAAATTAATATCTTCACACAGAAAAATATGTCTGTTGACTTCAATAGTGTTTCTCATGCAATGGATTGAAATTCTTAAAACCTGAGAGATTAGCCAGTATGCAGTTATGTAATTCTGTTTTATAAGTGCCACATACATGTTTGATGGACCCCTTCGTATATTGCATAAGGGGACTCCATTTACATGGGGATCCATGTAAAAGGATAAAATGTCTCTCACTAAGAGATTCTGTTGCCTGAGTGGCTGCAACTGAGTACTGTAAATGTCTGTAAATATGACTCTTTTCTAGCCTGAGATTGTTTGCTCTGAATCACATAGCAAGTTTTGCTTACCTCTGTGTGAATATAAATATGTACCCTAGCTGTTGGCAGTCCCTGTCCAAAGTTTGATGTATTTCAAAGGAATTTTATCCTTTAGCTTCTACATTTTTTTAGTGGTCCTTATGCTGCAGTTAGTTTTGACAAATTTCTTTGTATTCATTTTCAAAAACTCTTGAAACTTGTGTATTAAGGTTCAGTCATTTACAAAGGAATGAACAGCAGCATCCTCAGCATGTCAGTGTTGAAAATTATGTTTGGTTTCCTATTACAGGACTATGAATCATATTTATTAATTTGGATTTTAAATCTCTCCAATAGGAATAGGATGAGGGGAGGTGGGTTGTTTTGAAAAGAAGATATGTATATACTTTATTTCATACAACTTAGAGTCTGTGATTTGGAACACTTTGGGAAGAATAATTTGAAATTATTATTATTCCATCCTTTATTCCTATTCTCTATAACAATTTTGATACAAAAAGTGATTAGATTGTCTCAGCCTCTGTGAAATACTCTAAGTGAAGACAGATCAGCTGCATTCTCTTAGGGCTGATTATTTTCTTTGGATAAAGGGCATGTCACACAGTGCTTGGATATGACTTGTCATTCATATATACCACATGCCCCTCACAAACAATTATGAAGAATTGTGTCTTCTGTAGAACTGTAATATGCCAGGGCCTAGGGAAAAAAGATACTCCATTTCTTGAAGTTCACAATGAATATGTGAGAGCTGTGAAGAATGCCTTGTTGCTTCAGGCAGGTAGCCTAAATGTCAGATGATAGCAAGTTATAGGAAATCAGACTATTTTCTGTAATATCTCTTCCTGGTCTGGAAGAGCATTTCAGCAAAGGGAAGATAAGATGGGAATTGTATTAGACAAACCAAATTATTCTAAATTTACTTCATGACCTGAATAAGACTGTGTTCAATTCCAAACCAATTGTCCTTAAAATGGGAGTTTAAGCAGCCTGGTGGCTGGTGTCAGTGCCTGCAATATACATATGTCTGCCCTGCTCTAATAAGGCCTTTGCAGTGGTGAGGAGTCTTTGTGTTGCTGTTTTACTCCTTTAGCTACTGGTCATCATAAGTAGGCATCCATCCTCATTTTCTTAAAGCTAACACTGAGTGTGAATGCATTGCTTATTCAAGATTAGCTACTGTTTGCAAACTCTTTGCATCCTTTCATGGAAGAGATTTCTATTGATCTAATAGAAATATTAGATCAGCTTTTCTTCTGCTACTAAGTGGTACTACATCTCCACACGTTATTACTCATTCATGGTATTATTCAATTTAACCACCTACCATGAACTGACATTCATACTATTCCCCTGAGCTGCAACCATTTACCTCTCACATCATTAACTTGAAAGTATACATTTCCCCCACATTCCTAAATTTACTGTGGTAGCCTAGTGTCATGGTTTAACCCATGCCAGCAACTGAGCCCCGTACAGCTACTTGCTCACTTCTGCCCAGTGGGATGGGGGAAGAGAATTAAAAGGGTAAAAATGAGAAAATTTGTGGTTTGAGGTAAAACTACTTTAGTTTAATAAGTAGAATTAAATGAAATGGCATGACATGAAATGGAAATTAAAGTAGTAACAGCAATAGTAGTAGTAATAATAATAATAGTAGTTGTTTTTGTTGTTCTTATTATTATTATTTAAAAGGAGAATAGCAAAGAAAGAAATGTAAAACATGAGAAAGAGAAGTGGTGCAAATGAAAACAATTTCTCACCCCCAACTGACTGATACTGAACCAATGCGTGAGCCGCTGCTTCTCTGCCAACTTCCTCACAGCTTCATATGCTGATCATGATGCCACGTAGAACGGAGTATCCCTGTGGTCATGTGGGGTCAGCTGCCTCAGCTATGTCCCCTCCCAACACGCTATGCACCCACAGTAATCTCTGGTGAGGTGATGTGAGGAGCAGAAAAGGCTTTAACACTGTACCTACTCAGCCATAAAGAACACATCCATGTGTTACCGACAGTGCTGTCAGTATGAATCCAAAACACAGCACCATATCAGCAACTGTGAAGAAAACTAACTCTTATAGTTAACTCTATTAACTCTATTAATCCCAGCCAAAACCAGCACACTTAGTAATCCCCAGGCAATGTTATTTGTGGTTTTCATCAAAAAGTATTAGAATTACCTGGAATTCAGTACATTTGCCTGCTGTTATCAGCCTTGCCGCTGGCCAGCTGTATGTCTGTTTCCATATTCCACTCATTCACTGTTCCAATAGAGGCAACTTTGTCTACAGATCATTTGTAAGGGTGCTTTGAGTGAGACAATGTTGTCTAGAACTCATTTGTAAAGATGATAAAAACACATGCACTGACTCAAAGTGCTACAAGATATAATAATTGTTGTTATTTTACCCTTCAGTGACTTCAGAGTTTCCATGAATAGCAAAATTCAGAGAAACATAAATTTCAGGTAATATAGGAAGGTGATGCAGAAAAATAGTTGGATGTGCAAAGGTAAGTGGTGACGAATGGTGTCTGTGAGGTTATACTAGATTGGTATATGTAGGCTGAAGCAGTAAGGTAAAGGGTTGATTGACTTCTGTGATTGACTGACCTAAAAACTTTGACTACGTAAATCTGGGCAAACACTAAAAGTTTTTGTGCAGTTGTATGAAAAATTTTAAGACTTCCCTATAAAAAAAAGTACTATACACATCAGCATGGGAAGCAGGTATGAGGGCTTGTGAGTTCTCTATTAACTCTGAGATAAGAACATGCCATGACCGATACCTGCTAATTTATTTTAAGAACATTTATGAGTTGGAGTTAGCCCTTTATTAAGATGAAAAGACTATGATACTATATTAGAATCTATTTTCTGGTCCTATGTCTAAGGTTAGTATTTAATTGAGAAAATAAATCTATAGCTGAAGGATTTCAGCACACAAAATAATTGAGAAGCCATTGCATTGACATTATTTAGAGATGAAGAATACTTAATTTAATGGGAGTTATTCCTTACAAGGGAGTTGAAATATGTGCTTCCAGTCAACTTCAAGAAGAAGCTGTTCTTGGAATGACGGCTATATGACAGTAGTATGACTATTTAGTCATATCTCCAAAACTCTTGACCTAAAAAAATTCCATAACCATTCTGTCATTCAGTTACAGGCAGTATTTTAATGGAAATTGATTATTTTTGACAGTGAGAGTTGTAACTTAAATGGAAGTTGTAGCTTATAAGCAAACTACCAAACCTATTTCAAAAGATTTTTAGTCAATGACCTAGTATTTTTATTTGTTTTATTTTTAAAATCAGAAGCAAGAAAACAACATCTAGAAACTGAGATGAATATGCAGAATCTTGTTGTATTTCTGAGTATCTGAAAGCACATGTTATCATTATGCTGTGTAAAACATGTTTAGTTTAGTAACTCATTTAATTACTCTTCTAATACAGCAGTGCATTCTTCATTAAAGTTTATATCTAGTCCCTGGAAAGTGTTTGTGGGAATAAGTAGTATGTTCTAGCCCATCAAAATTATTAAGCTAGGCAGCATTGGGGGGCAAGGTGGTGGTAGTGAGAATTCATCTTTCAGTCATATAATCCTTTTTTCTGGTCTGAAATTGAAGTGGCATGTTAACACTATGATGGGTCAAAGTTTACTTCAATATTATTAGGTAATTTCAGAGGAAAGTGTTTTTGACACTAATGGAATAAACACTCCCTGAGTTTGTGTCCAAGGAGGTTTCAGTTTGGTTTTGACTATAAATATTAATAACTATAGAAAATCAGTAGCTGGCAGTTTTTCTTGGATGTTGGAGCATTATTATTTTGAATTATGCCATATATTAATTTGTGTTTGGCCAGGGCTGATGTTACTCCATTCATTCAGCAGTCCAGGGGAAGACAGATGGTCTGACTCACAGTTCACAATCAAAGGAACAGAGAGTTTTTTTGAAAAATATAATTTTTTTATTATGTTTATCCATAGTTTACGATCATCTCCTTGTCTGTGAAAATAAGATTACATTTAGGTGGGATCTTAGGTAAAAATTAATTTTTCAATTTATAAAATGCTTTTAATTTTCTTCTGAGAAGTTCAGGATATGATTCCCATGTTGTTCTATCAGTCATAGAAAGTGTTTTCCAATAAACATCCTGAGTAGCTGGAAATATTTTACTATTAGTCACTTGGCTTTGATCCAACCAAGATGATGTAAAAGCAGATAGAAGAGAGATGCAAAGAAAAAAGGAAACCATTTGGCTTCATTTCAGGCTATTAAATATTTGGCTTCATGGCAAGTGGCTTCTTAATTTCAGACAGACTAATAAACTTCATCTTCACTAGAAGAGTGAAAAGGAGAAAGGCAAAATTAGGGTAACATTGCCTCCTTTTTGTTTTCCTTTTCAACAGAACTATTTTTAACCAATCTGAAGTTAAAAATAATAATAAAGACATTTTTTACCTCTTTTTCAATATTTGAAAGGATTGATTAGCAGTTTGCCAGAAAAATATCAGGTCCTCTGATTCCCCAACTAACACGGCCTAGCAAGCAGTGACCTCTAGGATATTCAGACCCTGCGTTGTTTGTTTATCTGCCTCCTACTTTTTGCAGAGAACAGAAAGCACAAGCAGCATCATGGGTATCACACTGCAGCAGTTTGAAGCAGCACAGTTTGGCTCTCATGAAATTTCTTCAATTATGTTTGTGAGGGACTGTGGGTTTGCATTGCAAAAATTGCAACCTTCAAGATACAAGTTTAGGGCTTGAATAAATTCAAATTCTTGAAAGACAACTTGTTCATAATTGTGGAGTTTCACTTTGCACCCAAACCATGTAGAACTGTGAGTTGTGTATGATTAGGCTGCAGCAATAGGAGGTATGAATCATTTGCTCCAGTTTTATGAGTCTTTGAAGATTATAGATGTGAGGCTGTGATGTGCTTTATATAGTTTCCAGGTCAGTTCCAAACTGTCCATGTGAAAGGTGTGGCTTGAGATCAGCCTAACTTTTCTTAAAGATGAAGATCTGCGACAGTTCTAGCTACCTTTAAGCACACAGTGTGATACCTACAGAAGGAATCCAGACAGATCTGTGAAGAAGATTCCATTCAAGGGGACAAATTCTCCTTGGAAGCACTTTTCTCATTCCATTGACTGGAACCAGGTGTCTTAGTGTCCCTGGATAG
>JAWWMA010000100.1:56153523-56185209 GCA_035041425.1 Mionectes olivaceus | reverse complement strand
TTCGCTTTGTAGCTGTGCGGTAGTTTTGAGCTTTTTGCTTGGATTTCCATCAGAGAGGGATGAAAAGACCACGTCACTGTGCATCTCAGCCAGTGGGAAAGAGTGAGTTCTCCAGTGTTTGGGAGCTGTGGGGGTTTTTTTCCTTCCCCTCCTTTTCCCCCTTTTGGTGAGGAGGGGAGGATGTCCATCGTCCAGCTCTCCCCAGCACTCAGGAGACTTCACATGGTGACCACCAGTGATCCAACAGCACCCTCTGCCAACTGACTCAAACAACTGCAGGCTCCACATCTTCAGAGGTTCAACAATGCCTCCTGCTGACTGTGGCTGTAATTGCCCCAAAGGGTGAAAATTGAACTGTTTTCACTGTTGGGCTTATTCCTTTGTCTTGAAAGAGATTGTTTCTGGTATAGGATTACTGTTTGGGTGTTTTACATGTGCTCTTTAATGTTTTCTGTCAATACCTTTTAATAAAGGGCTGTTATTCCTACCTTGCTATAATATAATTTTGCCTTTCCCGCACTGTTGCTCAATTGGAGTCTCTTATTTTCAGATTTGTAATTGCTTAGAGGGAGGAGTTTTGGGTCTTCCTCATAATTCCTTCCCTGAAAAACACCTTTGCCTCATTTAAACTGAGACAACAAGCCACTCCTTCCCTTAGTATAAGAAGTTTCATCACATCTTCACCATGAAGCTTCCCAATGTTGAATTAAAAGGATGAGTGTGTAAAGTGGAGGCAAGTCCAAAGCAGTGTTGGATACTCAGGTGGCAGAGGTTAGCTCCTCATTCCAAGGATCTTCCTACAGTCAGTGTAAATGTGCTTTTACAGACAATCGCCTGCATTGCTTATGCCTAAAGCTAGCCCTCTTTCAAATGAAGTTAATGGGAATTCTCCTTAGTACTTCCCCATGAACACTGTGCCAAAGCTTAGATATTTGTGTGATGCTCCAAAGTGATACATTCTGGTCTGACCCATGACTCTGTCTTGATAGCTTCTCTGACAGAACTATAATTTATAGGACTCTTTCTACAGCTAAAAAAATATGTTAGTTTATATATTGTAGTTGTAAGTCTCTTAGTTCATGATTTGTGATCCTTTCTTCCTTCTCACTCTTTATGTGAAGATGGGAGATTCGGTATTGCATGATAAGGTGTCTGGCATATAAGTTTCCAGAAGGTAATTAGCAGGACTGTGCCTGATTTAGCACACTGACACAGGGGCAGTGCTAGAGTTCAGGCAATATCCTCAGTAGGCCTGCCTGTGTCAAGTGTTAAGTGTGAAGTTCCCCAAGTGGAAGAATTTAACTTCTATCTTCAGCAGCACTAGCAAATAATAAACAAAAGACATAGGTTTGTAGGGGGGATTAAGTTCTTTTAACCTCTGGGCCTCACTAAGCACAAAAAAGGTAAAAGAGACGCTGTCCTTGCAGACTGTGTTTCACAGATATGTTTGGAGTATGTAATAAGAGAGTGGAAGAGGTCATGGTGCTACAGCCTAGGTACTCATTCTACCCAGGTTTTAGCAAGAGGCCTTCAACAAACTGAAGCTAAAAATAATAAGCTTATTTGTAGAGGGGTTTACAGGAGGTAGAAACCTGCAGCACAGGCACCCTGGTCATTTTGAAGGGTGGTTTGCTGATAGTGGTCTCTAATTAGCAAGGACCTGTGAACTGAGAGGACATGAGAGACTGTAGTCACTTCTGTTCCTTCTCTGCTGTACAGAGCTATTTTGTCTAGCATCCTGGCCTTTCTCCCATCACCACCACTGATGTATTTGGATTGACAGGACTTGGTTTGCCTGATGACTGAAATCTGAAATCCATCTGCGATCAGTATCAGACCCTTACAATGTTCTGAGCACAGAAGAAGAGATCAGAAAGACCTGCAAAAATTCAAAACTGTTTGTTCTCAGAGACAACTGGCAGAGCTCTCGTAAAATTGACTGTAGGTACTCAGCAATAAATTGTTGGTTAGGCTTCAGGCAACACACAAGTGATCAAATATTCCTGATGACACTGGATGTATGAATAACATTATTTTATGAATAAGTTGCTTTTCCTTTTATGATTGATCAGTATTAAAATGCATATGTGAAATATAGGTAAACTAATAGGTAGTTGTGTGTTTTTTTTTTTAACTGAGAGTGCAGTAGCAGAACAGACTGCCAGTTTACTTAGCTTACTATCATTGTCTTAGAGTTGCCAGTAGCAGACGGTTAGGGAAAACTGCAAGAAACCATACAAGTTGGGTTATTTTATACTTTTTCTGGTGATTCTCTCTGGTTCCAGCAATCAGAATTTTAAAAAATTACAGGAGGTTGCATCTGTTCTGTTTTATTTATGTACTCATTAACTTCTGAAGGCAATTGACATATTTCTTTAATCTAGAACTTGTTGGCACTATATGATCAGTGACATCTCATGGCAATGAATATTATAATAATAATAATAATCTACTTGAAAATTATTCAAAAATCTCCTTTTATTTTAAACTCACACCCCCATAATTTCATAGTGGAAAATTGCTTTTCATGATTAATTTGCAGTGGTATTTGCAGTTTGACAGCTAGACCATAAGAACTCAGTCACCTCTTTTCCTATGAAGAGTTCCTACCTACTTGCCTCTGCACTGAAGTTACTCATAAATTGTCCAATACATATCACTTGCTACCAACTCAAAACCTTGGTTTTCTCCTAAAAAAAAAAAAATCAGGTTTTGCCTCAGGGAAAATTGTGAGTATGATCTAACTGGAGCTAAAACCCCTATGAAACTGGGAAATTGCTATTTTAAGCAGCTCACTGGGTTGAAAGTCTGCTAGACTTATGGCTGGGCCTTGGCAAGCTTTTACCTTGATGTCAGGATATTTATTGTTCCAAGGTAAAAGCAATAAATAATTTGTTCTGCTTAATGGCAAAGGAGAAAATACATTCACCTTCATCATCCAGCATCAGAAGCCATCACACCTAAGTTTAACCTAGATGTGAGTTGAATTTTGAAGATTTCATGTCCTTACAAGGAACGGGTCCCTTAGTCTAATAATGACATAACACTTGGCCACTCACCATGCAGATTTGACTGACCAAGGACAATATGGAAGAATATAAGTAGGAAGGAAGCAAGTGACCTACCACTATCATGCTGATGAATCTGAAATCTCTTGACTCTATTTTTTTTTAAGAATCATTATATAAGCAAACTTCAAAGCGTAAATGTATGCTACTTTTTAAAACAAATATAGGTTAAAACAAACCTGTTAAAACAAACATAGGAGGTTAATGATCCAGCCTTGCACTGTGTTAAAATTAATTTTTTTTTGTAAAGAGGAGATGTCCATATTTCCCAACTGACCTTTTGAGCCATGAACCAAGATATTTGTCTGGCTGGGCATCTCATCACCTTTTCTGTGGAAGCAGAGAGCCAAGGAGATGGGGAGCTCCAGGAACCGCAGGATATGATAAGGGTTCTATCACTCCATTACATGTAAGTGTCACATAACAGTATCAGCCTGAGCAGTTTTGCTACTTTACTTTATGGCATAGCTGGAGATTTGGACTACGCAGCAGCTCCTTCTTGGCTACAATTTCACTGGGGCACTCGTCCCAGGTTACAATGGTTGACAGTATCTGCTTCAGGAAAAGCTACTTGTGGATAAGTTGTTATCAGAGAGCTGAGTGTATCTACATCAATGAGGTGAAGCTGACTAGTACTGCAAAAGAAATAGTCTGAATAACACTCATGTAGCAGTACAATGATCAGGGCACTGGTGCAGCCTAAAGTTCAAGGATGGTGGTCAAACCTGCGATTTTAAAAAATATTTTTGAAATGGCAGATAGGTATGTGGTTGTGTCTTCCTATGTGAAGACACAACTAATTGAAGAATAATAAGTAATCTCTTTTAAAGATCGGACTTTTTTTGAGAAAAAATTTCTTTAATCTTACATAAATATCATATCCTCACATATCTATAAAATATTTTATAACTGTGCTTGTGCATGTGTAGCTGGAAGTGTAGAACAGATTGGTGCATCTTTCATGCTATGGGAAAGCATTTTCTGAGGGATAAGACACTATTTAGTCAACAAATTATTTACATTTGGAGCTCAGCTGCTGGAAACTGCAGATCATAATAATGGCTTTCTTCTGATGACAGGTAATATCATCATTCTTTTTTGTAGCAACTTGGCATTGTTCTAATTTTAGTCAAAAATTGTTTCCACTGTTTAGTGGAGTCTAAAGTTTAGTTAGCTACGGAGTTTCACTACCATATTTTGCAAATTGCTGTTGGTTTTTATTTGAATTATAAACCCTTCAGGATATATAACTACTCACTATTATGAAAAGGTCCGTTTCTGAAATCTAATTCCAGTTTATCAGCCAAACCAGTGAACTGATGGCCCTGGTCAGCACAATAGGATGATAAACCCCAGCTTTGAAGTATATAATCCTCTTATTAGTTATATAAGACAGACTGGCAGGAAATTTCCCAAATGAGGTCTTAAACTGTGTTGTTTTCCAGTCATTCCAAACCATTCTAGAATTTCAGTAATGCTATTTCAAATGTATTTTTGTGTGGAAAGGAATCATTGTAATTTTTGGCATATTTTATTAATCAGAAATAATCTCATCCTTTCTGTTACCCCTCGTTTTTTTGGTTGATTATATATATTTTCTATTTGCTGCCAATGCTATCCATAATCACTCCTTAATAATTCTATTCAACTACTTTGGGGCCTTTAGAGTTAAGGTTTTTTTCTTCTTCTGAGCACTGTTTTCAGTGGCTGAAAAGGCATTAGGAATACACCCACCAGCATCTTTGTTTCTTTCTTAATTTTTTGAACTTGTTTCAAAGTCAGAAACTCTGTGTCAGTGTGGTCAGTATGCTCCTGGTTTACAGAACATTGCTGGATTTAGTGGTTAGAGAGCTCCATTTTCTCATTTAGCATTCTAAATCTGTGACATATTTTAATTCACAAAACGGTTATGCTGATTTAGCTGATAATGGTTTCTATTAATTCCACATGCTGTACCAATTAAAGTGTGGGCATGCAAACTAAAACGTTTATTCTGGATGAATGGGAGATACCGGAGGTTATAAATTCCAAATGCTTCTTTGAAGCAGGTTCTATTCAAACAGAAAGAGCTTCTAAATATTATAATATGGGAGTCTGTGTATATTGTGTCTCAATCAATCCTTATCAAATGCTCCCAGGTTACAATAAACAAGGTTTTTATTTCCTTAGTTGCCAGCTTTGACAAGCTGATGCAGTCTGTCAGAGTCAGACTGGGATCTTTCCATCACACATTACATGACCAGTAAGAAAGATTCTATGAGCCAACATCTATCCTCAGCTGCACTTCTGCAATCCTGTTACCTCTGTAGCATGTCCTCAGTGACACCAGAGCAAATCCCTCCTATGCAACAGAACTCTTCAGCTCTGTGGGAGCTGTGGGAAGGGTGTTAGAGGTAAGAGATCCAAGAAGGCAACTGGTACATTTTCTGCTTTTAAAATTTGCTTTTTTTTCCTTTTGTAAACCACACATTTTTATGGAGAAAGATAAAAACATAGACCCTTCATACTGAACATTATAACTGATAAACATTTCATGGAATCATAGAATATCATGAGTTGGATTGGACCCATTAGGATCATCTAAATCCAGACCCTGGCCCTGCACAAGGCAAACTCAAGAATCACACCATGTGCCTAAGTTGATTGTACAAACACTTCTGAACTCAGACAGGCTCGGTGCTGTGACGACTTCCCTGGGGAGCCTGTTCCAGTGCCCAACCACCCTCATGGGGGAAGAACCTTTTCCTAATACCCAGCTGAAATGTACTCTGGCACAGCTTCATGTCATTCCCTTGTCAATACCCTAGGCATAATAAACATTTAGTGAAAAATTTTGAAGAAGATAAGATGAACCATAAGGACTAGAATACAAGTGCAATATACATTCCCCAATTAGTTTTCATAGTAACACCTTTTTGTCCTGTGTTTTGGACAAGTGATTGTTAAAGCACATTGATCACATTTGTTTTATCCCTTTATATCATGTACAGTGGTTTGGGTTGGGAGGTATCTTAAAGATCACCTAGTCCTAACCTCCATGACACGAACAGGGGCAACTCTCACTAGACCAGCTTGCTCAGTGCTTCATCCAACCTGACCTTGAACACTTCCAGGAATGGTGCATCCACAAATTCTCTGGGCAACCACACCACTCTCACAGTTACAATTTTTTCCCTATTTTTTAGATATCTCTTTCAGTAGATTTGCCCTGTTGCTCTTGCAAATAGTCTCTCCCCGTCTTTCTTCTTGTAGGCTTTCCTCTTGCAGGCTGCAAGAGCAATGGAATACTTCGGGTACTGGAAGGCTGCGAGCAGGTCATTCTGAAGCCTTCTCTTCCCCAGGCTGAACAAGTCCAGTTCTTTAGCCCGTCCTTTTAGGAGAGGTATTCCATCCTTCTAACCAATGTGGGAGCCTCCTATGGACTCACTCCAACAGGTCAATGTCCTTCCTGTGTTGGAGACCCCGGAGCTTGATGCAGCACTGTTGCTGGGGACTCACCAAGGCAGAGCAGAGGGGTAGAATCATCTCCTTCAACCTGCTGCTCACACTGCTGGGAATGCAGCTGAGGACGCAGCTGGCATTCTGGGCTGTGAGTACACATTGCCAGTTCATGTCCAACCTCTTATCCACCAGCACCCCCAAGTCCATCTCAGCAAATCTGCTTTTCATCTGTTCATTCCCAGCCTGTGTTGGTAACAGCAGTTGCCACGACCCAGGTGGCAGCATCTTGCACTTGGCTTTGTTGAACCTCATGAGATTCCCATGGGTCCACCTGTGCTTGTCCAGATCTCTGTGAATGAAATCCTGTCCTTCAGGCATGTCAGCTGTGCAACTTGGCTTGTTGTCATCTGCAAACTTGCTGAGCATGCACTCAATCTCTCACACTGTCTGTATGACCAGTGAACATGTTAAATAATATTGGTCCCAATACAGAACCCCTGGATTTGACTTTCTTATCCATCTAGCTGTCCACCCATCAAATCCATCTCTTTCCATATCACACTGTGAAAAAGTTAAACATATGTGTTTAATTTAAAAGACAGGCATAGGTCTTGATGGTGGGTAGGTTTGTTGCATTTACTTTTCAAAAGGGATATTGTTTCTATAAAATTTGTTTGTTTGGAAGAACTGTAGCTGTAGGAGAAGTAGGATTTTTTCTTGAAGTAAAATAACTATTCATGTAAATAATGTAAATAAAAGAGAAGATTGCTTTAAAGAAAATATAATTGAGATTCTCTGGAATCAAAAATTGCCAGCAAATCCAGCAGAAATCAAGAGACTTCTACTTTGCATGCCTAGGGTATCATAAAAACACTGGTCATCACTTGCATTCAGCTGGTGACATCTGTAAATCCTATCTTTAGTTTTTTGTATGTCAAAAATTACCTGATTTTTATCAACTATATCTATGCTAAGAAATGTTACATGCCTGAAGAAAGTCATTGTTAGATCTCTACATTCCTAATATACTGGTAGCATTGTCATCTGATAATAATTTTAACAATTTTTGTTTTACTGTATCTAATACTTGTTGGCCACTGTATTACCACTTTCTTAAACTCATCATCTCATTGTCCTGTATTTATAAATATTTCTGAATATTGTGTTGACTACAGCTATACAGAACAAAGCCTTTGAGCGCCGGAAGTCTGACAGTTTGACATTTTAAAAAAATACTTGGCTTTGAAAAATGGGGAAGGAAAGAGCTTTTAAAGAAAATGTTGAAAGAACAAATAGACATTAATCGGTTAGGAATGAAGTTGGAAATTCTAAGGTTTGTAGTTGCTAAAGTCTGGAATTTCTTCTAATGGATTGAGCAGCTGAACTTGAACTCTGTGAGTGGAAGAAGCAATGTCTGTTGCTTGTGTACCTTGCACTTTCAAATAGCTTAATCTGCATGAAAAAACATGGTCTGGCCTTAAACGGAAGAAAATAATTTAGAAAATGAAAGAACAACCACAAACCACCTGCAAGAAATCTTAAGAAACTACCCCTTTATCTGTCTTTGTAGTTTACCCTTAGTTGCATCTACATGCCACTTAGCAGTATTCAAGACACTTTTCTTCCTTGTCTCCCCTTATTATCACTTATTCTTATTCTTTGACAAGTTCTTGCTGCTGGCAAAAACTTTGCAAAAAAGACAAAGAATTTTAGTTTATGAAATTCATCAGTATTCAACAGCTTTCTGGAAAGATGTTTTCATAAGATTTCAACTTTCCTTTATGTAGACTATTAATAAAGCTAAAAGTCCATTTGTATACACTACTGTAAAAAAATAGCCTTCTAAAGCTTGAAGCAGAGGTACTGATCGTTTTATGTAATGACATTCTTGCTATTTCTGGAATTTAGGTATGAAACAGGGAAGGGGAATTACAAAAGAGCATAAGGAATGCTAAATTTTCTTTTTTTCAGCCCTGTTTAGAAGCTTGGCAGGGTAACTCTGATTAAACACTTGGAAGAAGGAAAATGGGTGTGTCTGGGTACGAAATAGCCATATGTTTGCCATGCATCGCTTCAAGGTCTTTTGAGCTGGGAATTAATTTTTCCTCACATGCATATGCACACAGCAGGCTGAAAACTAGGTGCTTAGAGGCCTTACAGTGGGAGTCTTACACTGAAAACTGCAACAAAAAGTGATCAACAAATCTCAGAAAGAAAAATGCATTTTGGAAGAACAAATGAAACGTATTATTTGTGCATGTAATTACTAGAAATGCTGTGTCATGGTGAGGCTTCGTGAACGAAGATTTGGGAAGGGCTCTACCCACGCTTGCTACAAGCACTCTGATGGCTAAAAAGGCCAATGCAAGACAGACAAGTCCGGTTGCAAAAGGCACTGCAGAAAGTCTCCCCAGGTGATATCGACAAGATGTGATTCTTTCTGCACTGTCTCTTCTCCTTGAGAGTGATACTAGAGATGCTATGTAATAGCAAAAGAATAGTAATATCCAGTATTTTCCAAAAGAAATTATTCAGGAATAAAGGCACAATCTTTTTTGTTTGCTTGTTTGTTTTTCTTCTTTCTCTTTCAGGATTAAGTGTTCAACATTGCAGTTAGATGCAGAGGATGCTTACACTTTGATTTATCAAATCAAATTAGTGGTTTCATCTTGCTTGGTGCACTTGTGAGGAGCAGGTGCATCCATCCAAGACCTCTCCAACACCCTGTGATTCCCTCTCCATTCTGTGGTGTGGGTGCAGGAGTCTGCAGTGACCTGCAGGAATTGCTGAGGGACCCAAGGCTTACCTGGTTCACCTGACACTTGCAGCTTGTGCCTTTATGACTCCACCATGTCATAAATACCACTCCCCTGACTTGCCTTTTCTGGTGGCTAATTCAGGGGAGGATTAGAAGGGAATGTTGTTGTCTAGATTCCACGTAGCTCTCAGTGCTACCGCCTCTGCTAACGTGAGCTCACCAGAACTGAGAGGAAGGAGTGCTAAATCTGGCAACATATGTGAAACTGTATCTTGGAGTTAGGCTTTCTTCTTTATTAAAAGGAAAAAAAGATACTTCATTATGTATGCAGAATGAAGCTCTTCTGCTCTGTTTGTAAGTTGTTTCTTCAGGGGTGTCCAGCAAACAGACCTATGGTGTGAGGTGCATCCTGACAGTCTGCTGAAGCATGCATGGGCTCATCCTGCCACCTCTCCCACTAAGCAGTTGCTGCATTACAGCAACTTTTCTCCATGATAACTATTGTAAATGCAAAGAAAAATATGTCTTTTTTTTTCCACTCTGTAGATTTCTCCAGTATAATTCTATTGCCATTTTTTTTTCCACTCCATAGATTTCTCCAATATAATTCTGTTTTCTATCAGCAGTGATGTATGATTATTTTTCAGGTGACTCTGAATTCAGACAAAACTGAAAAGGCCTTTATTTTAAGAGCATCAACTGGTATGTAGCTACTCCCCTTTTTCCCAGCACACTCTTACTGAACTCCTAGTATATTTTCTGAACTCTTTCTTGCTTTGTTCCTTTTTACAACTGTCATCCTTCAACATAAAAGACTGTTCTGTAACAGCCACTTTCTTCTGAAGCTGCAATAACATGAAACGCATTGCCTCAGACTAAAACTGGTAAAGAACTAAACGCTCAGTTGGATTAGACTCTTGAATCAGAGCTAATAAAAAAAAAGTCTAAGGAAAGAAGGAAAAATACCAAGGTGCTTACTGCAGGAGGAAACATGGCTTAGAGGCAGCTGTAGAAAATTGAGTTTAACATCAGGTACAGTATCCATGAACAAGCGTCATAATAAGTCAACTAGCTATGGTGGTTTGACCTTGGTGGGATGCCAGGTGTCCATCCAGCCACTCTATCACTTCCCTTCCCAGCTGGACAGGGCAGAGAGTAAGATGGAAAAACAGCTCTTGTGTTGGGGTAAGGCAGTTTATTTAAAGCCAAAGCAAAATGGAAACTTGTGCATCCAAAAGCGAAGTGAAGTCAAGTGAAAGATAACATGGTTTATTCTCTACTTCCCATCAGTAGCAATGGTCAGCCACTCCTGAGAAGCAAAGCCTTGGCGTGCGTGACTTTTTCCCAGCAGGCAGCCAGTGGAGACAACGAATGCCCCCCTTCCTGCTCCTTGCCTCAGCTTTTTTTTTCTTTTTTTTTTTCTTTTTTTTTTTATGTCTGAGCTGACACCATATGGTCTGGAATATCCCTTTGGTCAGTTTGACTCAGCAGGCCTACTTGGGTCCCCTCCCAGGATCTTGCTCTCCACTGAGTAAGGAATGTTACAGTGTTGGTGCTGTGCTCATTGGTGTGTTATCAACACCATTCTAGCTACCAATGCAAAGCACAACACCGTGAGGGCTGCTATGAGGAAATGAACTCCAGCTCTGCCAGATCCAATACAGATACCTGACATAAAATTAAAAAAAAAAAAGAGAACAACTAAAAAATCCCCACCTTTTTCCCTTCTTGCTTTTGATATATCTAGTAACCCCTTTTCTGTTGAAAAGGATGATTTTTTACAAATACTGATTGTTTCTTCTTATTTTTATGTGCTCAGAATTTTATTAAGCAACTTTGAAAAAAACATCTTTGAGAAAATATCTCTGCTCTGATTATCTCCTTCAGGTACATTTATCACAGTAAATATGACAAGAGCATGGTATTGCTTTTCCTCTCCTTTCATCTCTCCACATTCTTGGCCTTGTAAAGGTCCTGGCCACCTCCACTTAAACTGGTGCTGTTTGATTTGTCTGCCTAATTCCTTGCATCAGGGCATTTCTGCAACACAGTAATGCTATTTCTTCCTCTCCACATGGTCTCCTCTTCACATGGTCCCTTCACTTGCAGAGGACAGCATCAGCCAGGTCAGTTTCACCTCAAAGAGTTTGCTGTGCTCTTACAGTGAAATCAAATCAGCACCTGGAGCTCAAGTTCTGAGAGACGATTCCCCTACACTATAATTATTGTTCTTAACAGAGTGCTTACACGTTGACTTGAAATGTGTCTTAATGTCTAAATTTTGTCAGTTATCCAGATACAATTTATTTCAAATGTTACTGACTCCCATGGTACAATAAAATGTATGTAAATAACAACACTCTTGAAGCCTTATTAAATTAAAATAATTTACTAATGCGATGTAGGAGAAGAAATGGAGGAAAGAAAAGTGGAAATTAAATTGTGTGTTAGAGTCTCACTACAAAGACTTTAAATGACAATTATGAGATTCAGGCCTTGCAGTGCATGGATACCAGATTAACTGAATGTATTAGTCAAGAACAGAATTTGCAGGTGTGTACTCCTGCTTGTTTTTTTGTTTGTTTGTTTGTTTGTTTGTGGGGTTTTTTTGTTCTTTTGTTTGGTTTTGTTTTGTTTCGTTTCATTTTTTAAATACCACTCACCTGGATCCTTCTTACGTGGCTTGGGAGTCATGATCTCTGGCTGCAGCTATAGAGTTTCAGCGTTTTAGAAAAGATTGTTAATACCTGTGACAACCCCATGTTGTTCTTGTTATTTTATGAGAAATTTTACCCCTTGTCAAAGCTGGTACCCTTCAATGATCTATCACAGACTAACATTAAGCGTTGGAATCAGGCTTGTTGATTTAGGTTATTCTGGGTTTTCTACATTGTATAAGTGCATATGCATTATCCTTTATTGAGTGAAGTTATTTAAATTTCAGATCAGATTGGGGATATAGAGAGTGTGATGTTTCTATATTCCTCTACCATCTGTCATCGAGAAGCTTCTTAAAGTTGCAGGCATGGTTAGAAGAACAGCTTGGTCGTATAATCTTCTGGCCGCTGTTTCTAAACAAAGACTGGAGACAGGCTTCTCATCTGCTGAGAACAGTTTTTTTGAATTAAACTTTCACAGCTATGGTGGAGGCACTAGGGCTACATGGAATTCAAAGTTTATTGTGTTGGTGCTACAAATACATGACCTCAGTTATTCAGATTGCTCACAAGGCACTAATTTAATGCAAATCCCTGGTGCTGAAGCAAGGCATGTGAGTGGTCTGAGGTTGCATTCCCACAGGGAAGTGAGGCATTTACTCTTACTCTTTTTCTTCCTTTTGGTGCCCTCGAGTCAGGTCAGACAATCCTAGCTGAAGCACTAGAGTTGCTTGATTATTTCATGAGTGAAACAGGACTGATCCATACAGAAACTCTGCAGAGATGGTCTGAGGTACTTCAGCCTTACAGTCTCTGCAGAATTTGGATGACAGCCTGGAAACAAGCTTGGAACTGCTTCTGAGGGGTTTTCCCCTATATATTTTTGTTCTGAATATAGGGTACTTTGTCAAAGCTCGTGGGTTTTGATTCAGGTTGTCTTTAGCCTCAGAAGACGATCTTTTTGCACTGAGTTAAGTCAGTCTTGGTCCTGTGGATTGTAGTAGAGTACAGGCATCAGTTAGGAGAAAGAGCAGGGACAGGGTGGAGGCAGGCAACCGAAGAGGAACATCTTTAGGGAGCCGCTGATGGCACTAGAAGTAGCAAACAGGAGTACTTGACATAAAAGGAATTGCTCTTCAGTTAGTTTTGTGTCAGCCCCAAGAATGCAGAAAATACAGAAAGACTTTTTCTTTTTTTTCTCCCCTTGGAAACACCTATGATATTTCTTCTCTTCAGCATGTTATCTGGCTAAGTAGTGCTGGTCTTTCTCAGCAAGAGGCCCAACGGCATAGCTGATAAGGGCCCAGGAGGCACAATCACATGTCCTGCCATGACCATTTACATTTTCTGCTATCACATTTTCTGTCATATAATTAGTAAAGTTTTCAGGAAAGCCTTGCATGAGACATCTGGATGTTTTCTAGAGCTTTTGTTAAAAAGAAAAAAAAGACTAAATCTAACCTGGATTAGAGTGGTTTACACTTAAATTCTGCACACCAGAATTTTTTTTAAAGTGTCAGAGTGAATAAAAACATTTACAAAATCAAGCCAATGAAAAAGGAGATTATTAGAATACCCTGAAAGCAAGGCTTTATTTTGAAATACTACTTACCAGTGAGATAAATAAAATAAATCCCATTTTAGCTGCCATAATGTGGTTGTTGTCTAAACTTCTTTTGGTTCTCAGTTCTCTGAGTGTAGAAAGTACTGAACACAATTGTATATAGTTATTTTTAAAAATGTTTGTAGTGCTCCAGCATGACACACAACCCGTGCTGTGCCTCAAAGCAGAACCTTGAACAGCCTGGTTTAATGGAGAGGAAAGGGTGTTATTGCTGTGGGAAGTGAAAGAAGGATGACATAGATTCCTATGATTACAGAATTGTAAAGGAAATTTCAAATATGTAAAACAGCATATGAAGGAAACTATAGGAATAGACTAAAACATTAAAGGGGGAAAATGAAATATGTGTATGCCCAGCATATGATTCATAGTAGCTTGAGAAAGAACAGGGAGAGATTATTGAAAAAGTGACTGCAGGTTTGGGTGACTATTGTCTGCCAATTCCCCTGGGCCATGTAAAATTGCAGATTTTAAATGCCTCATAAAAATGTCATTGCTCCCAGTCCTACCTGCTGTGGCAGACATCTGCACTTTGGGAATCTGCCTTCCTAACACTAAAGGCAGACAGCAGTGCTATAAAGAGTGTCTCATCTAACCTGCTGCAGTTCAAATTGATTTAGGTCAATGTTACACAGGGGTTGCTTTTATAGTTTAAAGAACTTTAAAGAAACAAAATTGATGCTCACACAAATTACTATTGCAGTGTATACCCAAGTCGTCCAGGTTGCTCTCATGCCCAAGAAAAGACCTGGCAGTCCCCACTGCTTACAGAACAATATGACAGCTCTCTGCGGCATAAGGCAGTCCCATCCTCCCTGCCTGCAGCACTGACATGTTGTCCCTGCACAGAGGCAGCAAAATTTTTGCACCTAGAAATAATCTATCTTCATGTCAAGAATGCTGTGTCATGTATATGATCCAAACATTTCCATACATCTTTCTAAATCTTCCAACACATCCGGAGAAAGGTGCACTGTCACCTTTTAGTGGACAAGGATATGGAGGTCTTGAACGAATGAATTCAGTCCTAGTGGTAGAAATTGTTATGCAGTCACAGCAGTTTCTTGTTTGTTCATCCGGATCTACCTTCAGCAACTGTCTCATGTAGTGTTCTCATTCTCTTAAATTGCTGAACTGACACAGCTTTAGGAAAAACCTCTGTTCCTCCTGAGTGCCATCAGCAGATTATTGAGGTCATGTCCACCACAAGGCAGACATGGGGGCTGCAATACTGTTCTCAAGGGACATTTTTTTTGGCAGATAACTTTTGGAGACCCACAGTGCTCAACATGGGCAAACTCCAGCTTGATTTTGTTAGGAGTAGAAGCAAAAGTCCCCATTTTATTGTATTTTATTTTATTTTATTTTATTTTATTTTATTTTTATTTTATTCATAGATTGAATAAAACATGTTAGATATGTGAAGAGGAATACAGTGATAAACCAGTTCTTCTTTCTCAGAGTAGGTTCACGATAACCAGGTAAATGTTTTCATTATAACCCTGTTCTTCCTTCTTCTTTCTTTCTTCTTCTTTCTTCCTTCTTCCTTCCTTTTTTGCTATTATAGGGAATAATAGTAAAGAAGCTGGAATAAAAACATAACGTTTTGATTTTGGTGAAGGAATAGGTTTTCTCAAACTTTGTGGAATAACGTTTATACCAGACAGGTTTAGATGAAAACAGCCTCAAAAATGTGTAATTTCTCTGAAATAGAAATCTTGAGGTTTGAGCCACTCTGTAGTTCTACTCAGTTCTCTGAGTAAGAAATTTGTCCTCAAGTAAAGGAGTCATATATGTAAGTTTGCTAGGAAATGTCCTCTTTTGGAAATTTGATGTAGGCAGTCTATTTATCCAATATTTTTGATTGTAAATTTTAGAATGATGACAGCTTGCCATGGTCAGGTGAAATATACTACGTATGTAGAGAAATCAACATCCATCTTGTATGTATCTTCATGAGTTTGCTTCTTAAACAGAAACACGGTAACCCTCTTCCATTCAAGTGGTGAAAATGAAAGTCAAAAAGAGTCATTGAGTGCACAGATAAAGAAGTGAAGGTTAATGGAGGCAGTAAGCAAGGCTGTGGAAAGCAAAGTATTTTCATACCTGAATGTGCTGATTTCATCATCCTATTCATATAAGTCTTGAGTTATAGATTTTGTGTATAAACTGGAACAGTTCACTGTTGTGGAGCTCTGTAAACTGAGATGTATCTTATGGCTATGATCATGTTGTCTGTCATCATTGTGGCAGTGTGTAGGAATAATACCCTAACCCAGCCTGACACTTGCGCACAGACCCTGCTGCTTCCCAGCAGCAGTCCTCTGCCAGCCTGGCAGCACAGCCTTGACCACTGCTCTGTGAGCCCTGAGGCTCCTCTCCATCACATTGTCCTGCTTTGCACTCATTTTGCTTGGTTTTTTTCCTTTTCCCTGTTATTGTGTAGTCCTCCTTCTTCTCTTTCTTATCATGTTTAGGTAAATGTCAGTGCTCAGTTCTGGTAACTATTTATTTATTTTGCTGCACTGCAAGTTTTAAAATGTTTTTAAAAGTAGTTGGGTGTTAGCACTATCTTGAAAGTGGTAAGGTGACTTCCCATACTTTTGCAGGGAATGAGGAGAATTAGCATTTCCATTCAGGGCATCTCTATTTCCTCCTCTCCCACTGTTTGCTGAGTCCTTTTAGCCATCTGCTCTTTCATTATGCAGTTGAGCAGCCTTGGCTATTGAGAACCCTTTTTGACTGTACTACCATTTCACAACATGTCTCTGGCTGCAGTGATAAAACTGATTTGAGGAAGGATACTCTTATATTTGCCCAAGTCCTTTACCACTTTTCCATCCTACCTCCTTTCCTCTCTGTTTGCCTTTCCCTTAGTTGTGTTTTTATGGGTATTTCTGGGGTGTACAGCACATATTATCATAATGAAATGAAACGGTTGAAAAAAGTAAACCTCATTTGTGTCAGTAAAATGTAGAGAGTGAAACAAACAATGGTGCAGGGGAAAAGCAGCAGACTGGAAACTAAAGCTGGCCTAACCACCAAAGGAGGGCTAGGTGGTGGGTACATTCTCTATTATATGTTGACTTCATGTGTTTGCGCCAGGATCACTGTAAATATTGCCCTCTGCAGCACCACTGTACATGGACATGATTCCCATCTTGGCTTTGCCAGAAATCAGCTTGCCTTCCTCTGAGGATGAATGGAGACTCCTTTCACAAAAATTTGTGTGTGGGTGAGAAAAGGTTAAGTCTGGGCTTCCCTCACATGTACCAGCTGCTCCTGGAAAGAAAGCAGCACTTTTTCCCTTAACTATTCACAAATTCTTTCTGAGTTTTTTCCTCAGAAAAAACCTATGGATACTGTCCTATTAAGAAAAGATGTCATATTAGTTAGGCTATTATTTTCAAAGGAGTCTAAATGATTTGGGCATCCAGTTTATTTAAAATAAAAGTACATGTCCAAATTTAGATGGCTTTGACAAGTCCCAGCTGGAATCTTCTTACCAGTAGAAAAATAACAGACTAACAAGGCAACCTTGGCTATGACACTTAAATATGACTCAATATCATGATTCAGCTTACAGCCTCAATTACATTTAACCGTATTTACTCATTACTTGATTTATTTTTTTCCCCTTCCTTCCACTTGCTTATCAGGGACAGATTTACTTCATATCTGACGGAAAGAACATTTCTTTCAAACATACGATGGAGAAGCTCTTTGTCCAAAACTGATGAAAAACTGCAAAACTGAATTTAAACAACAACAACAACAACAAACCACACAAAAACCCACAACCAAACAAAAACCAAACCAAAACAAAGCACAAAATAATGTACTTAGTATGGAAAATATTAATGGTAACTTTTCCATTATAACAAACCAAACTACAAATGAGGTATGTACCGGTTTACGCAAAAAATATTTTCTTTAATGCATGGATTGCTTTTCAACACTGCAGACCACTTTACAAAGGTAGTTTGTATGAGTGTCTGGTACATGCTAGGGCAGAATGCTGTGGGGTATGGAGACAGCTGAGCTAGTTCCAAATGTACTAGTTCTGCTATCAGAAGTGGGGTAGCTGGAAATTCATATAGGTGCATTTGTTCTCATTTTCACTTTTCAGTCATCTGCAATGCAGACTTGCTTTATGAATCATGGAACAAAATGTTCTACCTCCTCGCTTCCAGCTTACATTATCAGATAAAAGCTTTACAAATACTCTGTGAACTGTGCTCTTGCCATTTGTTAACAAATTTCTGGCTCTTTACTCCAGTGAACAACTTTGTGTTGCAAAAGCAAAACATAAAGATGAGTTTTTAAAAAAACTAAGCAATACCAAATTGTAGGTTAGATAAATAAGGCATTATACTCTACATGGCAATGAAAGCCATTGAGTATGCAAATGTATTGACATAATCTAGACCTTCTCAGCTTCTAATCCATTTTTGGGAGTTTATTTCAGGACTACCTTATTTTTAAAGCATCTAAGTAACTACTCCACAAAGATATTATACAGTGTAACATTCTTTAGCCTAAAATTTCCTTGTAGGCTTCAAATTTTTGTTAGACTCACTTGTGTAGGAAGCTGTAAATTTCATATGAGTGCATTTGATTTTATGCATATGTGTATTTGTGTCTGCTCTGAGTGTCAGACCAGAATGTTTTCTACTACATCCAAAAGAAGTACTTGAATTTGCATCCTCTGATGAATGGGAGCTTTAGTTGCATTGTCAGTATCTATATAGAAATCCAGACTCCAAAGTAAATACATAATGCATGAAAGTACCTATTCGTTCCTTGTTTGGCCTATTGTTTGTCCTAATAATTTAGGCCTGAAGGGGTTTCTTTTGAAAGTAATCACTCAATTAATGTGTCCAGGAAGCAGCACAAGGACTTTTTGACTTGAACTAAGCAGTATTATTTTCTGTGTGAGACCTCCCTGTGTTTATCTGCATGCTGTCCCAGATAACGTTTTTTATTATATTTCCCATAGGGAGGATCACTGAGTTTATTTAGCAACATCAACCTTGCTGTCACTGCACAGTGACACATGGTATTCTCCAGGGTCCATTCCAACTATCACTGGTGTGTGAAGCTCCAGTTGGCATAGCAGAGGCTTTCCCTAAATGCTTACAGGTGCAAAGCCATCCTCACTGGGGCCTGTCACAGCTGAGCCATTCGCAGCTGATACAGTCTGCCTGGACCAGAGCTGAATTTCTCTGGACTTTTTTGCTGATGGTGGTGGTGCTGGTTTTGCTGTGTGGTTTTATCACATTTGGAGCCCATACTTGTCTGTGTTTTTACATAGATAAGCCTCAAAAAGAAAAGGACAACTACTTTGAGAGGAATCCACTCTGTTTATGAATGCGGGTTCTGTTACATGCCAGTAGATGAAGCAGAGCTATTCTCTAAGCATATATCCTACAGCATGCATAGGACAGCATTATCCTATGTTATAGCGTATTTCTCTGTTTATTTGGGTCATGACAAGTTACATTTTATTCAAAAGTTGGAATGTTTCTGGGAGGCACAAAGAATTACACCACTTGCTACGCAGACCCTTTACGCTTTGGGTTTGCTACGAGACTAAACTTCATATTTAAGCAGAACTGTTTTTTAAAGTATTTTTCTTACAGTCAGTAACTAAGTTCTCATTTTTGAATGACTGAATGATGTGACAGTTGAAATTCTGTGTAGAAAAATGTGAAGTAATCAATTAAAGGAAAATAACTTAATAAAACATTAAAAATAACAGAAGCTGAATTAATATGAATCCTTAGGATTTTTATTTTTTTTTAATTATGAGAGTTATGCAGGAGCATGAACTCATTGCCTGGGAAGACTTAACTCCCAAAGTGTCTTATAAATGAGGAGGAAAAAACCAGAAAATCTAATTTTACTAGTATATAAATCCATGGTATATATGAATCTTGAAAAAATTCTGCAGTTCTGATCTTGCCAACTTAGAAAGATGTCATAGAACAGGAAAAGATTTAGAGAGGAGCAAGAAGGATGAGCAAGTTATGGAGGGGTGATCATATGTGGCAAACAGACAAGGACATTTTTGAAATGGTGAAAAACAGAGATCTGTAGACTCAAAAGTGACCATAAAAAGATGGTTACAGAATTACTGGAAATTGGTTACTGGGAGACTATGGTTTAAACTAATACAAATGTTCTTTTGGAAGAATTGACGGCCTAAGTAATGATACTTTAAAATATATGAAGTTTGTTTTGAATTTTACTGTTTGAATACACCAGTGAACCTGGGATAAGTTCAAACTGTTTGGAAATTTGGGTAAATTTTATTTTTTATAAGGCTCTTCAAATTGCTGCAAAATTCTTCACAGAGAGCAAATTCTTCTTTGAGGTATCAAGAGAAAAAATTTCTTTCACTTTCTTTACCATTTTTGTGAGTAACATAGTGACCTCCCCGTAACATTTTGCCCTATACTTTGGTAGTGCCTGGATTTCTTCCTTGGGTCCTTTCAGATTGTGATATGAGAGGCTTCGACTATGAAGCTGACACTGAACACTGAACTAGGTATTGAACACTTCTTTTCCTACATTGTTCTGGTAAAAATTAATCAGCATGATCTGATGCTTTCAATTCTGCTTCTGACATGTTAAGTGTTGCTAGGGTGGAAGAGAGAAGGTAAGTGCTAGGAGGCTAGGGAGAAACCTTCATTTACCTTCTATAGTGAATAAAAGAGTAAGCTGAGTGTTGTCTGATCACAAACATTAGCATTCAAAGGGTAATCTGTCCATCTTAAAGCATAAGAGTAGGCATTTTTAAATTCTAATTAAAGTTTTGATTCACATTTCCCCAGACAGGTCTCAAAGAAAGGGAAGTTGTCCTTAAACAGTCATTGCTGTGTAAGCGTGCAAGAGTAATAGCTTGCTAGAGAGCATGCCAATTATGAGGTGGGTTCTATTTCAAAATCATTCTTCAGAGGGCATTTTGTGTTTGATATGCTTTCAGGCAAAAAATCAAATCAACTTTATATATTTTAACAGTAATAGAATTTTGTTGTTGTTGTTTTCTACAAATAAGTAAGAGCTATGGATTTTTCTGCCTATCACTAAATCAGCCTGGAAGGAGAGGAGGAAGTGATCAGGATTCACCACTGGACTTTTCCTAGTACTCCAGTGATTGTAATTGATTGCAACCAGAGTAGGACATCACAAGATCAAGCTGGTTTAACAGTGAGTAAACAGGACCTAATTTTTTTAGCATCACCTTAGACATCAACATATTTTCTAATCCATCTTCTCTGTGGCATCTTACCCATGGTGTACAGAGTTTTCTTCTTTCCTCCCTTCTGCTCTTTTTTGTTGTTGTTTAATCAATCAAATTCTCCCAAGACATCATTTCCCCATGCCACAAATATGCAGTTTTTCAGGGATAAATTAGCCACAGGAGAAAGACTCCTGTCCAGAGAAGAAATAATAAATTAATAAAAATGTGTTAATTAAACTTGAGTTGTGGGTAACATAGTTCAGGGGATTTGAAGATCTTTTTTCATGATGTTTGATATTTGCATGAAACATTTGCATTTGATTTGACATGTATTCAATTTTCTGTCCCATAAAGAAAGGACAGCAAGAAGAATTAAGGATAGTTCCTATGTTTTTATTTAACTTTTTTTTAAAGTATTATTCTTTTTTTCTGTGTGCATCACTGAATAAAATATTCTATGGAACACATAAAAAGGTAATATTCGGTCAGCATAAGGAATAATCTTTCTACAAACCAATTTCACTGAGCTAATTTACATAAAGATATAAGAGCACTGAATTAAGGAGAGGGAAATAATCTTCCCTTTGAGGGGAATCATAAGATACCTCAATTTTCATCTTCATTGCTTAATATATGAAGTATTTCTAAAAAGTAATGACTTCAAAAAAGTGTCTCAGTTCCAGAATGTGACAGTCCTCCCTCTATATATTTTGATACAAACTACAGAGGAGAAAGCTACAACAGTGAAGAAGCACCAACACTAAAGTACACTCCTAAGAGTGTGTGAGCAATGGGAAAAGCTTGTGCACAGGCACTTCTGCCTTTGGGCACAGCAAAGGCCAGATGACTGCTGACCACCTTTCCAAAATTGATTTTTCTGGTTCTGTGAGTACAGGGTGAAAAGGCAGCATCCTGCTCTTCTGCAGCCATGGTGTGCAGCCTTTCCCTTGGTGATTCTTCAACATTTTCCAGTAGGAACATAGGCCACTTCTCAGTGAGTTTGACTCCCTTTCCCTGATAGGCTTGTGTTTTTATCCTTTCTTAATGTAGCTCTGCCTCAGCGTAGTCAGCAAGGTAGACTAGGTGCCACGGAGGCAGGTTTTGGGTACATGTGGCTAATTTCTTGTACAGTGACAAATACTTGCTTCTATACCTTAGCATAATTCCTGTGCCAGACACTTGCTAGAAGCCAATGACATGTAAGGATAGGGATATTACCTACAGATGCTGGCTAGCAACTGATTAAAATTATCAATGGCCTCAGAATTTCTCAGTTTGCATACTGGCAGCAAGGCAAATTTAATCTCTAGGAAGTAGATATTCCTCTGTAGGTAGCAGAACTAAAATAAATAAATAAATAAATAAACAAACCTTTCTTTTTCTTTCTTTTTTAAATTCATATGAAGCAGACATGCTGGGGTTTTTTAAGCTTTTAGTTAAAAACCTTCTGTATTAAGTAAAATGGTGGATGAAGACACCAACACTAAACATTTTTGTTCAAGCACATTTTCACATGTTCAAAACTCACTTTCACATAGAACTCATAGAAATTTATCTCTATTATTATTATAATGAAAAGGACTAAAAAAACAAGGATATTTTTTTTAAAATTCTGGGGGTAAATATTGACTAGTACTTGCATAATACTTCCACATTCTAAGGTTGATTCTAACAGATAGATGGATAAGCAGAGAAACAGTTCTCTGAAATGAGTGAGTGTTAGAAGTGACTGCCATTTCAAAGACATTCTCTCTCTATATTGCTAGCCATGAATTCTAAAAATAAGCTTTAATCTCTATCTCTGAGTTTCCTACGGGCTGCTAAGCAGCCAACATGTTGTCAAAGTTTCAAAAGCTGAAGATAGTCTTCTCTTTCTCTGGCATGCCAGGGAAGAAGAAAGTAAATCTCTGAATACTGAGCTGACACTCCCATCAAATACTTGTTTGTGGTAATGTTCAGATAAACAACCTCTTCTAATTAGTCATCATCTTTCATCTTCAGACTACTATGAAACTCATTATATAAAAATTCTATTGAACTGCATTGCTGAGAAACAAATTCTAATGCATTTTTAAAATTTGAACTCCCAGTTACCTTGCTGATAGTGACAGTATCAAGTTTGGTACTGAAAAAATCCATCTATCAGATCAAGTGATATTTTCCTTTGTAACAAAACTGTCTGGGATTGCTGTTGTTATTTTATAAATCATTCAGAGTGTCAGAAGTTTCATGGGCTTTTTATTTGGAGAAGGGAAGGATTGGAATTTCAGGAACTTCAGTGAGCTGTTTTTACAATCATTCTTCAGTGAGTTCTTTGTGCAGTTACAGATGATAAAGCAGAACAAAGACTGTGGAAAATAATAGACAGCTTGATTTAATAAGATTTGACCAATACGTGATATAAGTGAGGTCTAGAAATGAAATAACATTTAATTTTTTTATACAGTGTTTATGACTCCTCTTAGATTTCTACTTACCTAAATGAGGCTTAAGGAATAATGGAAAAAAAAATCTTAGAGATTTGATTTACCCTCCCATGTCTGACTTTTTCTCAATTTCTGATATTAGTGGGTTTTTTTAGTTTCAATGACCTGTACTTCACTGACAAAATTAAAATAAGTAATGTTGTCTCTCATTTGTTGTAGAGTTCATGGAACCGCATATGAAATATCCATGTCCATATCCATTTCAGCCTCAGCTGCAGCATTTATTGGTCAGATCCTTCAGCTGTAACACACCGTCTTTTATTCTCTCTTTCTCCCTCTCTAAGTATATATAAAATTTCTGAGTGTTCAGTAAGTAGTATTGACATAGCTTAGATGGCAAGAAATCCATTACAGCTTGTCACAGAGAAATGACTGTATGCCCAAAAACTGAATGAGAGGAACATCAGGATAAAAAACTCCCAGCATCTCTTGGACTATGCCCTATTTTACGCTAGTAATATTAAAAGATATAAACCAAGTGAAGCCATTGTTGCACTTTTGTGCAGAAAAGTGCAACAATGCTGCATGGGCCAACTGCTAAATTTAACAATAATAATAAAAAAAAAATTATAATAATAAAAAATTAAAACCTCAGTAATTTTAATCTGTAGATTTTGATTCACCAACTCTACCTTCTAAATTTACATATGCATGTTAGACATGGAGGAAATATTTCAGTATCAATATTGAAGTATTAAATTCAGACCTCTGGACTTGAGCTCTGAAGGCATTTTAACCTGCAAACTGAAAATACAGAGATGCAGAGAAACACCTGAGAAGCAGCTGTGGATGCACCTGTCCTCTTATAAACTTATTCAGCTCATTCACTCATTAGTACTGCCCAAATCTGAGCCTCCTTTAATGAAAACACTTAATTTCTAATTACAGGTGCAGCTGTTGGTTTTCTGGTCTTTCAACTCACTGTAAGCTTAATATATTTGTAATTAGTTGTTGTGTAAAGTCCAGTCTTCCTGTATCAGCTGTGAAGGTGGCCAGTAACTACCTGATGATAATCATGGGCTTAGAACAAGATTACCACTTAGAAAGAAAATTCAATTTCCCACACGTAAGGAAAAGCCCCTTTTACTACTGTCCATCCCAAACTCTCTTTACTGGCCATTTGTTTCAGCTATTGTGCAAGAGTAAACAGGGAAGCAGAGTCAAACTTGGATAGCAAAGACAAAGAACTTCAGTTGTCACTATAATTGCATATAGTTGTCACATAATTTGCTCATATGCGTGGTGTTCTCTAAGGAAAAATGACATCATACATTTTTATGTTAAGTATTATTAAGAAAAACAGCGTTGTGGATCTATAACTTGCCATGACTTCTGATATCTTAATCAATACCCACCTAATGCTAGAATTATGGGATGGACCTTATAGCTTCATAGGCCTATTCTGGTCTCCCTGCTCCCACAGTAGTCTCTGCAGCTATTATAAGTGCAAATCTCAGCCATTTTGAGTGGCTGTTTTGAAACCAGTTACCTTGGCAAAACCTCTCAAGAAGCACAAGCAATAGAAGAAAAACATCATTTCTCCATCCCCTCAAACCATCCTGCAAAATTAGAGTGAAATTGTGTAGAATAAATTAAAACGACATGTTGTCACCTGACAATCTTTACCTGCTGATTTAGAAAGGCTGGCAAAACTACTGTCCTTCAGTACAATTTTCGGAATCAATTTTCCCACAGAATCCTTTGCAGTAGAAAGTACTGAGGTAAAATGTCACCATATCTTCCTTATAATTAAAGGAAATGATTAATCCTTAAGACTGAATTGAGAAATATGGTATGTAGATCCACATGTTTTATTTGTAGTTTGGTAAATTGAGGGCTGGCTCTGTCAGCCTTTGGATCTGATAAGATTTTTAAGTTCTCAAAATAGTTTTTTGTGTGTTTGTGGTTTTATTCCTAGCATTATGTCGTAATGGTAATACATAGGATTAAATGTCTGACTTGAACGAGAGCCCTTATTTTTTCACCACCTCTCAGCCTTTATATCCACCATGTAAAATCTAGGAAATTATACCATCCTTTGCTTGATAGTATGTGTGGACCTCGTTACGGACCAGGAATCCATTGTGCTAAGGGGTATACGAACACACAATACCAAAAAGGGACTGCTCTGTAGAGACTTTCTGCTTTTACTATATGTTGTGTTTCTCTCTGCAATAACTAAGTGCCTTCCAGTAGTGCACTGAGCAATGAGACTACCATCTGGCATGTGTTTGTTCGCTCCCTGTCTCCCCGCGGGAAGAAGTGTGTGCAGTGGAGTGTTATGTTTCTGAATTTTCATATAAAGCTACTGACACGTGCTTACACTGGAAATGACAAGGTCAAAATACATGCCTTGCACTGGGAGTGAAAAATGGTGATGTTTAGGATGTTCCTTAGTTAATCCTACATGTGCCAGCTATTGAGAAAGGTCTCCCTCTTGCATAACAAGACACATTTTGAATTTAATGCAGTATTTTCCCATCTTGAAATAGCCTTTATTTACCCTCTGCCTTCAGTAAGAAGTTGCCAGCGGCTTCCACCCCTTTTTCCAGATGGTGTTGGGAGCTGAAGGCAAGAAAAGGGAAGAGGAAAAGTTAAATTTAAACGTGTTCATGCTCACAGAAATGAGATCTGTTCTTCCTGAGATTAAGAAAAGTCATGACACAACAAATTCTCCACTCATTCATATCTTTTACAATCCCCTTCTAATACATGATGCTGTTCCATGTGTAAGTACATGCACCATTTAGTCATTATAAATTGTCTCGTTTTAAATGAGACACAGGTCTTTTGCTGGGAAGGAATTAATGAGGAAGACCCAAAACTTCTCCCTCTAAGCAATTACAAATCTGAAATTAAGGCACTCCAACTGAGGAACAGTGTGGGAAAGACAAAATGAAATTATAGCCAGGTAGGAATAACAGCCCTTTATTAAAAGGTATACGTGTATACAAGGTATACAACAATTAAAGAGCACAAGTAAAACACCCAAACAATAATCCTATATTCAAAAACAATCCCCCTTCAAGACAAACAAATAAAATCAACAGTGAAAACAGTTCCGTTTTCACCCTTTTGGGTAATTACAGCCACAGTCAGCAGGAGGTGCTGTTGAAACACTGGAGATGTGGAGCCTGCAGTTGTTAGAGTCAGTCGGCAGGGAGTGCTGTTGGATCACTGGTAGTTGCCATGCTGGGGATGAAGATGGGCAATGGACATCCTCCCCCCTCACCGAAATGGGGAAAGCCGAGGGGAAACGGAAAATTCATGGCTCCCAAACACTGGAGAACTCACTCTTTCCCACTGGCTGAGATGCAGGGTGATATGGTTTTTTGTCCCTTTCTGATGGAAATTCAAGCAAAAAGCTCCAAGCTGTAGCTTGTGCTCCAAGCGGCAGCACAGCTACAAGGAGAAGCCATTCTGACCACTCCCGCAGCTCTGGCAGCTCAGGGCACACACACAGATCCAGTACCTCCAGCCCCTCCTCCCAGCTTTTCTAACCCTCCCTGTTTCCCTGGAGACAAAGTGAGGCAATTAACATGGGAATGTAGCCTTACTAGCTCTTTGCTTCTGTAATACTCAGTTGCCTGAATACCTCAGTCAATTCCCCCTCCCCCCCTTCACAGTGGGCAGGGGAAAAAGAAAATTCCAACATAGCTCCAAGAACAAACAAAACCGTGACACAAATATATAAGCTCTTCCAAAATTTGGCATCAAGTCAAATACATTACTTCTTTCAAAATTTGGAATCAAATGTCATCTTTGCATCTATAGTATTTGCTGAAACTAAATAAAACAGAAGTCATGACCATTTAAAAATGACCCTGAAATGAGATAATAATTATTGAAAAATGAGTTGTTCAAAGTATGGGTGTTTTTAATGTCCCAGATTCTTACATATAAAGATAGTCTGTTACACTGTTGCATTAGTCTAGCTGAAGTGCCAGAGATGAGTATTTCTGAAAAGATAAGGATCTATGTTTCTTTATTTCATAATCCAGAAAGGTATCATGTGGAATATGTGTACTTATGCTTGAAAAGGACAAGAAACCTACTGCTTAAAGATTCTTTTCCAAAGGGAATTTTCAGAAGATTTCTGAAGAAGTCAGTGTAAGTTCACCTGTAATCATTCAGTAGCCTCTAGATGTGTTGTAATCAAGTGATCTCTTCTTTGTGTGTATTTAAATAAATGTAATTGCTATCAGTTCTCTAATTCTTTTCCTTCATAGTTGTTTTTTATTGCTCCTCAGCCTTTCTGTGGAAGTGATGTACTCTTTCAAAATTCACCTACTATTTCCCCAGTAGATTGGGGTTTTTAATGACTTTAGCAGCAGAAATTGGTGATTAACTCAAAATTAACACTCTGGGAGTAGAGAAATTCTGATTAAAAAATATGATAAAACAGATAAAGCAGGTCACTGGGAGACAACACTTTGAAATTCAGTCCTGAATTCTGCTAGTAATTTTCTATGTGGTTTTAAACATGTTGCTTCATTCCTCTGTGGCTGAGTTTACCCATCTGTTCATAAAACATATAACTTATCCAACAGAGATGCTACAACATTTAATTTTTAGATTAACTTGCACACTTTGGTTTCTATAAATAAGATTTTCTTTTAAATCTTTGCTGGGATTTTAAAGATCAAACTAATTTGGAATAATTTTATGATGCTTTTGTGGCTTATGGCATAAGCTAGTAGCAACCCTTTTCAAAGGTCACTAAAAACGTCTTCAATTTGCTGTTTAATTTTAATATCTAATGTTCATAATCTCACAAAAAAACTCTTCAAGCTTTCATCTAATCTTGTGGTTAATGGTGGCACAAACTGCAAAGAATATTAATAACTTTCCCTATGTCACAGAATATGCAGTTTCCTGTAAACTTTATTATGAATTACACAAAATCATCCTTAATCCCAATTTAATCCCATAAAATTAGCTTTGCAGTTTTTATTAATCATGGGAGTGCCTTTGTAAGTGCATGACTTCTTACCTCTGTAATGGAAATTAAATTATTTTTAATTGTGTACAGAACAGTGCATTTCATAGTACTATTTATAAATATTGTGATCTTCTCATTTAGGTGGTTATGACAGCGCAGCTGAACCTCCTTTTAAACTTTTTTGTTTTATTTAAACTAATTGATACAGATTTTTTTGCAAATACAGTTTTGTCATGTGTATTTCGCTCTTGTCATGATATTTGTCACAGGACTAATGAATTCTGCTGTTTACTCTCTCATCTGCCTGGAAGCATTATGAAATGGCAATCTTGGGCTTAGCTAGACTAATGCCCCTTTCACATGGTAAACCACACAGGGATGCCTATATAGGCACTGGTAGAATCAGTGCTTTGCCTGTAACTTTTGTTTCCCTGTTTGAAGCCATTTATCCCTCTTCTACTAAGGGCAAAATATAGGGAATAACATCCTCTGCATGCTGCACAGTTTTGCAATAAGAAGCTGCATATATTTGAAATCTGTAATCCTTAGATATGGGCTTGCCAATACCAACTGCAAAAGTCTGCAAAATCTTCCCTGAAGGCCCATCATCTGTTCTTTCTTTCTGGGTTCTGATCCATCATGTCCTTTGTAAGTGTATTGGAAGCTTTAATTTCCTCAGCTGTTGGCTACTAGCCATGTTCCTGTGTGTCCTAGGAGCATATTAGGGACATAGCTGATTTGTCTCTATATACAAGCATTCAGTACAAGAGATAGCCAAGCCCCTGTTTTGTCCACTCAGCTAGGGAATATTTCACTGTTGAGGAAGTTTTATCTTAGGAAAGTTTTGCATACCCTCTGGTACCCAAGCAATTAAATGTGGGGAGGGAAATGATTTCTGCTCCTGAAATCTATAGTTTATTGAGTGATGTGCTTAAATCCTGCTACAAAGAAAACTGACAATCAACGACAATTGCAGTAGGTCGGATGATAAACTGGCATGCAATAGAATCGCTGCAGAACAGGATGGTGGCTTGAAGATGCAGAGAAAATGTGAAGATTACAAGGCAATTTCATTCTAAGTGGGGTCAGTTGAAGTTCATGGACAGTGGCAGAGGGTGCTGTAGAGAGATGACAAAATGCTGAACTGCTCACTCTATTTCCATGTTCCACAGTCTTCACCAGCGACACTATGGCTCCCATGTCCCAGTATTCCATGTCCAGTGCTTTCCAGGAAGAGTGTTACTCAGCCATTACTCATGATTTTGAAAATAAATTTGACACAACTCTATGTATTTTTTATTTTATATAGGCATTTCTAAAATGTTACAGAGAAATTTTCTCTCAGTTCTTTAGTTGTATCATATCTGGGTATCGCTAATTCAAAGCAGAGATGGGACATTGTTATTTATACGCAAGTGTTATCAAAATTATGGAATGATACTGCTAGCTATTCCATTTCAAACATGAAAACATGGTTTTCTTTTAAAACTAATGTAAACCTTCCCTAATAGGCTTGTGGGAACATTTGTCAGAGAGAACACAAGCCAGTTAAGCATTTCTTTATGATGATCCATTTTAGTTCACTACAAATCAGCTATAAATATTGTTCCAATTAAATTGTTATCTGCTACTCTCAGACTAGGTCTTTCAAAGATGAATCTTATCAGAATAAAGAGCTGACAGTACTTTTTAAACTGAACGACACAAGTCAGGCTTACAGTACATAATTTCCAGTGTCCTCCCATACCCTTAATACCTACTGGCTGAAAACTGTTACTTAATTCATTTGGCACTTTCATCCATTTCACTCTGAAGGAGACAACTGGAACTCAACTTCTTTTGAGTCAGACAAGATAAAACTGAATATGTAGCCTAGGAAATCATGCCAAAAGTGTATGTGAACTCTATTTACACAAATAAAAAATAAAAATTACCAGTTCATTCAAAACACTTAAATGTCATATGTGAAGCAATGTTGGGACAAGGGATGTAATTGAGGTAAGAGCTGTGTTATGTTCAATGCCTGTAGTAATGTCTAGATAAACTATCATTCTTTTCCACTTTTTTAAGAGTGCCGAGAGGGAAATGATCAGCCACTGATCAGCCTTTAAATGAACTCCAGAGTTCTATTAAGTCTTTTATGTTCTACAGGATGCAATCATTCCTAATAGTGACTGTCCTTAGCTTTTAGAACTGAATTGAGTGTGTTAACTATAATTTTTTTTTTCTATCTTGCTGCTGAACTCTACTAAAGACCAGCATGCAACTTTTGTTTTATTGAGGAGTATGGATTTTGTCCACCATGCTGTCAGCTTTTCTGATGGAGTCCTCTTTCCATTTTCTTTTTTTGAAGCCAAGGAAATGAAAAACAAGAAATGAAGGAGTGCTGACTCCAGACATGTGAGGTAGTGCGAAGTGTTAAGGCAAGAAAGACACCAGAAACTATTATTCCTCCCTCTTCTGCTGCTGCTTCTAGTCTTTTCCCCCTATGATCCCCACTTCTCAAACAAACAATACCTGGATGTGAGTCCAAGCCACGAGATGGGAAATGAATTAGCCCTTCCTCAGAAGATAAGATGGCCAAGTTCAAAAGGTACGATTGGTTTTTAACATTTACCAAATTTTCCTAAATCATTGCCAGTCTGACAAAGGGAAGAAAAGAGAAGAAGAAAAAATGTCTGGACAGTAACTTGTCATTCATCAGAGAATAGAGTTAACTCTGTATTGTTTAAGCACAGTAGTCACTGGATTAATAACTGGCCAAAACATTTCAGTCTCTCTGAGCCCTTGTATCTCCTGTACTACTTTGTGCTCACACTACCTCCATAAAATCTGTTGCTGTTCAGAGGCCAAAATTAAACAGAGGTTTTTATTAAAAGATTCTTTTTAGTAGATGTGATTTGTTAGGCTGAAGAGGAAACTAAATTTGTTTTTCCAATGTGCAGTTCTAAAAGAGCATCACATGAGTAGTATGCTTTATCATACTTGTTTAGGAGTCCAGATTGACATAATTTTTTAAAAAATACACCAAAATATTATGCAGCAGTGAATCATAGAATCAACCAGGCTGGAAAAGACCTCCAAGATCATCAAGTCCAACCCTTGATCCAACACTGCCACCATTACTAGATCATGGCACTCAGAGCCACATCCAGTCTCATCCTAAAAATTTCCACGGACAGTGAATCCACCACCTCCATTGGCAACCTATTCCAATTACTCTCTGATTACTCTCTCTGGAAAAAATTTCTTCCTAATATCCAACCTAAACTTCCCCTGGAAGATCTTAAGACTGTACCCTCTTGTCCTACTGCTGGTCACCTGGGAGAAGAGACCAACCCCTACCAACCTCCTTCCAGGGAGTTGTAGAGAGTGATGAGATCTCCCCTGAACCTTCTCTTCTCCAGGCTAAACAACCCCAGCTCCCTCAGCCTCTCCTCACAGGACTTGTGTTCAAGTCCCTT
>JAWWMA010000100.1:56127248-56139985 GCA_035041425.1 Mionectes olivaceus | reverse complement strand
AGGAAAGTATTAAGGTTTTGTTTGCTAATTCTTCATTGACTGAGTATGTCTGCTCTTTCTCTGTTTTGGGGTGTTGGGGTTCTTTTTTTTAATATGTATATCGGCCTGAACTGATATATATAAATGTAAATATATATATATTTGGGGTTGTTATTTTGGTTTTCTGACAGTTTTTTGTCCTTCCCTGTGTTTGTGTGGTGGTCAGAGGTGGGGAGAAGATGCCACTGTGGGTTCAGGCACTTGGCTGGGGGCCAGGTCCAAACCACGCACCACGAGAGATCATGACCAGCACAGTATCACAGGATGACTGAGGCTGGAAGGCAGCTCTGGAGATATCTGGTTCAACTTCCTAGTTCAAGCAGGGCTACCTAGAGCAGGTTGATCAGGAGGCCCTCCAGGTGTTTGGTTTTTTTTTTCATGACTCCTTTGAGCAACAATTTCCCATGTTTCACTCCTCTCCCCATAAAAAGAAGTTGCTTTTTAAACAGAATTTCCTATAGGTTTGTTTGTGCCCATTCCTTGTTGACCTGTAGCTGGGTATCACTCAAAAGAATCTGGTTCTATCATCACTGAAATTAGTTCAGTTTAAACTGCTGAAAGACTGCCCAGCAGCCTTTGTTAGCCAGCAGCATCATTAAACAAGAGATCACTATAAAGCCATAGAGTTACTGTATCTGGAAACAAACAGGTGTGACATTTTCACTGACTAAATGAGCTGTATATCAGCCTCTAGACAGATGCTTTGCTCAGTAATAAAGTAGCATCTGTCCAAATATATTTTGGGATATCACGGCTGTGACAGCTGACATCCATAAAGCAAAACTGCCTAGATTATCTACACAATGCCACAAACTCCCACTTGGACATCCCCACTCCTTCCTGGCTAAAGACTTGAGCTGGGAATTACTATTTATTTTCCTGTGGCCTCAGTGAGGATGTTCAGATCCCACTCCCCACAGTAAATTCCTTCTTCATCTCCTTGATCCTCTTGATAGATTTGGACATCTGTTATGGCAATACCAGCAGGGAGTGAGAGATGGGGCCTATTGGTACATTGCCAGGTTGTAGAAGCATAAAACCACTGAGTCATTTCAATGTTATTTATGCAACAAATGTTCTTTTCCTATATTGTGCAGAAATGAGCGTAGAAGAAAAACTGAGAGAATAATTCAAACTTATATGATACCAACCAGGTAAGCCCAGTTGATATGTGCCTGACATCTGTTTTATCTACTCTGTAGTTTTGTTTACTGTTTTTTGTAACCATTTGTTTGATTGTATGAGGTCACCAACTATGAGATGTGAACCCAAAATTACTTTATGAAGTTCAGCTAGTTCCAAAAAAGTGCTGATGAAGTCTCGAGAAGGTGCTAATGTCAGGCACCCAGACTGATTCTGCATTGCTGGAAGAACTCGCTGCCAAGTCAGAATGTCTGCATCCATCTGAGGACAACATTGTAATGAAAAGCTAAAAGCAGTGCAAAGTACAGATTGCATCTGATTTTGTCCAACAGAGAGAAAATGAGATCACCTGCACCACCTAGGACTTTAGGAGTTATTTGGAAGGGGGAGGCCCTTTTTTAGATGGTGGTAAGTTTGCCATCTTGAGGAAATTTAGTAGCAATGGTAAATCATGGTTTGGACATTAATTTTTCTTCCCTGTACTTCAGGGGGCACTGACATTTTTGAATGAAATTTCGGTATTTACAGTCTTGATTAATCAGAACTCCTGTCATCATACATGGAGTAAGATTTTTATCTTTCAATTTGGAAGAAGTCAAATATATTTGCAAAAGTGTTCACCTCCACTGCCAAAACATTTTACTGTTTCATACTGGCCATTGATGGGAATGTGTCTCTGCAGATGAAAATGCTACTTTACTGCAAAAGCCAGAAGGTAATCAAGGAAAAAGAATGGGAGGAAGTGACTTCACTAAAGAAATAAGATTGTTATCTTATAAGTATGTATCTCACTGGCTGTGGACTGGAACTGTCCTGTTCTTTGAGTTTAAGTAGAGAGCATAAGACATGTACTCCTAAATATAGAATGTGTACTACAAACCCTATGTTCCCTTTTGTCTCTTTTTGCTTTCATTTTATGCATGAAAGAGACAGTGATTTTCTTGTAAGAATACAGGTATGCACTGTTAAGGTATTGACAATACCAGAAGTTTTGTACTCTTTATAAGTAGCAAAGGGATTCAGAGGGATTCCAGAGCTTTTGTTCTGTTGAAAGAAATTAATTTGGTGACTGTTGTGAAATTTAAATGTAGCAAGTGTTTCTGCGAAGAAATACCAGATGCTGTTATGACTCTGTATTTCTCTACATCTACAAAAGGTAATCCATACATATAATAGGTACAATACAGGTTAGAAAAACTTTCAGTGCTGCTAACATTTTCAGGTCAGTGACAAAATAGTAATAAAAATGTCTGTAGATTAAATAACAATCATCAAATATTAAAAATATCCTCTAATATATAGCAGCACAGTAAACCACAAATCTGTAATTAGTGCAACTTTTACTTTTGCTTGTCACTTGTGATGTCTCATAAAACTGAGCAGACACTGTGTGGGAGTAATAGATGCCTTCCATGAACACACTTATCTCTTCCCCTTTTCACAGGGGGAATTGCAGACACATGCCCGTTCTCTTTTCCATCCTCCAGAGTAATGTTTCTTTAGGGGCCGTATTTCACAGGGCCAGTTTTGATCCTGTCTTCATGCTATGTTTATTGATGCTGCCTGAGTGAGTAGGGCCAAAAGGCTTCTGATGTGTCTAAGATATTCAGTAAAATCAGGAAGACGAGAAATACATCTTTTAGATAGACTTTTCTATAATAAAAATATAGCTCCCTGTGTGACATTTAAAAATGAAGATATTAATGCATGTTGCTATATTTTGTTTGTTTTGCCATGTTTATTTTGCTTAGAATTACAATACTAGCTAGAAATGCACTAAACTTTATGTTTGAAGATCTGAACAAAAAACTGCATATAGAGTAAATGCTAGTGAATACATCCATGACAGTTTGTGTTTTGTAGCATGTATTCTTTTACTGCCATACCCTTGATTCTGTCAAAGGTTTTCTGTTTAAAACAAGTGACATTTTTAACAGTGTGACAGTTCAGCACTTGTAAATGTGAATACCTGTAGAACCTGAATACCTGTGAATACCCGTAAATGTAAATACCTTTGCTAACATTGCACTGCACAAGAAAAACTTCTGGAGTACCAATGGCCTATATACACACTCTGTTTCTCCCACACTATAATGTTAGTATTGATAAAAGCAACTGGAATTATGTCTGCAACTGTTCTTTTGAACCAGCTCCTTTTCTGAAAAGAATTCTTATAAAATACTTAAACTATCTTCCTGCCATCTCAGTAGTAATGCTGCTAAAATGTTTGTTTTAAAACAGATTCAATCTCAATCTTTTAAATGGATCACTTCATATAACATCATGCTTTTCTTTTCTTTTCTGCTCTTTGGAAACCTTTCCTTAACTGACTCTGCAAATCCCACTCAATTTTCTAAGCTGATATGTATTTTAAAAGTTACTCTCATTTCATGAACATCTATTGTCAGTGCCCATGGTTCACCTCACACCAAACAATCATCAATTGTCACTACACAAGGTTCTGTTCTGTCACTGTAGATGATATAGTGCAGATGTACAGAGATAAGATACACCAAATGGTCACATCTGAAGCTGTTTTAATCAGCGAAAGCATGCTGGCTATAAGAGAGATATGTCATTTAATGCTGGCTAGGTGTTTACTTTGGAATGAAACATAGTTTGGGTTTTCCTTTAAAGTGGAATCTTTATTCCTCAGAATATGTACAACTGTCTCACTGCCAGATAATTAATATATGTTTAAAGTGACTAGGATAATTAGATGATTAATTTCCTGTGAAGTTTTTTCTTTTTCATCAGTTAATTTGTTATTTTAGGAAAAGATGTGTAGCTTTTAACTTTCTTTCACCTTAGTTTGTCTACACTATGTGATGCAGTGTCATAAACAGATATTTGACCTAGGTGTGAGCAAGGTTTCTTGTGCGCTAGCAGAAGCATCATGATATTCTGATGTATTATCTGAACCTCCTCTGAGTGCAAAATAGGCCCCTGGGATTATTACACTAAATTGCCAATACTGCCAATACTAATGCTGGTTACTGCACAGCATTGTTCTACTCTTGATATATGTTCAGATAAGGAACCTCAAAATTTTGAGAAGCACCTGATTCTCTTTGGATATCTTGGGGTCGTTAAGAGAAACCTACGTCACTGAAGCTTTAAATTTGTGGTAATAGTAAACAAAACTTTTGAAAAATAGAAACATGTTACACTCTTTTTTTCCCTCTTTTGTGTCACAGCAGTAGTGGTGGCTCTGTTGCTGGTTGAATTTCAGACTGTCATTAATTTAATACAAAAATTTATAGTGCACATCTGGTCTTCTTTCTGTCTGTCACAGACCATTCTGACCCAAGAGCTTTGCCCTGGTAGGTGGTTAACAAGTATGAGAAAAAGTAAAGTATACCATCTACTTCCTTTTGTGTTTGCCCATAATTTGTTTTCAAGTTGTTTATTCACTATGCAGGGCCAAGAGCTTCAGTGTGGTCAAAAGTACGTAGGAAGATAGATTTGATGGCACAACTTCCATAAACTGCCGAGTAGTCTTGACACACCAGGCAGCATGGTCTGGATGAAAATATTGTATCACAGCTTTCAGTCTGGCTGGGAGTCTACTTGGAGGGTTGTTTTTAACAACTTCGTGCCATTGTAAGAATGGAAGGGGAATGCAGCTGGATTCTGCAAGGGCTGTGCTGATCCTGCTGTCATTCAGTGGTTTTGTTATTGGACAGACATTACTAGAAGGTGTAAAGAGCAGGAAATATTCTGCTGGTGTGAGGTTTTGAAATCATGTGATGTGGAGAAACAATCCGGAAAAGATAAATTTGCATTTGACATGGGCAAATCCCTTGGTAGGGATGCACAGCTAGACAGCTGCAGGACGTAGTGTTGGCACTATGGCTGCCTACGGGTTCAGGGGTGTCCGGACTGTAAATTGAATGTGACACCTTACTGCCATCTTACAAGGCAAATATCATCCTGGAAAACAGAATGAAGAATAATTTGAGATAAGTGGTGATATAACAATTTCCTATGCAAAATGAGCAACATATTAGCATAGATTCAGTTACTTCACCCTGAGGGAGACTTGGATCACCTGAAACTTTACAGCAGGACAAAACTCAAAGGCACGCAGAAAATATTTCCTACAAAAAGACTTGTAGGTTCCAGATTGTTTAGACTGAAGAGCAAACAGTGGAGGAGGTGCATGTGAAAGGAGTCTCAACTTTGTAAGAGAAATAGAATTTCATTGAAGCAAGATTTATGATCAGGCTACCAATGAAACATAAAGCTATATACAAAGATTATTTATCCACACTCGCTAATTTAGTATTTATCAAAAAATATGGCATTATTTTATTCTACTTGGAAATTTTGAAAATATCTAGGTACTGCAAATGTTACAATTTGGTTAGATGTCTCCTCTGCCTGTGATGAGGGCAATGACTCTGCAGCTTTTGCCAAAATTTGCCCTGACACATGAATAATTCCCTTGCAGGAAATGAGTTATGCCTTTTGTGATTGAGAGAGGTCATATATATTCAGTTATGCAGCTGAAATACCTCCTCAACAACCTGGAAACAGCTTCCACCAGCCCTGGAACAGCCAACTTTATTAAATCAGTCTTTATGTATTTGTGTGGACTCATCAAAGAGTGCTCTAGTGTACAGTGTGGAATATAAATTGGAACAATAAGCTAGAGAATTTATAGGGCATTTACATTTCTCAAAATAGATGTTTCACTTGGAAAGCTCTCCCTGTTATGGAATAATTGTCATGGATGTACTCTATATAAGAACACATGTTACAGACATCACATTTTATATAGTCAGTTTTATGTTCAGAAGGGACTATATGTTTCTATGGAGGAAGGGCCATTTTTGAAACATTTTTAAAATGCATTTATCAAGACTTAATCTTTAAAATGTATTTATCAAGACTTAATTTATTACTTGTCATATATTTCATTCCACCTCAGAGTGAAAACCCAAGATACTGAAGCTCTTGTAGAAACTAATTTTTTCCAATTATTAAAATGAAACACAAAATGAAAGTACAAAATTGTATTTGTTGGCTCTATTTTTTTTATTTATAATTGGATTTCAAAAGTTTTTCTTATGACCTCTTTCCTCTCCCCAGGCTCTGTTCAAGCTGCATGGCTCCCTGAGATTAGTTCAGTTGGTTAGAGCCTGCCGTTAGTAATTCCAAGGTTGTAGGTTTGATTCCTGGATGGACCATTCACTTGAGATTTGGACTCAGTCATGCTTTTGGTCCCTTCCAACTCAGAATATTCTGCGATATCTGTGAAAAGCTCAGGCTAATGTTCCCAGGGACACAGTGTGTGGATGGATCCTTAGGAATGAGGCGTGCTGAACTGAGTCCTGTCATTCTTAGTGACTTTCAAACTTCTGAAGAACAAAAGACAAATCCCTTGAGTACAGCAATCCCGAGGACATTGTTCTTTTGCAAGTTTTTGGTGGTGGTAGTGAAAATAAAAATCTTTTTCCATTTGACAAGACTTCATATCAGTTTTTGGGTCCTGTCTCTGAAAGGAAAAGAACAGTAGTTTTAATTTAACTGTTATATAACTTAAAGTCTATGTGATTTGCAAGAGATTTGTGATTTATAAAAGAAATTCAAGTTTAACTGCAAAATATGTTGTCTGTTCTGCAGAGACTTTTAATCACCGAATATGCTGATTTGGAAGGCAGCCATAAGGATCATCAAGTCCAACCCTTAGACCTCCACAGGACTCTTAGAGTCACACCATGTGCCTTAGAGTATCATTCAAACACTTTTTGAACTCTGTCGGGCTCAGTGCTATGGCCACTTCCCTGGGGAGCCTGCTCCAGTGCCCAGTCAACCTCTGGGTGAAGAACCTTTTTCTAATATCCAACCTAAACCTCCCCAACACAACTTCAGGACATTCCCTCAGGTCTTGTCACTGGCCAGTACAGAGAAGAGATCAGTGCCTGCCCTTCCTCTTCCCCTCACGAGGAAGTTGTGACTGCAATGAGGTCTCCCCCCGTCTCCTCTTCTCCAGGGTTAACACACCAAGTGACCTCAGGTGCTCCTCATACAGCTTCCCCTCAAGGCCCTTCATCATCTTTGTTGCCCTCCTTTGGGCTCTCTGTAATAGCTTAATGTCTTTTTTATATTGTGGCACCCCAAACTGCACACAATATTCCAGTTGAGGCCTCTCCAGGGCAGAGCAGAGCAGGACAATCCCCACCTCGACCAGCTGGTGATGCTTTCTTCGATGTGCCCCCAGGGCATGCTTGGCGTCCTGACTGCCAGGGCACTACTGACTCATGTTAAACTTGCCAAGCATCCCAGGTCCAGAGTTGCCCCATGCCAGGTGCAGAATCCAGCACTTTACCTTATTGAACTTCATCTGGTTGGTGATTGCCCAGTCCTCTAATTTGTTGAGGTCTCTCTGCAGGGCCTCCCTGCCTTTGAGGGAATCAACAGCTCCTCCTGGTTTTGTGTCATCTGCAAACTTGCTTATAGTACCCTCCAGTCCTGTGTCCAAGATGAAGATGTTGAAGAGCATTCACTGTGACCCTCTGTGCTCAAACCCATGAGCCAATTGCTCACCCATGTGATGTGTTTATCCAGCGGTGTGCTAGACATTTTGTCCAGAAGGATTCTGCCAGAGACAGTATCGAAAGTTTCACTGAAATCCTAAAAGATTACATCAGCTGGCTTCCCCTCAGCAGCTAGGTGGGTTACCTTCTCATAAAAGGAAGTCATGTTTGATCAGCAGGACTTTTCCCCTCATGAAGCCGTGCTGGCTGTGACCAGTGACTGCATTGTCTTTCAGGTGCTTTTCAGTACTTCCCAGAATAATTTTCTCCATAATTTTATCAGGCACTGAAGTGAGACTGGTAGGCCTGTAGATTCCAGAGTCCTCCTTCTTGCAGTTTTTGAAAATCAGGACAACGTCCACCAACTTCCAGTCAGCTGTGGCTGCTCCAGATTCCTAAGACCACTCAAAAATCATGTACTTTAGGGTTTCCTCAAAGTTTTATGTGTAGTTTCAGTGAGAAAGAACAGATTACCTCAAATACATATGAAAAAATCCTGTATTTAAGCTTCATGTTTTGAATATATTTTATTCAAAATTATATATTTATTATTATTTAATTCAGGAGACCCTTCTGGTGAATTTACTTTAGAACCTTGGGATAAAATTCATGTCATCTGTCTGTAACTGGCTGAAAGTAAAGTTTCTGTTCTAAGTTCATAGCATTAAGGTACTCTTGTAGTCCATGAAGACAAGCATTTTCAGCAGAACTTAATTTCCTTGTTAAATCAATATGTAAAACTGCTGGAATTAACACCTAGTATGGATTTTGGAAGGTAAGAGTCAAATTAGATTAATCCCACTGGTTTATGTCTTTTTATTTATTTTGTACATTTATGAACAACTTTGTTTAGTGTTCTCACACCCTTGCTATAGATGGCATCAACATTGCTCTGTTATATTGTATAACTTAATTACTATGTTAAAATAAAATTCAGACTCTGTGGTTGAATTTAGTGGGAATACTTGTCTGAGTTTTCAGACCTTTCAACGTTAGCCTGAGGAGTCCCCACTCCTAGTTTGAAATGTCAAAACTCCAGGAATAGGACTCCTAAAAGAAATTATCTCTGTGAAACATATCTCAGTGGTTTAATTGGTATTTAATTTCAGTTTTCTACTCATTTAAGAGAGAATTAGTTTTGTGAAGAACCTTGGCACAGATTAAGTCTGTTTATCTCTTTGGTGCTGTAAGAATATTGGTCTGTTACTTCACTTTTTTTGGTGGATTTGATGGTAATCCAAGTATTTTACCTCTGTAGATGGATTCACGTATGGATCACAGACTCGTTCTTATATGAGTCTTAAAAATGTTTCTGTGTTTACTGAACTTCTTGGTTGATATTTTGTAATGGACTTCTGAAATGGAGGTTCCTTGATCCACTTACTGTTGATGTAATAACTTTTAGAGACAGCATTGGAGAGTGTATCTTTGCTTGTCATACTAAATATTTGCAGGGCTATCTTTTTGTTTTGTTTTGTTTTAAGTATAGTGATTTTCTGTATTATTTTCAATTTGATATTGTATATTGAGTGATATTTTTATTTGGGTGTAAACTCTCAGTGGATGTCATCCACACTGTAGTGCCTTTTTCTAAGGATCCTGTGAAGTGTAACTTGACCTACTATGTCATATCAGATATCAGATCTTTGGCACTTGCTCTTAAGTCATCCTATTAGATTAACAAATATTCCTACAGGAAACTGTCTAGAGTTGCATGTACTCAATGTATAAAGGCCCTATAATATGCCTCGATTTTTCTTGTAAATGGTCCTAAATACATATTTCAGGAAAATTAATATTACAGATTAGTAAAGATTAGGATGATGCATTTTTCTTACTTGCTGTCATATAAGAAATGTAGAGTTGGGAGTTCTGTTTAAATAAAGGAAGCAAAATTGCTTTTTTTCTTGGCAGCACTTACAGTGTACCCAGTGACACTTCTTTCCCCGCCCCCCGCAACTGTGATGGAACTGCAGTGGAAAACTTACTTGAATTAATTGTGTTCACAGTGATTTTTTAGATGATTGACTAAGCATGAAACTCATGGAACCGTTAAAAGTTAAAGACAAACCTTGTTGGAAGGCAACACAAGGAAAGAAGGCCCAACTTAATCTATCATGATTCAGTGAGCTGTACAGCATGAGGGGAGTTCAGACAAAACTCTTGCATCAGGTAAAGGGATATTTGATTTTATGCCATTTTATAGGTAAAAGAAATAGTACTATTATGCAAAAGATAGTCTAATACAAATAAAAGATCTTGGGGCATTCTTGCAGATAGTGTCAGGCTCAGAACCATTTCTGTCTTCCAGCTTGTGTGGTCAAGCTGTGCAAACATCAGTTCTCTGTAATTTTCAAAGTTGCTTCTTTTTACTTTTTATCAGTTCCACATTGCTGTTTTAAAGTAAGTACATGTCATCAGAAACTGAATACGACACTATATAAATGAAAAAATTGAAACTGAACAAGAGTTTTCAGTGAATAAAAATTAAACCCTAAATTTCTGTTAGTTCTGTCAGGTACCTCATACTGAAGACAGAAGACTTGGTTTTCTAGCAGTCAAAATTAAGAACTTAATTCAAGAATGACTAGTAAGAAATTGATAATACAGATGATGGCTTGGAAAATCTCTTTATCTTGCCATTCCTGAGAAGTAGTAACAATTAAAAAAAAATAGGAGAAAATGGGGATATAGATAAACCTATTCCAAAACCTTTCTGTGTTTATAATATTATTCACAAAAAAGGGTAATTTACCTGAAAAACATTGATACTTTGTTTTTTTTCATTATATGCAATTTCATATACATACGGAGAAACAGTCCAGTAAATCAACTTAAATGTGAGTACGACAGAGCACCCACAGAACAGAACACACAGAACAAGCTGCCCAGAGAGGTTCTGGGGTCTTCTTCCTTGGTAATATTCAAAATCCTCCTGGACAAAATCTTCTGCAACCTGCTCTGGGTGAAACTGCTTTAACCAGGCGATTGAACTAGATGATCTTCAGTGCTCCCTTCCAACTCCAACCATTCTGCAATTCTGTAACTCTGTGAAATTACTGTATGGATGGATAGCATATTTTAGTATCAAAGTCTTGAAAATGTCACAGAAACTGTGTCTTTATACAATCTAGAGCAGTGCTTGGTCTCTTATAACAAAGCATGAATGACCAAAGAAATTTCAATTGCCAAATTTACTGTATCCAGGAAGTTTTATTCACTATATTCCTACATGTATATAACAGTCCAAGTATATCTTTTCAGTGACTTAGAAGGGTATACACGGTGAAACTTAGAATAACAGAGAAGAAATGCTAGTGGTAAGGAAGTTGGAGAAATTATGAATTCTGAGGTTGAAATGTTTTTTTGCAGACAAGTTGTTTTGCATTAAATGGAAGGAAATTTTAGGAGTCTTTGTTCCAATGACAGAATTAACTTCCTCAAAAGTCTGTTCTCCTTCTGTCAGCAACCAACCAACCAACCAACCAACCAACCAATCACACACAAAAGAGTAAATTTCTTAAGGTTTTTATTTCATTAAAAGGATAAAATATGTTCCAGGACAGTGCTGTCAACCAGATGTTGCTGTCATCTTACTAGCCCAAAAAAAAACCAAAAAGAGCATTACTTTATCACCAAAACTGAGACTTACAAATAAATATTTCTGTAATAATGAAAGAGAGGAACTTTTTTTGCAGTCACTCTGAAATTCAGCAAACTTTTCTCAGCTGACTTATAATAGTAGCCTGTTGACAGCTATACAAAAATGAGGGCTGTCTTAACAGGAAAGATAGTGTCATCATGCTACAAACTCTGTGAGAAAGCAGAAAGATTGGAAAGACCTTTTGGTCTGTTTTGTGGGTGACCTGTCAAAGGGGACTGCAGTACTCCATTTTTCAGGCTCAGTAATTGTCCTGAAAGAAAATATATCATTTCTCTCCTGCCCATGTAATATGGCTTTCAGGAAAAATTATTGTGTAGAAGAACAGAGAAGCAGCATAATTTCAATTTGGTTTCCAACTGAAAAATGAGTTTTCACAGAAGTTAAAATGCCAAGAGAAATCCCTGCTTTCTTCAGTTATTGTATTTTTCTTGTTTTGTACTTCATCAGAAAGCACGGAGATGATCCGTCAGGAAGAAAATCCAGTGGAACTGGTCAGATTTTAAAAGATATTAAGATCCTCAATGCCCATTCATGTCAGTAAGAACTAGAAACTAAAATCTAAAATATGCTACCTCCCAAAAATCTTCCAAAAATCAAATAGTGAGGTATACTGGTGAGACAGTGGTGAGACAATGAATATTTCTGGAATTGGTTTTCTGACAAAAAGCTGTAACTAATCAGGAATTACATGCTGCGGTAGTGATAGACATAGCAGGAAAAGTACATATCCTTGTTTGAAAGGTTTCTACTGCAATTAGTAGTTTTTGATGTCTCTTGGATCTTTCCCTGCTTTTGAAACATATTTTTTAAAATTCAGGAGGCATATTTGAGCTGAACATTTTATATTGTACCTACCCTGTTATGTTTCCCCTTTCTGTGATACTGGGGAGTGGGTGCATAGATGATGGTACCTAATGATGAGTAAACTTACCTGTACTATGTATACAACATGACAGAAAATTGTTTACAAGATAAGAGTAACTCCTGGGTGATAGCTCAGGTCTGCATTTCTGCATTCAAAAGTATCTATCACTGGGTTCTTCTGTGTCTCAAAAGAGGACAAGGAACTTTTTCCTGGAAACTAACATGGCTGTAAATGAGAATTTTACACTGAGGTTTAGCTTTTGAATTGTTCAATCCTGTAATAAGGCTTCCTTCTTATGCAGTTTGGTTCAGAGTGTGTGTTTCCATCACAAGGGATACAAAGGAGCCTTTCTTTAGAGGGGTTTAATGATGTGTGCTGGTTTAAAAGTTAACCAGCAGGGGAAATGGACTCAATTCAAAAGAGAGATTATAAGTCAGAATAACAATTTAATAAAATAATACAATAAGCATGATTATACAGACAA
>JAWWMA010000100.1:56108495-56127002 GCA_035041425.1 Mionectes olivaceus | reverse complement strand
CAGGTTTGGGTTACACCCATCCAGTGATGAACTGGTCCCAGCTGTTCTGACTATGACATGATGAAATGGAAAGCTATGTATTTTGGATTCTCCAAGCACAGTAAACCTCCCCCAGATCAACATAGTTGTCTGAGCATATACAAGGTTTCCAAAAAAACCACCAGTTTATACTTAAACTCCTGACTGTCAAGCAAGTTATATTTCCTTTCTTTTTTTTTAGTTTTCTTAAGATCACATTACAAGGACATTAATAGTTGCATGTTGACTTCTGGTTCCTGATTTTTTTTTGTGGCTTCCCAACATACGTATCAACATACACATAGACATTAATCTATAACCAAAAGGATGAATGAAGAGTGCAGCAGGCATGATGCAGACCACGGTATATGAAAATCTACTTCTCTCCATTGCTGTGCTTTTCCTTGATCTAACCAGGAATACGTGCAAAACCATATAAAATTACTGGGGCTGCTCACCTGCTTTAGAAGTATAAAATTAAATATATCACATTTTAGGAGAGACTCTGTCTTCCTCTTTCTGATGCAAATCTTGGAGTATCTAGTTTGAGTACTAATCTAGGAGCAAAACCATTCTGCTGGTATTTTTGATATATCTCTACTTCTATGAATTGCTCAGTCTTGATACTCTGTGGTTGCTACTTGGTAGCTGCAACATTTATGCATACAAATAATTCTCGTAGAGAAAAGCTACTGGTTCTGGAAGAATCAGCCCATGACTCCACTAGCTGCTTTTTAGGAAGCTTTCCATGAGCAGGCATGCTTTCCTGTTCTGCCTTTATGGCACATGGCAGAGCTGATCCTGCCTAGGGCTGCTGGCAAGTATAGTTCTGCAAACATTCATTAGTATGACAAACAGAATACTGAGGCAAAATGAGGACAAAATGATTGTGCAAGCAGCTTTAACTGAGGTGAAAGAAGTACTCTAAGTTTAAGTCATTTGTCCAGCATCTTAGTACCAGAATTCAGTATTCCTAACAATAATTTGCAGTAGTAAGAGTCAGATAGTGCCAGGCTTAGAAGCAAATGTGGACCTGATAAGAAGGTTATCCACCATAAAGACAGACACTGGTGAAGTGTGAATAAGTAACTCTTATCTACTTACTATTTATCTTTTATGTCTTTATCTGTTCTATTTCATCCCCTCACAAAGCATAATTGGAAATGACATTTCTAGGCCTGAAACTATGAAGAAAAATATGCAAAAATAGTTTCATTGTAAGTAAACAACAATAGCATTGTCCTTAGGATTTCATTTCATGTTGTCCTTAGGTCTTAAAGACCACCAGCAGAGAGAAAATTAAAAAGTCTGCAGAAATTGGAGCTTACTTTCATGTTGTTTCACACTTCTAGGTTGTGAGCAACTGTGTGCTGAAGGGCAAAGAAGGAGAGGGAAAGTGGAGGGGAGAGAGGTGACTTTCTTATGGTCTAGATATCTATAAAAGACTGAACTGGAATTTCCGCTGCAGCAGACTTTTATCAGCCTGCTTTTATTGCCTAAGCAGTAGTAGCTCAGTTTTTATAGGGTTCTGAGTGGAGCTGGCTGGTTACTATTTAAAATTTTGGAATTCTTTTTCATCAGAAAACGAATGATGAAAAGAAAAATATTTTTTAGCAAGTCACCAGCTGTGATGAGATTCTTGTTAGCCTTTTTGTGCATTCTTAATGTTTTGAAGGTTCAGAGTGTTCTTGTAGCTTTCTTAAAAATGAAACTGAAGTCCAAAAGTAAGCTTTTTACATAATAGGATTATAGATATTTCTGCTAGTTATAGAACAGAAATATTGAAAAAAATGAGATAGCAGAAAAACCACAAGCATATTTATTGTGACCAATCAGAAATTATTTCTGGGTGTATGGTTTACATTATATGATTATGTTATTTCATGGTTTACAATTTTGAGAGTTTGTCTTTTTTGGAATTGCTTCGGTGAAAACCTGCATCTTTTTTAAAACAAAAACATTTTTTCTATTTGACTGAGGTCACTGTGTTAAATATCAGAATTAAGAGGAACCTAATAATAACAGATAATTTACCAGTATACTGGAGCTATTTTTTTTCTTACAAAATATTAAAAGGGTCTTGTATTGGGAACTTTCTTGAGATAACATATAAGAAATGGCTTTAATGTTTCCGTAGTGTATTTTTTTAAAAAATACATTTTTGATAACTTGATGTTATGGAACTTAATGATGAGATATTTATACTGGAGGGAAAATTAGCCTGTCCAGCCTCCCCAGTGAAGTGGGGCCAGCATCAGGTTACTCAGGAACTGGCTCACTTGTGTTTTGAGCATGTTCTAGGATGGATACTCAGCAGCCCCTGTTGACAATGAGCTTTCTCTGCTACAACCTGTGTTAGTAAACCCTTACTCTCATTGCGCACCTCTCAGAAGTGTCTTAGGTAACGCAAAACAGCTGCTAGATTTCTCACTTGGCCTTCTTTTCTTCAGGTTCATTTTCAGATTTTCACACCACTTTTTTAAGATTCATGAATGAGTGTGGCATGGGACTAGCTCTGATATGTGAATCTTGATGTGATCGTGGTTTCAATCTACACCAGTACTATGCAAACACTGTTGTATGCTCCCTCTCTGACCTCACAGAACTAACTTATTTTGGTGGTAACTGCCTGCTAATGTGGATGAAGGTACATGCAAAATAAACCTGGATTGGTAGCAGAAAGTCTAAAGTCACTCAGACCTAGAAGAAAGAAAAAGACTGAGAAAAGTGGGAAAGGTTTCCTTTTATTTTTCAGTTCAAACTAACATGAGAACAGTTTGCAAAAGATTTGTTCTTATAGGTGCACCAATCTCATCAATGATTTTACATAAGCAATTGATATGATGGACTACAGGGGTAAAATTTTTATTTCAGGCAATATTTATGTAAGGAAATATTTGGGGCAGCCTTATACAATATTGATGCTACTGTAGAAAGCCTAAAGATTTAGTGGTCTACTGGGAGAAAACTGGCAAGGTTTGTGTATAATATGCTTAGAATCAAACTATATCCACACCAGCATCCAGCCTGAAGTGATTTGTCTTCTGAATAATGGGATTAATAATGAAACTGCCTAGGGGCAAAATCATGCTGTGCTTCACATTCCTTCATCTTGCCCAGTTATCTCTACATGACTGAAAAGAACACACAGAAATTATACTGACAATGGGCTACATGACCAACAAGACAAATGCAGAAAATTGTTACATTATGGTCAAAATATACAAAGCAAAAAAAGTAAATTTTAAATTTTAAGTTTGTTCTCAGAGGAAAAAAATATTCTCTAAAAGGCAGTTTTAACAGAAAGCAGTGTACTGTTACAGATTCAGAAAATTACAAGGCCTTACTTTCTCTAAGAGGAAGAGAGTCAGCCTTCTGTTCTACTTGCTAAGATTCTTTTCTTCTCTCAAATTGTCACATCAAAGCAGTTCGGTATATGTAAATTCTAGGAAGCCTAATATTCTAAAAGATTCGATTGCCAATTTTTAAGACGTAACAAAAGGTGGCAAAGCAGCAATGGTTATTTATATGGTTATATAATAATACAAAGACTATGTGGGACTGAGAACATATACAGTGTTGACAGCTACAATGTGATCTGAGAACATGTAAAGCAATTTCAGATATACCTCTGTGGAGTTGATTTGACAATGAAAAGTGTCTGTACATCGCTGTGGTTCAAATCGAAATTTCCTTGGAAACTCTGTCAAAACAAGGAGGAGTTTACTCAAAGCTTCACCAACATCTGTAAAGAAAAATGAAAGTCAGTTTTCTTGATTCCTGACCCGTACATCCACATTTTTTGATCTCACCTATGTGCCGGAAACTACATGTAATCTGTGCAATCTATCACAGCAGTGTTTAAAACTAATTATTCACAGCTATAAATAGTGTATTTGATGAAAAGGTGGGGGGTAAAGTGTCCTGGGATAGACTTCCTTCTGTTTGCTCTGCTTGATGGATGAGATCTTCCACTGGCAGAAAGCAGTGAGGGCTGGTGTTTTTAAGGTACTAGTTCACATAAACTAGGAGTTTGGCATTATGGAGAGTTCGAAACGGGTGTTCAGTTTGAGGCAGATTTTGAAAGCAGACACCAAATACATACACCAGGGTATTTTGCAGCATGCTGTAGGACTACAGTGCAGATTTGTCAGTTCTTCGAAACACACAGGAAAAATCACTTTTATTTAAACAAGAAAGTCTTGGTTTTCACAGAAGTGGGAAGGGACTCTTGAATATATTACAGTTAAAATTCACATAAATCTTTGAAATGTATCCAGTTTTAACACAAAAAAGCCCAAACAAACATGTGTAAGGATAGTAGACTTTAATACTTCTTTCCTTTTTTTAGGGTAATGTAAACAGATTCACACATGAGGCAAAAATTTTGTTACTCTCAGGTGTGTGAAATAATAGATTCATCTGAGGTAATCACATTTCACAAATGTGTTTTATTTCCTGAAGAATGACTGATCCTTGACAGTTTCATTGGCATTGTTCAGTTGGCAAGTGATTGCCTTCCTTCAACCAAAAAAACTGCATACCACAAATCTGTACAAGCATGATAGTGAAAAAAAACCCATGATGTTTGGTTCTTTTTCAAATTTTTAAATTTTTTTTGGTAGGAATGCACAGAATATTTTTTTTCTGTTTTGTTTTTGAAATTATATGAAGTAGAAAGAAAAGCATTTAAAGATAATACAACTATAAAAAAGTAAGAAAATTAACTTCAGTGATGGAGGGAAGAGAGGTGAGTTCTAAAAGCCCCTTAGTTTCAAAATGTCAGTTGAAGCTGTTCTGTTCTATGTAGAATAAGTAAATAAGCCACAGAAACAGAGTCAAGATAGAGAATAGCCTTTCTCTTTCTCATAGGAGGTAAAATATGCCTTTCTGTTTAAAAATAAATCTAAGTATCCTTAAATGTTATGTTTTTTCTGTAATTTTGTGAGAAAAGCTGTGAGTTGTGTAAAAAAAGAGCAGACAAACACAATGTCACAAGGTACTTCCACTAAGGCAGAGAAAGTAGCCAAATGTATCTCAAACTGCAATTTCATGAACAGTAGAAAATATTAGTCATTGGAAGATTAAAAAAAATCACCAAATGTTAACTGAAATTGCATCGTGGAGTTTCTAATGATACAATAGAACTTTTAACAGTGCTTGACAGACTGCCTCTGTCTTAATTTTTTGCATACTTGAAACTATCTCTAATCACTTTAGTTACAGCTTTTTAAAGGACTGGAATCACATAGAGTATGCTTATCACCTTTTAAATATCTCAGATCAAGTTTTGATCCTGAATTTCCTGTTAAGAATTATGTAAATCAAAAATCTTAAGAAACTATTATAGGAATTATAAGGCCTATTTTTATAAACTGTACCTTGGTTCTTTGAAGATTTCTATTCTATTAAAGATAAAAGGATGCTTTGTAATGTTAGAGTGATAAGTAGATATGAGTTTTTTGTGATTTCCTATAGGTGAATATTCTGATTACAACTTTGAATTGCTAGCTGCTATGGCATTAAATGCTCTTGAGGGATTTTATCTATTCCTTCATATTTTTTATGCATTTTAAAATGCTGTTTAGTTCCCAGAGTTAAATTTAGAGCTTGTGTTAAGTAAAAGTGTAATAGATAGTTATCATTTTTTGCAATACAGATTACTTTGACTTATGCCTACAGCTTTGAGCTTTGTAGGGAACTTAATTTGCAAATTACTAAACCTGTGTTTTATTGCTCTATTACCATTAGTGACAGGCTGGGTACCATTGTGACAGGTTACTGTTACAAGTTTAGCTTTTGGTCTAGGATTACATAATTAACAACAAATGACATTATTATAAAATAAAATAAAGAATTAGCTAGCAGTTTACAAATCATTTAAGCTTAACTAAGGCTAAAGAACTCTGATAGAGGAAGACTAAGGGGGACCACAGTGACACAGGATATTAATACAGGCAAAAGTAATTTTTAAGCATAGAGATCTTTTGGAAAGTCATTTGCACTGTCCAGTCATTAAATTGTTTTTTCTTTGCTGTGTTAATTCACCTTAGCTTCTCCTACTTTGATGTACTGCCTTTGCAATGCTAATATTTAGGCTGAACAAAAATACTTATGCATCAGAATTACGTATTTTGCCACATTTTTTGCTGAATACTGGTATAAATAAATCAGAATAAAAGAACTGTTTATGCAGAAAGAAAAGACTAAATTAATTTACGTAGCCCTCTCCTTCTTTCCAGAATCGGCAAATGAACACTAATTTCTTTGTGATATCTTTAATGTCACATCCAATATTTAAAGACTTTGAATGACTGAAAATCCAGCATCCCTAGAGAGGTTATTTTAATGATTCATTATAATCAGTGTGGAAAAGAAAAGTAAATATTCTTTTCCATATAGCAATGATAAGATCACCTGATCAAATTCCTGTGGATGACTAGACTAAATTTCTCCACTGTCTTACTAAAAAAACATTTTTAACACCTTAGATCACTTTTGTTGCTCTTGCTGAAATGTATGAAGCTTGAGCATCCTTTTCGCATTTGGACTCCCTGCTCTTTCCAGAACAGCTGGAAAATCAATCTTGTTCTAAGTCATTTTAATTTTATGACTGTTCAGTGGTTAGGTCCTAGCTCATTTTTACATCCCATAGGAAGGCATAAACCAAACATATGTTTACTTTTTATTACTACTGAACCTGTTCAATAGTCTTATAGTACAACTGTCTGAGCTTGGCCAAATAAAGCGATATTGCCTTCCCTGCTGCAAAGAACCTTTTACCCAAGTTCAGCAGTAAAAGTCGCCAAGTTCCATCTTTGGCAATTTAAATGAAACCTACTTCTCCTAATCTCTTACAGTTGCCCTTTTAGCCCTTTCTTCTGAAGCTGATCCAACTTGGCAAGAAATAAATGTTCATTAAGAACAACACTATAGTATAAGGAACATTAATTACAGCTAAAGGAATGTGTGCAAATGACATGGTGAAAATCTATTACCTTCACCATGTGAAAGATCAGGTGTTGCATGCCAGGCAGAGTGGCAATATTTCTTGTCTTTTGCTTATCATCATCAACTTCTATTTAATGTTGGGTAAAATGAAACATACTGCATTAGGAGTATAGAAATTTGGCAGAAAATAAATCCCCTTGTTTCCAGCTGGGCCTCAGGGATCAGAGGGGGTTGGATGTGGTTGGGTTCCATTCCAATTACAGCCAATTCAGCACTTTACATCTGGTCATGTTCAATAAGAACCTCCACAATTGCAGATTTATGAATACTGTGGTTTATTGAAGCAACAGAAATACAAGTTTGAAAATGCCATAGAAAATGCACTTACTGGATTATTGCTAAATCTTACCAAAAAAAAAGAAGAAGAACAAAAAACCAAACCAAACTAACCAAATAAAAAAACAACCCAACTGGTAATTCATTAGGGTTAACTTTACCATCAATTAAACTTAATTTCACTCATGTGTGTTCTGACACAGGCAGAGTTGCAAATCTTACCAAAGAGACATCCCTGCTTTGGGAGGAGAGAGGAGCAAGCCAACTGACTTGTCTGCAAAATGGGCATCTATTCTAATCCTTTACCACAGAGTATTTCAAATGATGATTTATACTTTGGAAGAATTGGAGGTGAGACCGTAGTCAAATGTCACTGCCACCACAAATGGGTGCCAGCCACCTTATACATAAAAAAGGGATATTAATGACTACAAGTGCTGTGGGTTTTGCACAAGAGTGCTGCAGAACTGTGGCAGAGCAGAATTTAGAACAGAAGGAAACCATCACATATCTCACAGCCTCATGCCTAGAAAGCTGCAGTGACAAATATGACCCCCGACTGTTCACCTCTTCCTTGAGCTTTACAGAGCTTCCTTGAGCTTCTCCAGAGCTTTGGGTGATACACTGGAGTTGCACCCAACACATAAAACCAAGTTAATACATTAAACTTTTCAGCCATTGCTTTAGTACTGAGAAGATGGAAACGAAAACTTTTTTAGGTTTTGTTGTTTTGGTTTTTTTTCCTTTATAAGGCATATTCAAGAAGAATAGACCAATGTAACTATATTAATTTACTCAAGAGCATGCTATATTTAACACTCTGGGACACATACAGAGTAGAATTTTTAAAATTATCATCTGAATGTGGCTTAGTTTAGATCTTTTTTGCAATCCATTCTAGAAGTACACTATCACTCTAGCTTTGATTTTTTTATTAAACCACATTGAGCTAAGTGTATTCTTTTTAGGATTTATGAGCTAGTTTCTGTCTTGTTTTGATTATTAAACCACATATATAGGAAATATGTGGACAGTTAACAGGGTGAAGAAGGGGCTCAAATATTGAAAATATTTATCTATGATGCAATTACAGAAGATGCCTGTATACTAACAACAGAAATCACAGCTCTCATTAAATATCCCTAAATAAAAGTAGGATAGAGTAGCAGTGAGGAATGCAGCCATACTTTTGTGATACCAGTAACAATACCACCACAAAATACTGCAAATCACTGGTGATACTAGTACACTGATACTCTTTTTTAACACAGGAAAAACTTACAGATTGCAACAGTCTGACAGAAACATGCGTCTGCTGGTGCCACCAACAATGATCCAGCAACATCTAATTGGAGCAGTTAAACCACCACCTTGTGTTCAGAGCAAAGATAGGAATAGTTTCCTGGCCAAAAACTGAGCAGTAGGGATACCTAAAAGAAGATGTAGGTATTCTACGAAGTCTTCCAAAGTATAAAATGTCTGCACTATCTGAAATTTGTTCCCTTTAGGTTGTTCACTCTCTGTAGTGAATTTATGCTTGAACAAAACAGGAGATTGATTTTTGCACTTTAGGGAATTGGTTAAGAAAAGTAACTACCTGTATCCACAGAAGCATTCTTTTTCAGGGACCACAACTCTTGCAGTGATTAGGATTAAAGAGAGAATTGCAACCAGAAAATCAGTAACACAAGGAAAGTACCAAGCCTATTACAGAGTACTGTAAAGAAAGAGAGTTGTGTTAGTGTCATGGCTTCCCCCAGCCAGCAACCAAGAACCACGCAGCCGCTTACTCATTCCCCCACCAGCAGGACCATGGAGAGAATAGGAAGAGTAAAAGCTGGAAAACTGACGGGTTGGGATAAAGACAGTTTAATACAGAAAGCAAACACCACACACAGAAGAACAGAAAAAAAAGGAATTAATTCACTGCTTCCCATGGGCAGGCAGGCACTCAACCATCGCCAGGAGAGCAGGGCCCCGTCACATGTGACACTTCCTTGGGAAGACAAACACCATCACTCCAAATATCACCCCCTGCCTCCTTCTTTCTCCCACTTATATAGTGAGCATGATGTCATAAGGTATGGAGTATCATGCTGGTCAGTTGGGGTCACCTGTCGCAGCCATGTCTCCTCACCAGCATGGCAGTATGGGAAGCAGAAAATGACTTGGCTCTGTGTAAGCCCTGCTCAGCCATAATGAAAACATCTCTGTGTTCAGCACAAATCCAAAACACAGCACCATACCAGCAACCATGAAGAAAAGTAACTCGACCTCAGCCTAAACTAGCCAAGCCAGGAATGTGAAATAGAGGTGTAATTATTAGAGGAGAAAATAAATATTATGTAATGAATTGAATTATAAATGAGCTGAGGAGATAATGAAGTTTGAGTTTTACAAAGAAATGAAATTAAAATGCTCCTTCTACAAGAATTTGAACAATGACTGTACAAGCAAGGCATCAGGGAGTCCTAATCCTATTAAATCTAATCACTACAGTGTCTGTTTCTGCATTCGCAATGAGTTTGCCCACAGGAGAATAAATTAAACCACATTACAGTGGGTCATACTTTTCTCCAGACAACATGATTGGACAAATTCTGTCCTTCTAAAGTGCATACACAGTCACAACTTCTGATACATTCATATGATTAAGAGACTTAGGTGTAACTCAAGTCACACGCTACTGCAGCTTGGTTAGCAGAGACGGGGATGTTCACTCAGGGAGGTTCAAGACAGGATTGTAGGTTGAACCAGAAGTAACAGTTATTAAAATTGCTCCCCCTTTATACAGGGGAAGAACGGAAATTTCTCGAAGAATGGGTGTGAGTACAACAAATATGGAAAGGGTAGGAAAAGCAACTGGGGGAGAGGTTACAACCTTATATGGTGATGAAGAGAGAAGGGTTACAACCATATAGGAAATTAACCAATGAACAGTCAGGGATGAAAAAGGGGCAAACAGCTTAAGCAAATTATTATAAAAATCATGGAGTGTAATAAGCAAACTCTGTTTTAACAGAAATCTAGAACTCTATTAGTAAAGTCCATGGCATCCAGTCCTCAGCTGACTGTTTCAAGGCTTCAATCCATCTACTATATGGTTCTTCTTCTAATTGCTCATCTTCCACAACACATGGTGTGGTGATCCACTTGGTCTACTTTTCACACTTCCTGTGTAAATTTCAACAAATCACTTCAAGTCTCTGTGCTGTGATTACCTACTTATTCCTTGCTAGTAATACCCCCCTTCTCTCAGCCAAAAGAAAAAAAATAATCATGTTTTTTTAGCTCACTGGAAGTAAAAAGCAAAAATTTTTAAAATTTTAGAATCTTCTTCATAATTGTCACAGGAGTCATTTTAATGTCATAATATACTTGATGACTGTACTACAGATCATAATTTTTCCCTAACTCCTTTTTTCCTCATCTTTATTTCAATTACAAACTGCTTTTGCAATCTGGTAATAGAAGAAGGAAAGAAAAGGCATCATCCAGACTTAAATCTACTCTGGCAGATGGTTGAAACATCCATTACAATCCCTGTAATTATTGAAGCAGGTGTGACAGAAGAGAGAAGACAACCCTAAAGAGAAAGGGAATGGAGAGAGGAAAGCTAGAGGAAGAAGGAGAATTGAATGAAGCTGTAGTTTTTTTAATCTTTGTAATTTTTCACCTTGGACACTTGTGAGACAACGACCAACTCTCTTATCTTGGGCATATGAACAGATGAACATTTGAACAGTTGTTTTAATCCCTTTCTCTCATCTCTGAGCCATGAATTTGACTGATTTTATCTTCTCCAGTACGAACATGTTGGTTCTTAGAGACAATGTTCTTAGTACAGCTATATTTAGTACGACCTTAATCCTGCGTGCTCTTAGACACCAGCTCCATTGAACCTGATGCAAGAGTATTTCATGGATGCTTCACTCTATCCACTGTGAATGAAAGAATTTTCTTAAGCAGTCAGGTGTATTAGCTGTTTTACTATTTTTATTCTTTTCCCTACTCTGAAGTCACAATACTCTGTCACATGAAAATGGTGTCCTGTATTTACTGTAAAGAATGAACATATGGATTTGCTATAACAAATCCTATGTCCCTTCAAAGGTGACATTTCATTTTTCTTTTTCTTGAAACATTTATCTCTTGGTACTAGTACTGATTGAGTTGCATAAGAGTCAGACTAGAGAAGACATCACTGGCATAATTCCTCATCAGTTTTCATTGCAGGAACTGTAAAACCTGTATTTGTAAGGAAGCAGAAAGGTGTCTCTACTAAAATAACTATTATCAATAAAATATGTCTGGTGTGACAATCACAGGTATAGCTCTTTTTAAGTCAGTTTCCCTGGAGAATAAACCATTGACATTTTCTGTTACTGGGATTAATCCCATCTTTGGCTTTACATGGAATCTTCAAATTGTTCTGGATGAAAAAACCATCATAACAAAACTATAATTAACCTCCAGAAGAAATGTTGTGGATGGAGATCACTGTAAGAATATGTGACTTTTGCGGAAATGAAATGATTTTATAGTGGTGGGGTCCACTTTGGTTGCGAAAAAAATGTAAATTGATAGTGTATATGGTCAGGGTATGTCTGGATCGGTCTGTAAATACCATCTTGTACTTACAAAATAGAGATAACACTAGACATATCTAATAACTTCCTTTGATAAAATAAGGCTATGTTAGACAAAGAAAATGAAGTAGATGTAATCTATCTGGATTTCAATAGAACATTTGATGCGACAATCACTATTTAAAAGGGAGAAGATAGGAATAAGTGTATGAATTGTATGGAAGATTGGAGATGAGCTAGAGCAGAGAAAGCAACTGACTGTACCAAAAGTAAAAGGAAGATGTTACTACTGAAACATGAAAACAGCTCACGAGTCTCAGCTTGTTTTATATTAACATTTTTGAACAGCTTAAAAGTAGCAATGTGCAAATGAAAATTATAAAGGTTTATAGTGTTCTATGGGGATTCTTCTCACAAGTTAAAATAAAAAAGAAGGGAAAAAAAAGAAAGAAGATATTAATATCATACAAGTAATTCAAAAACTCCCTGAAAGAGTTTGTGGATGTTAGTAATATAATTAAGACTCTGTTTTAAAGTACAAAGCAAAAATATTTAGGAATTAATAGATTTTGTTTTCATTTGCAAATAGTAAAGGGAAGAGCTATTTGAGGTAGTTCAGAGTGAAAGAAGTGTGTTTCACCTAACTATAACCATTCAGAGACCAGTGGGGAGGGATTAGCACCCCAGAGTATGCTTCAGGCAGCCATAGAATATATGTTCAAGATATGTGGAAAACATGGTGCAGTTCCTTCAAAGAGGAATATGGCCTCATATGGCCTAGGATGTGCCACATTATATGTTGTGGGTGCTATCAAGGTTTGCCCAAGGGAGCAGTCTGGAAAGGGTGAGCTAGCAGTGAAGATGAAGGGGGTTAGGACTGTTAGGACATCAAGATCCAGGGTGGAAGGTACTTTCACCTCACTGATTTTCTGTAAGTGGTTGCTGAAATTAGAAAGGGGGCAATCCTGGGAAGGTTGGAAATATTTATCCAAAAAATTGGCTGTTATCTGTCAGAAATGATGCACTGATTCTGGTTCTTCTATTCTTATGGCTCTCTTGGAGGTCACTGATTATTGAACATCAATCTCTAAAACCTATTCAAGATAAAGCAGCAACATTGACTCTGGCTGATTCTCAAGTTCTTAGGAGTTTTTGTGAAACAAGAGTGTCTCCTTACAACAGCCTAGGGAACACAAAAATCAAATTTGGCATATGAATATCCATTCAAAAGGATGCTGCACTTCAGAAGGACCACACTGAGAGAGACTGGAAAGAAAAGCAGTAGTAGCACTCCGTTTAGACTGAAATGCCAGAGTCTCCCACCACACAGAAGAAAGACTAGATGAGAGAACAAAAGCACTGCACAATACTTGCAAAGCTTTGTAACTGAGGTCTGTAATATATACACCCACCAAAATCCTTTGTTAAACTTAATCTCTAAATTTTCTGCTGTATTTCTCCAGAAAGTACAAGTCAAAATATCTATCGCCTTGCTTATGAGCTCTGTGGAATTCTACTTTAAGAGGAATTCCCAGAAAGTACTTAGTGGGTCAGTTTGTAACATTGCCCAGATAATGTTCATAAATAATACATCACTAGAGTGATGGATCATAATTATAGTTTTCCTTAATTCATTTCCCACTCATGTGAATGTTATTGGCACATCCTGGTGATGCCATGCAATTCCAGTTCTACAGTGGTTTGAATCAGTCCTTTCAAAGGGCACAAACCATAATGAGTCATGAAACTACTTCTGAAGAGTGAATCAAAAAGGGGAAAAATGATCTGCCTTCCACTGGGATCAGGTTCTGCTAGGGCATTAGGGTGTTATCCAGAAAGGAAAAAAAACTACTACTCATTTTAAACAATAAAATTACAGCAATTATTTTGTCCTGATTAGTGATTCTGGTTCAATTGTGAGCCAGAAGATTCACAGTGAAAATGTGAGTTTTCTAAAATATAGTGGGGAAAACTCACCATAGTTTTCTATGAAAAACATGGTGAGAAATGAAGAGAACTTTCCCCTCCCTGAATTTTAGAAACTGTGCAGTGTGCAAGTCTCTAGGAACAGGGTGCAGTGTCAGCATTTTTGTTGTGCTCAGGAGCAAGTAAATTCAATTTGCCACCAGCAGCAAGGGTGACCGTGAAGATCCCAGTACCTGTGTAAGTGCCAGGTGCAGAGACTGTTATTGATGGGGGAGTCAGTGCAGATTAGAGCAGATCAGCACCTTCCTATCCCAGGTGGTGTAATGAGGCAGATCCAAAAATAAGGTTTAAGTGCTTGGTTCAGTTTAGCTTTTCTCTTAAGTGACATAAATCCCGAGGATGATTTAACTTGCATGCGTGAGTCCAATTAGATTAGAAGTGCTGGTGGTACTGCTAATCATCTTGCCAACAGCTATACCAATGGCCATTCAGGCTGGCCCTTCACTCTAATAGCAGGATTATTCTGTCAGGTTGTTTACTGTGGATTTCTTTCTCTATCCACACTCTTTAGACAGCAAGCAATGTGATGTAAACCTACTAGAAATTTTGCATACATGTAAGACATCAATTCTTACCTAGTATAATGCTGAATATTTTTAGACATTTCTGTAAATCTGCAGATTAAATTAATATGAAAAGCTGTCTAAGTAGTTTGATTTCAGTGGGGCTCAATCTGTGTGCCTCTGGTTTTAGTACAACATCATAGAAATCTTTCCAGTTCCAGACTTTCTGAAAGTGCCTGTCACGTAAAAGTAGATCATGTTTTATAAAGAACTCAGGTCCTCCTGTAGGATATGTTAATTTGCATTTTGAATTATTTGATTTGAGACAGATCTTCAACTCTCTGATTTTTCAATTTTCCCTGCATTTTTTATAGATTCCATAGTGATGGCATTTGCAGACTTCACTTAAAAAATATATTCAAGCAGCATTTTCACTCCACTTCACATTTCCATGTTTCCATTTCCATCCGACTTAAATAATTTTTTCTGTAGATCACTTACATTTAATGTGATTATAGTAATAAAATAGCTTTGTCTGGGGAGTGTAAATTATATATGAAGCCCATGTAAGCTCAATCTCATAAAAATACACATTTTAATAGAAGGAAATTGAATGTTGAATGCTAAAGATGGGTGATTTAAAGAGAAATCTGGCACTATGTGACGTAACATTGAACGGGTCATTTTTCACTCTCTTATTTTTGTTAAAAATTCAGTTTACTTTATATAAATTACCATTCGACTAGATATTGGACGGGTAAAACCTTTTGCCTCAACAGCACACTAAAAAGAATTTAAATGCTTGCTAAATTAAATACTTGGATCCCTCTATTTTTATTCTTTTTCTCCTAACAGGGAAAAATATGCCTCTCCTTTGAATTTAAAAAATAAAAATAAAAAATTAACCTGTTGAGTTAATCACAACTGGTAGTATTTATCAAGGGTAAAACATTTTTATTGTACATTTTATACAATTTCTATTTTTTTTTTGATCTATAGGTACCTTATATAACAGAACAACATGCTCCTTCAATAATTTCGGTTTCAGGGATAAAAATCAAGGAATTTTAAAACTCTCCTGAAAAATTTGAGATGGTTTTAATCAACTACAATGTGAAGCTCTATGCTTTTGCTAAGTAGCTATCTTTTTGAAAGATGCAGATTAAGCATCATTAAAACAACTCCTCATTCACAGTGTTATATCTCTTAGAGTATGCATCTGTTCTCCAGTCCCTCTGTGCACACAAAGCCAGAAAAAGAAAAAAAAAGAAGAAAATTTTAAAGCAGAGATAGAAAGTATCTGATCAGAGAGAGAGAAAGAATACAGGAATCTAGGAGAAAGAGAAGGTAGTTCACTTTCTCAGTGGGTTTGGTACATCCTGAACTTGCGTATCTACCCAAGAGGATCAGAGACTTTTCCCTAGATAAGAAAGATCTGAAGATTTACTTTTTGTCCAGAACTGATCCAAGGGAACCATCTTCACTGCATTTTTTAAAGTATTCAGATTGAGTTGTTGTATTTGGTGTTTCTTTAAGTCTAGACATATTTTTTAAATAAGATCTATTACTGTAGATTAAAGCTTTCTGTCACTAAGGAGAGATATGGCATCTAAAGGAAACATCTGCACTCCTAAACACTGCTCACACACCTGCTGCTTAAGTGTGTTGTAAAAAGCTGAGTATAAATGTTTGCAAAATCTAAGAATGTAAGGAAAAACAGGTTTGTAAAGGGTAGAACATGCCAGTATAAGTACATGAGACAGAATACAGTGGAAATGCATTTGAATATAACCCAAAATCAGAACTTTGAAAAGTTCATTTTTCTCTTTAAATTCTGAAAAGCAAAAAATAGCGCTTAACATGCCTAGAACTGACTATTCTTTCATGTAGATTATGTTCACCTTTTGCTCAGGACAGAGAAATGGCAGAGAGAAATAAAATAATCTATCATTCAGTCTGGGTTAGGGAGGTTGAGCTGAACATCCTCACCCTGTGATCTGATGTGAAGTCTCTGTCCCTTGGCTTTCAGAGCTCTTTTATACTATAGGGCCCTCTTTGATCTCCACAGAAGATCACACTTGGGCTTCTCCTATGTATAGGATGCTTTTTAAAACTTGGAACATTATAGGCTGGGGCAGAGGTTATCTGTAACAGTATTTGAAAGTATCTTTCCTCTGAATAAAATCATGTAGTGGGTAATATTCTAGTGAGGAGATAAGTCCATTTTCCAAACAAATAGTCACTACTGAAAATGGTACATTTGTCTTAGCATGTTTGATGAGGCACTTTTCAGACAAACCTGTCTTACTGAAGAGCACTATAGGAAGTGAAGATTCTGCATCTGTGAATATATATGATTAGATATGTTTATAACCATAATTTAAATGTGTCACTAGAATGAAGGGACAGATCATAAAGAAGAACAATCATAATACAAAAGGGTGATTTTTTAATGTTTTTGACGGCTAAATATCAATACTTCACCAGGTTTCCTTTTTCATTTCATGTCCTAATATTATTGAAAAATAAGTTCTGCTTTTTTTTTGTTTTCTCATACTTCTTCCTCCATTTGAGGTGCACTTCTGCTTTATTAAAGATTCTTAGCCAAAACTAGCAGTTATTTTCACTTGAGTTCATCTCAGAAGAAAAATTGGAACAGTATTTTTAAACTGTCATTAAAAAATGTGGCTTGTCTCAGTTCTTCCTGAGCATTTAGTCGACCATGTGTAATCACTGTCTTGTGGTATTCCTAACATTCTACCTGCAGTCTGTGCATTTGAGGCAGCTGTTTTCAAATTCTTTCTCTTAAAGAACATATTTTTCTATGGCTGGCAGGAGAAAAATGATAGAATTTGGCTCAGACCTGCGTGACAACATCTCCTCACAAATGCATTAGCTGCTAGTACTTTACAGTATAAATTGTTCTCACAAGACCTCACACAGGCAGATTTGCTTATGCTTATTTGATCTGGTTAATATAATTCTTTTAGAGTAATGCAAGGTGGTTTACATCTGCTGCTACAACATTGCTGATAACCACAGTTTGTTGGAATAATAAAATATCTGATCCAGAGATCCTGGAGTCCTGCACTATAGGAGGATGGGTAACCAAAATAAGAAACTACCTGTAAAAATTGTCATGTGAGGCTTTGCGAGACTTTGCAATGTTGTGGAAAGACTACAGAAAAATTGGATTTCTTAATATATGTAAGATATATAAGATATGTAAGGGAAGGAAGAGACACTGTGAAACGGCAATGAAGAACGTAGAGATCCTAAATATATTGTGCAACATTATAGGAATTCACCTACACTCATTTTGGCACTGAAGGATGGAGGCTGCTTTTATTAAGCTCCCTAGGAGGAATAAAAGGTGTTCAGAGAGGGTCTCAGAGTGCTTATACTAGCATCACACCCACATGCCAGATACTTGACTCTAGTCTTCCAAGTTCTCCAATTCTAATTCCTTAAACAGCCCTTTTTGCTGTTGAATTTTCAGTGGAAGAAAGTACTGCTTACCCACAAGCACTCACGCACTCGCATGTGGACTGCAGAAGACATTACATCTGGCAATTATTTTTTCTACTGCTTATAAAAACTATAACAGTCTGTGCCTTTTCATGATTAACGGTTATACCAAGGCACTGGTGTAGAAATAACTGCAATTGCTGTAATAGATTGGCAGAAGACTCTTGATTTAAATAAAATCTCATGCTCTCGAAAATGCCTTTCTTGATTTTTTAGTATAGTCACCTGCACTAACACCACAGAGTTTCCATTATTGTACAGCCTTGAAGTCTATGATGGTTTTGGTAGAGGTACTTCAGAAAACGTAGGTAAGTATGTTAGGCCAAATCTGCTGGGCTACACAGTTTACCATATCAAGATTCTAATGCATTCCTATCGTGGGTTTGCAAAGGTCCCCTCTCCCTGGGGGGCTGTAGGTGCTTTGTCCAGATGAATTTCCAGAATTAAGCCAGTCAAAAGTTTTGGTGACGCCTTTGCCAATTACATCTTTAAGAAAAATGGGAGAGAAGGGTTGTTGCGCTGTTGCAGGATGCTCGTGGTATACAGAAGTATGTTGAACTTGTAATGTTTGCTTGAAGTGACCATGCTTTCAAGAT
>JAWWMA010000100.1:56047150-56093261 GCA_035041425.1 Mionectes olivaceus | reverse complement strand
GGTCTCCGCCGTTAAAGGCGGCGCCCTTAACCACTAGACCACCAGGGCTCCCAACAGCATTAATCACATTCTTAACTTTAACCTTTAATTCTTTATTAGATGAATCCTCTACCAGCTTTCCATGTATTTTGTCTGTGTCAAAGTTCGCTTAACTGGCTGCAGGGATCATTCTATTGCTTCATGTTAAACCAAGCATTTTTTCAATTTTCTGGCATTTCCACTACTAAAAGAAACAAATAAAAAAAGAAAAGCAACACAACACTGTCCTCACTATTGGAACGGGAAAAATTAAGCTGTCTGGACCTAGTAATTTTTAAAGTTTATTCCTATTAATGCAATTTAACATACTCCCTAATTGCTAAGGACTGGAAGGAACTTCTGGGAACAGCTTAAATTTGATTAGTATTTTTAAGGAAAAATGTCTGGGGTTGTTTATTAATTTTTTAACCACCAAGCACAAATAATGACTTGACAAATCAGTGAAAACCACTTACAGCAACACTGGAATTGCCTGTTTGTTTAATAGTCTTGGCAGTATAATCCCAGTTGTCTGGAGCATAAAAAGGTTTGATCTTTGCAAGCTTCCCTATTAAGATTCTGAAAGCTGTAAAAGTGCAGTGGTGACATCTGAAACTGTGTGCCTGCCTATGGATTATTCTTGCATTTCTGACTTCATACAGGAACAGATCTTAGTTGATACTTTTTTTTAATCTTACAGATGTGCTGAAATTGCCTTGGAGACCTGTGTGAGTATGGAGAAACATGTTATTATCAAAAACTGAAACCTTGTGGAAACAAACGAAGAAGAAATACAGAATCTGGTGCAATATTCTGACCAATCTGGGCTAATCACTACAAGAGTTTTTAGGAGTTCTTTTCCGTTGTGCGAAGCCAAGTGCTTACCTGATTTGGGATCTATTTGCAGGTCTAGTTCATATCTGCTAGCTCAAGGAAAAAATGGTAAAAGATATGTCTCTATTTTTCAAATGCTATTTCTATACATATACACTGAGAAAGATAATAAGTATTCTCCATCTAGAAAAAAATCATTATATCTAGAATGTGAGCTCTTATATGATTTTCACTGTGTTTCCCATAGCCTCCCATTAGCATGTAAACTCAAAAACCACATACCTTCAAACAGTATTTGAGGTTTATTAAAAAAACATTATTCTACATACAACATGTCTATATACCACTGATTACACCTAAATCGATTTTCATAGTTACTGAATGACACATAGGCTGTTTGGAAGAACACACATATGCACATGTGTGCACCTGCTAAACAAGGTTGTTAACATCAAGAGATTTAAATGCTTTGTGCTAACTTTTGGGTTTTACTGATTCTTTCAGGTACAATCAAGGCTTGAGTAAGGTTTCAGGTGGGGGTTGTGATCATTCAGTTGCAGAACTGAACTCTGTTGCCCTTTGGTGGTTGCCTGTTTGTGTGTATATTAGCTAATTGCAATGTCTAATCATCAAATTGCAACAGTCTTAGGCTTCTGGTTAAAGATGCTGGAGGAAGAGGCATATGTCTTCTGAGACCAGGATCTAAAGACTTAAGTTCTTTTCCTGACCATCTTCTAAAATGGGAAATTTTAGGCCTCAAACAGTGTCTTCTATTAAGTTTCTGGGTGGTCACTCATGCAAGTTTTGTCATTCAAAGTCTAAAGCATCACTAGGCACCCTGGTGCTTCCCAGTCCTCCTTATTTGGTACCTTACTGCAATAGCTTTGGAGCAACATGATCTACATGTCTTCCTGATGCTTGTATTGAGATTTTTGGAAATGTTTTCAACGTTGTACCACAACACAGGTAATAAACTTAGATACATACTGTCAACATCTTACATTTCTTGATGTTTGCAGAGCCATTTATTCACACATGATTTGTAGCTGCATGAAGCTGTGAGACGGTGAAAAGCAAGACTGTGTAGAAAGAGAACAAAATTAGCAGGAAGAAGCACACACTTCACATGTACCACAATTTACTGACCAAGATTTACATTCACTGGTCTGCCTGACAGACAAATTCCATCTTCACAGCAAGAAAATTCCCAGAGAAGTCCAGCTAAACAGGCATACAAGAGAAATGATGTTGCAAAGCAAATCTGTGATCCCTGGATTTTTGAAGCAGGTGAGGGAGGAAAATAATTGCTGCTTGTATGTTTACCTGTGCTCCGGATGACTTCATATGCCTATCTTTTGTTAATTTTTAAAAAATTTATTTTAAAAATATATTTACATGCTGCTTGTAAGGTCTCTCTACATGAATATTCAGCCTACCCTCTCATTTTTGAGATACAACACTGTATAAACTCACATACAAGCACAGTCTTCTGTCCTGATAATACTGATGCATGTATATATCACCTGCTAAAAAGTAAAAGCAGAAAAAATATTAATACTGAATATCAGTTGCTAAACACTTAAGGAGCTTGTGGGTAAAGCAAAAAATTGTTTACACCTCAGCATATCTCTTCTTTCTTACAAAATAAAACTGATGGACTGAACGACAATATTTTTGAAATATGATTCCTTTATTCTGCCTGTAATGTTAAAGATTTCATTATGTGTGAGTCTGGATTTGGCCCAATCATACCTGTATTGCTTAAAGGAAACATACTGTATCTCATCACATATTGTGAGGTTTATACATTCGTTCAGTTGGAAGGAAAGTTGTTCAACATAAAACCCATTTTTATTTGTGCCTTAGAAGAGCAGCACATAGTCTCCAATTCTTCTCTGTTTGGTTGCCTTACTCTGTTTTTCCTTTGGTTAGTTGACAAACAATTCATTCTCCAAGGCCAAACATTTTTTAAGAGCCAATCATTGAACAACTCCACGCAGAAATTGTACTTCAATATTTAAACTCTCATTAAACGTGACAAGTTTGCAAGAAGATGACCACCACCAACAAGAGCAGATCTAGTAACAGTTAAACTATTTATATCCATTACATTTGAGTGAAAGGCAAAATTTGATTAATATGCAGTAATTAGAAGTACAACCAACCATCTAAGAGCATTTTTTCACATCTGCAGTAACATAAAAAAGAGTTGCTGTTAATAAGAAAGTGAGACGCAAGAACCCATGCCTGCTTCGACCTGTGGAAGATTTCCAGAGCTGCATCTTCTTCTGTATTCTGCAGGAAGATAACTTGTTCATAATAGTAATAATCATTTATTGTGCCAGGTGTAAAGCTCATTTTCATTGTAGAACTGGAGATTCTTATGTTAAATACTACGTATTCCCAGGCAAGGAATCTCAGTAATGTTGGCACACATTCAGCTTTCTGGAAATAATGTTTTGGCTCCTGGCACTAGGTTGATGTTAAACTAAGATGGACAGACAGAGCTCCATCTCACTTAATGTTCTTTTCTTAAATATGCTTGTGTTATCCAGAGATTTAAATGATATGCAATTTGGAGTAGGAAATGTCAACACCATGCAACTAAGCAGAAGGGGGTTTATTTGAATTAGAAAAAGAGAAAAAAGAAAAGTGTGGACTAGCTGAGACTTTCACTTTAATTTGATGGAGGAAGCCCACCTATCGACCTCTATTTCAGGAAATACTCATGGACCACTTGAAAGGAGAAAGCACACTATAGGAATCTTCGTAAAAACCTGAAACAAAACTTTGAGAAATGCGGGCTAGGTCACAAGAATCATTTGTGAAGTGTGCAGTCTTCACCACTATCTTATGAAAGTATCCCTAGGAATAACATGACAAATACAGGTCTTGGTTGTGTTTCACTGAGTTTGATCATCTCCTGTTTGAGACAGAGACTGAACTAAGAAGCAGTGATGTGTGTGTGCTCCCTCACTGCCCAAAGATAAATACCTAACATCCTTTGCTCTCAGACTTCATTCTCTCTTACCTGGATACCTGGCTTTGAAGTGTTCCTTTTAATTCTACATACTACCTCATATACCAATACAATAGCCTGCTATATGTTTTCCCCTCATTTTCTTGCTCATATCAACAACAAAATTACTTTTCATCATTTTGCTGTAAAAGCAATTCCTTAAAAATTAATACTGATTAAATTAATCACACTGAAAATAACAAATACACCTCTCTGCCACTGGTTCCTTCAGTCCTGTGAAAGCCAAAACTATTGTAGAAAAGAGTGCTGCGAGTAGAAATTGAGTGGAAATATGAGTCAGAGCTCTGCAGTTTTTAAAGGTAAAAAGTTATTGCTGGGCCATTGAAAAACTTGCCCTTAGACCCATAGTAAGGGAGATGTGTGAGGGAGTGTTTTATCTTCCTTATTTATTCTTCTTGTTTTGTATTTGTCAAATACTAAGATTAGCATTAATTGCTAATAAGAGGCTGACATTGATTACAATAGCTATGCTGAAGACATTGGATTTTGACTGATGTACATCAGGCAGGATCTAATTTTCAGAATATTTCCACTCAGCAAGAATCCTTTTACTTCTGTCATATGCTTTTAAGCCATTTACCATACCACTTCCAGAAGGATCTTTCCTTTCAATAGCTGTCAGCAGTTTCTGAAAGCTTGCTGGTTATTTTTTTAAGTTGCAAGAGAGAGGGGGGGATAAAAAAGAAAAGAAAACAAAGGCATATTTATAGACATATTTTTCCCCCAAATTCCATACATTTTTCCTATACTAGAGCACTGTCAGTTTGCTAAGGTGCTTTGGAGAGGTCAGAATAATGCATTAAAGATCCTATTTTTTATTTCACAGAATAATTACAAAACATATTCCGTTTCTCTTCTACTAACTCTAGCAGAACATGGCAAATTTTGTGCTAAAGAAGTGATAAGTGCTTTAAAGGTTTAGGTTCCCATTTCTTTGGGACACAGTATGTTCTTCGGTGTTTATGCTCACATGCCCTGTCTGTATTCACAGAGCAGTTCAAGGCAGGGCTGAACATTCCCGAGCCAGAACAGGGAACAGAAGAAACCTGGACTTCACCTGCTACCTCTTCTGAAAAACAGTACTTGTTCAAAGTGTTATGGCTATTAATTAGTATATCTACTGCAGTGTACTGAAATGGCTTGACTAGAAAGCGTGACAGTTTATAGACTCACCATCTAAGAAAAAGATAATTTAAACATCTCAATGCTTCACTGGGCATGTATCTCCTAAGATTAATATTTAGCTGATACAGTTTTTCTATCATGCCCAATGAAGCTCATGAAAAGTGATTTTTGCAGGTATGTAATGAAGTAAGTATTCCTGCTTCATTACTCTCAAAGTATTAGTGGCCACAGTAAAAGATAGTTTTCTTGAGATAGAAAGTTCCAGAAAAGACATTTATAATATGAAATGCTTTATGATATAACAATGGAGTATTTTTCTTGAATATTTTAAATTTTCTTGCTCTGTGTCTTCATCTGCGTCTTGTTTAATTAGGAGTAAAATGCTAAAAGTAGGTTTAAGTAGTTAAAACCTAGGCTCCTGGAGTTTGCCAGTCCTTCTTGGGTCCTACAACACATGTCCACACAATGTCTTGCACGTTTAAGGCAATTTACAGTTATGTTGTGCAACCACTCCTTGTATCACTGACAGACATAGTTACATTGTCCATGGCCACAAAACCATGCCCTCACTTGCTGTTTTGCTAGGACTTGCCTGTATGCTTAATAGTCAAGTTCTGCTTAATTTCTAGAAGAGTAAAGGAATATAATTAAATTAAATTCTAAGCAAATTTTTTCTCATTTTCTTCTTGGGTTGTACCTTACTACTTCTCTTTCTGTCATAAAGAATATTTAAAGACTAGAAAACACATCTATCTTAGGCCCTATGCCCTTCAGCACTATAAATGATATAGATGCAGGACTGGAAGGGACACTAAGCAAGTTTGCAGACGATACAAAACTGGGAGGACCTGTTGACTCCCAAAGAGGCAGGGAGGCCCTACAGAAAGACCTTGACAAATTAGAGCACTGGGCAATCACCAGCTGTATGAAGTTTAACAAAGGCAAATGTCAGATTCTGCACCTGGGATGGGGCAAGCCTTGGTGTGTATATAGACTGGGAACGAGATGCTGGAGAGCAGCACTGTGGCAAGGAACCTGAGGGTCCTGGCTGAATATGAATTAGCAGTGCCCTGGCAGCCAAGAGAACCAACCAAGTCCTGGAGACATCAGTCAAAGTATCACCAGCTGGTCGAAGGAGGGGATTCTCCTGCTCTGCTCTGCACTGGGGTGGCCTCACTTTGAATATTTTGTGCAGTTTGGGGCACCACAACATAAAGATATTAAGCTATTTTGTGTTGGGGAGGTCCAGGTTGGGTATGTGGAAAAGTTTCTTCACCCAGAGGGTGATTGAGCACTGGAACAGTCCCCCCCCAAGGAAGATGTCACAGTACCAAGCCTGACAGAGTTCAAGAAACATTTGGAAAATACAAGAAACATTTGGACAATACTCTTGGGCACATGGTGTGACTCTTGGGAATGGTCCTGTGCAGGGCGAAGAGTTGGACTTGATGCTCGTTGTGAGTGCCTTCCAACTCAGCACATTCTGTGATTCTATTATTCTGTGATTCTGTGACTCTACCACCATTTCAACTGCAGATATTAGCCCTCACAACATAACTTCAATAAATCAGGATTTAATTTAAATATAAATAGTTAAATGAAAAACTAGCAATGAGGTGATGACCCATAGTGATAAAAAAGATAATGAGAATCCCCATTTTGCTGCTATGAGAAGAGCCATGCAGTGACATATATCAGATGCTTGGGAATATAGCTAGGCATTTACATTAATTTTGCCTTAATCACCTGTTTGATTTCAGAAAAACTCAGATATGAATGTGACTATGGAAATTAAATGTCTGTGCTACCTAACCTGTCATGTTGGATTCCTGTAGAGAGTACAGTTATAATCTATATTTCTAACAGTGATCACTGAGAAAATAAGCAGAAACGTCCCTTGTCAAAACTGTAAAGCCAGTGCCTTGAACAACCCCTTGGTAGCAGTGCCAGGTTTTAATTGGTACGTCTTCCCTCTGTTTCTCTGACCCCTTCTCCATCTCTGTCTGATGCTTGCATTAGCATTCATGATGTTATGGCATGAACTGGACTGAGATGATCTAGATTCAAAGTATCATTAACATTCATCATTTAGCTTGCACATTATTAAATGTTGAACCACACTCAAAATAGTTCTCTCACATAAGCCACAAAAATAAGAGTATATAATCAAAACATGTTACATTATAAATTCCAGCAAGAGACACATGCACATCCTTTGCCTTCCCAAACATCTACCACTTCATCCTGTTGATTGTGTGTGAAAGCCCTAAGAAAGTTCACACTGACAAAGCTCATGCAGTAGGAGTGGTGTCCTGGTTCAGAGAGGCAGATAGTCCCTTTAATTTTCGATCTGCATTTGATTTTTGGTAACTTAAGCTTCTGAACAGATGGGTACTCCCAACTCTGACCAAGCACTTTCCAGGGCCTGGGTCATTTCCAGATGAGCATATTATGTGGGGTTTTAATTTAAAGGCTAACTCTTGGTAACAGCTCAGTGTTAACAGTTTGGATTCCAGTGCCTTAAAGAAAGGACGTGGCTTGAAAAATAGCTTGGAGACAAGAGGTATTTTTCCTCCTGAGAATAGATCACCGCATTTACTGGGGCCCAGTGCTTAAATTCTCAAGCGTTTGCAGCATCTGGTTTTAATCAACTGGTTGAAGACTTGATCCAAGGACATAAAGACTTGTGGTTCCGGAGACATAATGACTTAAATCCTTATTATAAACAAGTCCACAATCTGTCATTCACTGAAGTCTTTATAATGATGATGGGCAAGTTGGTGGACCTAAGCAGGAAGCTTCTTTTTCACAAGTTAATCTGTGAGACTATCCTTGTGTTGCATTGTTTGGTGTCTCATGAACAGCAAAACACAAAGGTGCGTGTCCTCAACCATCGTGCAAACCTTTGTAGCAACAATCAGTCACATTCCCACTGTCTCAGGAACAACTGCCTTCTTGCAGCGTATCTCCTATATCTAAATATGACACCTGGGAAGGTTCTGTCAGTACCATCCCGAGGCAGGGTTTCTGGAGGGTGGAAAACACTCATATTTCATTATACTTGCCTCATGCCATTATTTGAAGCAAACCTATAGAAGTAGGAAAGGCTACTAAAGATATGTTGGGTAAGGTGCTGTACTCTCAACACGCTTGTGTTGGTTGGAAGCTGGGAAGAGGGGGCTGCTCCTAGCCACGTAAAACATCACCAATTTTTGTCAGAAAGCTTTATTGGGATTTTTCTAACATCAATGTCAAAAAACCATCAAATATTATCTCACATAAGTAATAGCAAACCTAGATGCTAAGATTATCATTCAGCTTCCTGAAATGCCATAAATATCATCCACGGGAGTATTACCAACAGAATGAAACAAAATGGTGAAACCTACCAACAAAAAGGATCACATATTTTCAGAAAAACTCAGTTACCTTTGGGGACCAGGTTATGACATACACCTAGAGCCCAAAGAAGACTTTTTTTCCCCTTAAGCATGCATCTTTTCTTTTAATAATCTGCTGCTAGCACCTTGCAGTGTATTTGCATTCAGTTTATATATAACACTATTTTTTCAAAATTTTTTTCAAGCTTATTGCCAAAATATTCTTTTAGTTTTAAATTGATTTCATCATCCAACATCTTAGATTAAAACATCTCAAAGACTGCTCAATAATAATTTTTCATTTTTTATGGAACTTTCCTATGCAATAATCTATTTCCTTAATAAAATAGGTTTTTCCTCCATGGCCTATTTGTATCTCAGTCAGGTCTCATTGTTCCCACTGTTCTTCAAACTGAGGATACTTGCAAGGAAGAATAAAAATCCCATCCTTCCCACAAAGAAAAAGCCAGATAGTGCTGGCATACAGCTCACCTTCTCCAACCAAAAGATATATTACATCACGAGAGGACTGAAAAATTAGGAAGAGCACAACAGAGAGTAGTTGTGATTTTAAATCAAGCAAGCAACCTAACCTAATTAGTCTTCCTTACCATAGTGTCCACACAGCCCTGGTCAACCAGAAATGTGCTGTTAGGAATCACCGAAATTACAGGACATAACTGTTCACTTAACATGCCTTTTCCCTCACAGACTCCTACTAGCCAGGACCTGCTGTGTTTTAGGTGCACCTTAAAGGCTCCTTTTGGACCAGAGCTAAGTTAAACATAAGTTCAGAGCGGCCCTGTTTTTTTGCAATTTGCACTGAGGCAAACATAGAGGTTTAACACCAAGGACCTGGGAGCTACCTTGCTGTCACATATTTAGCTGCACCCAGTCCAGGCCAGACACTTCAGGTAAATGCTGAAGTATACACGAGCATTTTCTGAGCAAAAATAAAACAGGTCCCTTTAAATTCTGTTTATTACAATTTGCTCTCTACTACCATCAGCATACTTTCTGTTCTTATTGTTCCAGCTGTCCAAGAAGGGCAAAAGACTGACAAGAGGACAAGAGGAATAAAAATCCCTTAGAAGACAGAGGTCAGATCTTCTCCTTCACACTGCCAAATGCAATCACAAGCAACCACTTGGCATCTTTGCAGCAAATAAGAAAAAAATGCTCCCAAAATGGAACTGATTTTGTTTGTAAACTGTTATAGGCCTAAGAGTTTCACTGACCAAGATACTCTTGTTATCCCAACCAACTGAAATAAGATACAGAATAATGCTAAAATAGAATTTAGGTGCACTTAGTAAATTACCTCTAAACATGACTTGTTTAATTGAAAAAACCCCAAAAAACTACACTATATGTGGTCACACTGAGATTGCAAGAATTTTATCAAAATGCTTCCATTGGCAGGGAACATTAAAAACTATTTTATACAACCTTACTGTGCTTGTAACAAATATCCTATATATATGCGTATCTGTACATACACCACCAGAGTGGTGTGTGTATATATCTGTCTGTATCTATATCTATCATCTATATAATCAATACCTATATCTTCTATATCATCTTTATCATCTATATCTTCCATATTTCTATCTGTACCTACATATCCCAAGTTTTGATAGTACAGAAAAGTGCTTAATATTTTTGTTAGCACTTGCTAATTGTTAACTTCAACAAATTTTGACATAGTGCATACCTAGGATACGTACAATAATCAGCATAAAAATAATACCACCAAAAAATGGATAATAATTACACTTGGGGTTTCCTTAGGATTCATGTGGCTTTTGTATGGCTGAAACATTTACCACTGTGTATTTTCTTAGCTCCCATCCCTTGGATGGTTGACGTAAGTGACTGAAGGCAGAAAGTATGTAAATTAATTCTCTAACCAGAGCAGCACAATGTGGAGATAATTGCTGAAAGCTTTCCCTTTGTAAGTATCTTTTCTTTTCTTTTTTTTTTTTAATTGACAATACACTTCTGATAAAGCTAAAAGGGAATCATAATTACTGGGAATATTAATTTGCGTTAACTTCATCTATGAATGAATGGAACAAAGAGTTTTTCTTTTGGTTTTTTTAAGAAAATGAAGGTGAGACTATGGCATTTAAATCAAGTTAAAATAGACTGCTAATTTTAACCTTGAAAGTTGAAATAATGATCCCAGTATAAGAAACATAGAGCATGGTTCTAAAACCATAGTTTTAAAGCATATTACCCATGGTCCCCAAAAACTGTGTCACACTGAAGCCACACCATTTCCATGCTATAAAGGCTAAATCCGCTCCATTCTTGTTGCAACTGTACCTCTATCTTGAAGTGGACATACCCTTAATAAAGCTCAGTCCTCTGTAGGGATGATTTGAGAGTTTTGCTGTAGTAGTTTCCGCCTGGATATCTCCCCAACTAGTTCAGTGAAAGGGTGGTTGAAGGGAGTGTGTGATGTCAGGATTCATGGGAGTAAACCAGGGCGCCTGAGCTGCCACCACCGATGGCAAGACATGAGCTATAAAAGAGTGTAAGAGAGAGCTGAGACCAGGCTGTGGCAACAGCGGAACAAGTAACCCACACCGACGGTCTCTTAGGTCACATAATGATGGGGTTGTGCTTGTTTTATTAGCAACTATGAAAAAAGTTATTTGTCTTGATAAACGTGTTTGCATGATGACTTATGTAACCTACACTTGCAAAGACTCCAGAAAAGATAGGTAAGGTAGAAAGAACCAAGTATTCTGAAGCTTCTCACAGGGTTTATGGTGTTTCTTTATGCATTAGCAGTCACAAGAGCATGAAAGAGTGAGCAAATCAAGCATTTCAAGTAAGATACTGTTGCCATCACAGGAAAAAACCCACACAAACTCATCTGGAGACTCTGTTATCTGAAAAAAGTTAGCGGATTGTCACAAAAGCAATGACTCAGATATCTCCCTAATATTGCTAGATGACCTGGCAAGGTTTACTGAAGTTCCGATTACCAGAAGTCATTCAAGCAATCTCTAGTAATAATTATATCCTCTGGTACCTAGTAGATAGTACTGAACAGCAGGAAACTGGAGGGAAAGTATAAATCTACATTACATTCTAATGACTTAAAATTTGGTAAACAATACAAGATAAAAATTAATATTTCCAGATGATTGCTGTGGAACTTCATGAATAAAGATAAATATTAAGCATCTTCATTGATGCACAAGAAATGAAAGCACAGCTGAGAAACAGACACCTTATCTATGTCTTAATAATGATGAAGGTTCAGATATTCTCATTACATGGCTTAAGAAGGTACAGGGTTTTGCTTCCTCCTCAGTCATTATGGCCTCATTCCAACATTTTAATGTTTAAATGAATCTTTATTTTTCTGTCCAAGAGATCCAGCTAGTTAATGGTTGAACAAGAATTCTAATCAATGTGTTGAACAAAGTAAATCATCATCATCATAATTTAAAATAATTCCATAAATGCTTTACCACCATTGTATAATACTGTAGCTTTAGAATGTGTTTTGGCAAAGCTTGCACTTCTGATCCATTGTTACCCTGGCTTCAAAACAAGAGGCTTATTAAGAAAATTGCTTAAATGTTTTATCTGGCAGTTAACATAGTCAATCTAAGAGTGGTCATCATTGACTCATTACAGTAACAAATATGATAGCATAAATATGAAACAGTGAGATTTATGGGATCAATTCAGGTGGATAAAAGAGCACGGGATGAGTCTGAATTCATTAGTTGCTGGGGGTCTGTGGGAAGGAGGAAGATCCTTGATGGTAAATGTTGCAGACAGGAGGCAGGCAGCACCAGAACTAAAACAGAAATAGTGAAGTACAGAATTTCAAGTTAAGTACCTGTTGAAAATTTCTTGAATACAAGAAGTGGGAGTACATAGTAAGTGCCTGTGCTATCCCACAGTGAGGCGTTGCAAGGCAGTCAGCACATCAGCTGCCCAGCAGCACTTGGTCCACCAGCTCTGGCGGTGGCATTCCATGAGGCTCAACTACTTCAAGATGCTGGAGCTGCTTCTGGCTTCAACCTTGGCAGTAAAAACAGACAACTTAGGCCTCTCTCTGTTCTTCTGCTATTATTGCACTGACAGTAGATGATGTCCTTTTTTCTCTCTGTCTTTATATGCAAAGAAAGACTTTTGCTTTCATTATCACCAGGGTCTGTGACATTCTCACCCATCACAATGTCTTTAGAAAGTTGCTCAGCTTCAGGTAATAAATGAGAAGATTTCTCAGTTTTCTCTTACATCAACAAGTATTTCTCAGTTTTGTTTTATATCAACAAGTACTCAGTGGAACTCCTATTAAGTAACAATGGTGCTGGCAAGTTGTCATCACTTTTTGACAGAAGAGAGAAGAAGGAGAAGTTGGGAAACAGAGTCACATACTGGTGCAGTAGCTTATTTTATTCTCAATAGCAATTTGCATAAACACAAACAGCTTTCCCCTTAGTACTGGAAAGGCAAGTTTTGGTTTTTTGATTTTTAAACTGATTGTGATGCTGTGATGGGGCTCTGTACTGCTTGCATAATTAGCTCTGAGAGAATACATACCAAGATTTTTTGAATCAACAAGTCTAAAGATTTTTCCCAACTCACTTTAGAATAAACATCTCTTTAGACAGAAAAAACCCAAACCAAAACAAACAAAAAACCCCCACACAGAACAAAACAACACAACAAAAAACCCCAAAACAAAACAAAAAAATCACAAAACAAACATGCAAAAAAACCCCCCCCCCAAAAAAAAAAACCCAACCAAAAACCACAACAAAACAAAACAAAAAACAAAAAACAAACCACCAAACCCTGGGCTTAAATAAAGGAAAATGAGAGGATTTGCTGCAGAGAGCGCTCTCCTCCTTCAGAAGAACTCTTAGTTTAGAAAAATCAGTTTAGGTCCCTATATGGACCCCTTAAGATTCCTTCTTTCCATCTTGGCTGGAACTTGGCAATGCACCTGTCCTCATGAGAACTCTCCCAGTCTTTGACTGAATGTCTGAGCAGTGGCTCAGGGGATCTCTTGCTCTCTGTCTGCCCTACCCAGCAGCCAGAGAAAACACTGAGAGCAAACGTGATCTTTTCCCCACTACACATGCAATCCTTTGGCTTTGTGGTACTTTGTCTTTGTCAGAGGCTCCAGGAAATATATCAAAATAAAACAAATCTTTCCCAGGTTTGTATCCAATCTGTAAATCATATAATTGCATCCAAAACCAAGCTAGAATTAAATTCCCTGGCAGGTTTTCTTTCTTTGTTGAGCCTCTTTTAGCTATGAGGATAAGTGTTTCTTATTTAGCTAATATTGACCAGGATCATCTATGCAAAGACATGAAATTTATTTATGCTAGTGCCCAAGGACTAAAGCCTAGTTCTCCACTTGAATAAATAGTTTTAGCAAGTACCATGGTAGATAAATCATTGTACATTGAAGTGCTTCTGGGCATCATTTTATCTTGCATTTTATGCTACAGCATGAACAACTGCTTGCACTGATTTTGTTGATTCTGAGTTTGAACAGTACACAGCTTTCTCCCCCAGGTCTCTTTTCCTTCTCATTTTACATTCTCTCTCATGTCCAAACTGCAGAACCACTATCTGTCCCTGTAAACATCAGACCAGATGAAGCAAATTCCCTTGCTTGCCAGACTTAATAACTTTGTCAAAGGCAAATTCTGAATCTTTCTGAATGTTCTGCCTCAAATCCTAGAGTAATGGATTCCCTTGGTCAGAAACTCTTATCAAATTTTACATTCTTTTGGTACTCTCTCAATATCAGTAAGCATATATCTGAAACGTTTGTTTGTTTGTTTTTCTCTAGTAAAAAGGAAAAGCAAAACTTGACTCATACAGTTTTGTCCAAGTTCCATATTCACATAACTGCTCAGTGATCTATAAATTATGCCAGTTTATAAGGGGAATTTTAGTCTGATGACTGGAATAAAAGCTATCAGATTGCTAGACTATAGGAAAATTGGTTCACGAAAATTATGTTTTAACATCTTAGTCTGCTGTTATGTAACAGTTCCTGTGTTCCAAAAAGATGAATCAAGTTATAAAGAGCCTCTTTTTTTTCACAGAAGTTATGGTCAATTTAAACTCTCTTAATTTATGATTGCCCCTTGGTTAAAGATTGCTGGGTACAAGGTCCAGAATTCATTATAAAAGTTATAAATGCTGACCTTGATCTACCCTTGCCTCTGGTGGTTCTCATATCTGCCTCCCTGCCCAGGGGCAAGGATGCTAATGTTGAAAATGTATTAAAATATGCTTCCACAAAGATTCTGGCTAATTGGCCAGATTTTTCTAAGATCAATAGCAAGCACACTGGGCTGAACTCTACGTGCTTGACCTATGAATGATAAAAAAATTCCAGCAATCAAAATTGACAGGTTATTAAGATGTGGTCTCAGGATCCCAGGATATTTTTAGCAATTGCTAATTTTTCCTGCCTAAAACTTGAAGCCATGAGCTTCATGTCTCCCTCTGTATCCTGTGGCATTATATTATTAGCTATGGGATTATCTCATATTTTGTTCAAAGGTGGTTTTATTTGTTTGCCTGGCTTTTCTGATGCCTACTTCAATTCGTGGAAGCCTCATATATAAAATAAATCAAGGCAAACTGGAGAGGAAATGCATGAATTTAGAATTTCTGGCTTTGTTTTCTCTCTTTTGTTTCATGTTGTAGACTTTCACAGTATTTTCTTCCTATCAGAAAAACATGGTTCTGCAAGCAAAAAAAAAAAAAATTTTGCTTTGTACTTACTTTTTGCTTTGTGTTTACACTACAAATGTCAGCTGTGCTGTGGTCTTTTGTTCCACCTTTATGTGAAGAATAACAGTAACTTTCTACCCAGAAAAGTCAAAGGTGAAATTGTATCTTTCTTTTGTGGGAACATCCAGAATAGGATTGTTCTTAACTAACATAAGATGTCTAAATATGTCTCCCTATGCAACGGTTTTAAGCTCCTTCCCTCATCAACAGAGAAAAACACATCCAAGCAGTAAGTTATCCTCTCTATTTTAGACACCTTAATAAGACTCTGGTGCCTACATTTTTCTTAGTTAAAAAGATTTCTTAGTCAAGGCCATCAGGAGTTACATTTTTAAGAGGCACAAAGTTGACTACATAAAGTAAGATAAAATTGTATGAAATTCTGTCAGATTATTAAAGGTATTTCTTTGATAAAAAGTAACACTGGAAAGAATGACTATTCAATCAGGTAAGAATAGGACATAAAAAAGCTTCTAGTGTCGAGATTTTCTTCTAATTTGTAAATCCATCTTGATAATTCATGTACTCTTCAGTATGGAACCTGTAACATAGTAAATGATAATTCCTATGACAAACAAATGAACCTTTAAAAATACTTTGGTTAATTGAATCTATGTTTCTCTTTAAACTAGAAGCTTGTTGAATTGCAAAGCAGACAGTGCAAATGCCTACTGAGTTATCTTTAAGGAGAACCTGGATTGCCATTTTAAGGAGAAGCATCTTTCTCATCTCCTGTTCTACAATATGAGACCATATATAAAAATGTGAATATAAGTGGAAATTCTGGGGTAAAAAAAGACAAAACCACAAATAACAACCTAAGGCTTAATACATTGGTTGTATTAAGAAGCCGCAAGGTTGCCTATTCAGCTGCTCCCAAGGGCTGAATGCCAGACAGAAGTGCAGAAGCCAGTGGGAAATGGTTTGGTACTGGGAAGAACTGAGCCCAGACTGAGCTGCAGGAGATCATGAGCCAGCAAGCCTATGAGAGGAGAAGGACCAAAAAAAAAAAAACAACACAAAACAAAACACAAGCACTCCAAATCCCACCTTTCCCTAGTGACCCAGGCAGAACTGTGCAGTTTCAGGCAATCAAAGCAGCCATGGAACGGTACCAGGCTAATATCAAGGGAAAAGGAAGAGAGAGCAGGCAGAGATTTGCACTGAAGCTTTTCTTATAAATCTTCCGAAAAGGAAGACATAGCTTTCTCCATTTAAAAAGGGACATGTTTTTCTAATACAAATACACTAGGAAATTCTGGCTTCAAGAGACTCTAAACAATGGCTGGTTTCAAAGTCTTCAGTTAAAGGGAAAACTCTAGTCAAATAAATTAGGGACTCATCAAAAAGAGAAAAATATTCTTTAAAATCCTCAGCTACAGTTACATAAACTTATTTGTTTGTAGTAACAAGATACCTGCTTTATAAATTCAGTATATTTTCAAGATATCAGTTGGGCTGACCAGAGCCTTTGTGTCTTGCCTGGGAAGAAACTCACTGAATGTTCCTGAATATTGTCATGGTATGAATAAAACAAGTGATTGGCTTCTCTTAATTTAAATGATCTTTCAAAATATCCCAGTCAAATACTTAATGCACATTTTCCAGTTCTGAAATCCTTACCAAGGGACAGTTTTCCTCCTTGCTCTATGTTATCTTATAAAGACTTAAGTTTGAGGCACAGACAGTGAAGTCTCCTTAAATTAAAAATTACTTTGATCTCAGATAACCCTAAAGCTGGTCGGCACACAGCAACTCAAGTTTGCATACATAAAAATGAACTCTCTTTGGTGTATTGAAGGCAGCAGTAATTTTTACTTCAGGTTATTTGCTTTCTGCTTTGGTATTAAGTCTGTTCTGAGACAGACTTCTGTTTGTTCTAATTGGGTTTTTTTCAGCTAATTTTATTTTTAATGCAGAAGAGTTTCAGCATAACCAGAGTTCCAGGGTAGGGTAGAAGGAGAGGAAACATCTTCCTTTTTTTCCAATATTTTGCAAAGAAATATTATGCCCACATTATGTGAGCACTGGAAGACACCTTGGAAAAGGTTGCCTGTGTCAAAAAAATCCCACGTAAAGGTTTTGGTTGAAAACCACTGAAAAAATATCCTGACACTCCAAATTATGTATATAGAAAAACAAACAAATGAACAATGGCATTTTAGTTTAGTTTAGGAAGAACAATTCATACCGAAAAATAAAGTCACTGACTTTCCGATTCTATTTTCAGTGGCCAATTATAAAATAAAAGAAAAAAGATGAAAAAGGGACTAAGAAGGTCACCTATTTTACCTCCAGGTTACATCAGCTATACCTAACCAGTCCTGACAGATGTTTCTCTAACTTGTCCTCAAAATCCTCCAGTGACAGAAAAGCTACAAGCTCCCAAAGCAGCCTTATACATACCAATTTATTATGATAAAAAAACTAAATAGTTTAATCAGAGATTACATTTAATGCTCTAAAGGAAAACATGTATATAGTTTTGACACTGGCTGGATATTATCCAGGCTGGCTTGAGAGAATCACAAGAAGATGTATAACTGCAGTGCACTCAAGGTCAAGGCCAGGACCTGATGAAGTACATCCATTTGCTTGAAAGGATGATGAATCAATTGCTGGATGCAACTGCAATACCGAATTATAAATTATTGGCAAAGGCACAGCATTAAATGCACACAGCACCTGGTGAGCACGCGTGCACGTGTAGTCTCATGAAGTATAAGCTACCCTAGTTCTCATCTATTGAGTGGGAGGAGATGAAGGGAAGAGATTGAATACAGCCCAGTAATGTGGAATTGCTGATTAAAAGCTCTCACCACCGCTTACTTAGCAGTAATGTTTTGACGCACCTGTACATACAGAATGGAAAACAGAGTACAACATATAGTCTTAATTTTGAGGATAATATAGACGATCTAATTTTTTGGGTTTGTTTTTATTTATTTTTTTCGTGTTTCCCTAAGGCCAACTCACTGACAATCACAGGGGAGTCTTACTGACTGAGAGTCAGATGACAAAAAAACAATGTTGAGCTTTTATAAATTTCAAAAAGCAGACAAAGGATTATGTGTATACAAATTTCTCTTAATTAGGTAATAGGTTTCCTGTTGTACAATTGGACTCTAAAATCAATATATTACTGATATTTTTCAGTTCCTTCAGTTCTTCCTGTATGAGAAGAAAACTGTCTGATCTGCACACAGACTTGCATTGGAGAATAGAAGGTCTTTTGAGCTATGTATCATATATTTCTGCATCTGTGTAAATGATACCAAATTCACCACAGATTACACCCTCTGAAAAATGTTGGCTAAGGGAAAATGTTGGTTCAAGGACAAATAGAATAGCAATAGGTGGTCCCTCAGATACATTAGGAGTAAATATTGATCTGGACATCAGATATTAACACAGAAGTGATTATTTACACTGACTATACATAACACCGGGGACCATAATTTTACAAAAGAAAGGTGAAAAACTTTACACTACAGGACCTGTAAGACAAGATAGAAGATGCTGGAATAATCTGGGAGGAAAAGAGGTGATTAAACAAGGGCAAAAATTAATCTAAGGGGCAGATGGGAATTTCCTGGGAATAGGACAATAGCTCTAAATTACACCAAGGGAGACTTAGGTTGGAAATTACAAAAGAGAAGGGAGGTTTAGGCACTATAGTATTGGAAAATGCCTTCTTGGCAGACAGGGGCTTGGGGAACACTATCTCCAGACTTTTTTTTAAAACCCTGTTAAAATAAACCTCTGTGACGACTGCTTTAGGAATAGCTGATCTTGAGTTGGTGTAGAAGACTAAATCAAAACACCTGCATCTCTGTCCTGTGCTGTTTTTCCAGCTCTATGGCTCTTAGAAAATGGTGGATTGTTCAGTCAAAAGGCACTGATTTGCTGAATTAACCAAAAGGCCTTCCAACAAGCAGTCAGACAAAACTCTACCTCTCTCCCTTCTCCCAGAGACATGCTTCTAATCTTTTGTTTTGCATTGTCTTGACTCCTTTTTCTAATTCTCCTGTGATGATTTTCAACTTTTCCTGCCAGGATACAAGACATACAGCTGTGAGAAATCCCTTACTCCTTGCATTGTACTTTTTATATTTTCTGTTTAATCAGAGCTCTTAGTCTTGGAAGACAGGCTGCCCATGTTTGCATAGTCTAGTTTTTGATGTCTGCATATTCATGGTTTCTTCAGTGGCTAGATATAGGTCAATTTATTTCCTTATATAGCATGCAATGACTGTCACATCTTTCAAGAAGGTGTTAAGATTGTTGACCTAACTCATAACAACACTCACTCACACTGGGGGTTACTGCTTCAAAAAATGAGAGGAAAGCAGAAGAGAACAGAGAAAGGATGCTTAAGACTTACAGAGAATAATGAAAACATATGAGACCATAAATACAAAACCACGTGATGGCAGCATTTTGTTCATGCTTTTCTGACTACTACTCACTAAAAAACTTGAGAGAATTCTAGAAACTAGACAGGTGTGATACTTTTCTTTGAATTGACCCAATTAAAATGTTTCCCTCATGTATATTTGTCTTCTTGATCTCCCCTGGAACGAATTACCACTCTGTAAAAATCAGAAGCCACTTTTGCTCACATAGGTTTTGGAGATGTTAGCAAATGGGAAAATAACATACTAAATTAATACACTAATTATTAAGGTGTGGTGATATAACCTGCATTAAAACCTCAGATTCTCAATTCTGCTCAAAGACATGTTGTGGTTAAATATCTCCAAATGAATAAAATTAAATCAATAAACTGACAAAGGCAATGTTAAACACAGGTCTTGAATCCCTAGCATTACAAATTACAGTAGAATTTCTCAAAATAGACTTTTTACTACTCTCTCAAGAATTGAAATCAAAAAGACATTGCCCTACTGTAACTTCTTATGAAGATGCACAAAACATTAGAGTGGAAGTACGAGCAGATCTCTTCAGAAACAGGTAATACCACCACAGTCATTGTTTTGAATTTCACTATTCAATAAATGAATGTTGGCTTGAAGGCTCACTGATTCTAAGGCAAGAAACAAGTTACTTCACATTCTCTTTCACAACCAGTCACCCTCTTTGGCCGGTCAGAAAGCCAGAATCTAGGATATCTTGGGCTTGCAACTCACATGCTCAGTACAAAAATCCATGTAAATCCATGTACGTAAATCCATGCTCAGTACAAAAAGTATGGATTGCTTGCAAGAATATTTCTGCTTTAGAAATATTCTAAATATAATCAGAAATATTTCTAAAAATAGAAATTAAAATTTGACTTGGAAAATAACCTAAAGAAACAGTTGTGCTCCCATTCAGCGTGTACTTTATGACTCTGCTAGATGTGTAAAAGCTAGAAGCAGTACTGATTGAATTGCAATAAAATTCAACATGTGGTTCCAACTCATTGAAACTCCAGTTAGTATACAAAGAACTCAAAAGACTTCCAGAGAATACATAACACCAACGTTGCAATGACCTCTGCTCAAGCAAAATGTAATAAACTTGGCCCTTCTGCCTACAAAGAGTACATATCTATCTGGAAGGATGACAGCAGCAAAACCTTAAAGCAAATATTGCCACATAGACTAGATTTTTAAAGGTCCAAAAGATTTGCTTACTTTGGTATAATTGACAAAATTTAGGATTTGTCAGTAAAGGCAAATGAAATGTAGGAAGAAAGTTTTTTACTGCTCTGTTACAGATCCATTTATTGCTTTATAAACATGCTTGTAGTTTTGCCTCAATGCAGAACCACAGTGAAACTGTACCAATGAAGTCCTAACCAAGTAACAGAACATTGTCAGGAATAAGGCACTGCAGGTAAGGCAGAGACTATTGAACTACTGAGAGAGGAATGTCTGTGAATGTAGCCTATTACAAAGGCTGCATAGCTGTGTAAAACACTCAATATAAAATCCATATGAAAAATGTTATTTTGTGAAATGCATGTGATAACACAGCTTAATGCGTAACCTACTTCCTTGTCTAAACATAAACTGGGGTGAGCTGCTATATGTCTTGTGACTATTTTACTGGGACTGACATAGTTCATTCAATTCAAACTGTCCACTTGAGTTCTTGTGCCTCCTCACGAGGACAAGGTATTAGCTGAACTCTACCGCAAGGGATTTCTTGTTTGCTTTTTTAAAATTTCCAGTGGGGAGGTTAACCAAGTGAGTATATTATTCCACCTGCAGCTCCAATATATTCCATAAACATGTAGGCTAGTAAGTCTCAGACTAGGTGGAGCAGGCCAGTGTTGAAATACCAACCACACTCTGAATAACCCAAGCACATTGAAACACAGCTAACTAATCATCAGAATTTGCAGAACTGATCATAGATTATGGATAGAGAAATTATTTACTTTTGTAAACCTCACAGTTATACTCTATCTTATTTTAAGCCAGGAATTTTTTATTTATAAAATTCAAGCGTTAGGTGACTTTGTTTATATATTATATGTTATTAGTAGCTTACTGAAAATATTTCTGGTAATCAGGTGAGGGTCAGGTATGCAGATTCTCTACTTGGAGGTCCAGAACAGTCCCACTGTGGCTACCAGAGAATAGGGGAGGTACAAAAGGACAATTATTCTTGTAGTCCTCTGAAATGACTGCAGGAACAACAAACTTAGTGCTGTTACTGCTGCTATAATGGCTACATTGAGCACTCTCCAAGAAAAAAGGATTGTACAGCTGATCATCTCTTGTGTCTGTTGGGGATATACTTCAAAGCAGAATGCCGCATTTACCAGGGGGCTGGTATCCCCTGCATCACACTGCAGGGAAGTTAAACCACACCCATTCTGCATCCTGCTTAGTTTGGACAATCACAGAGCAGGAGGCCATGGTGCATTATGACCTTCTAAAATTGGAGGTAATCAGTAATCTGTATGCTTTTCCCAGTCTATGGACGTATCTATGTTACCATGTGTTTAAGCAGCATGAATCTTTTCTTACATCTGTGCATTTAATTTCAATTAATTAGAAATAGTGCTAATGCTAGCTGGATTTTGCATGGATTAAATACATAGTACAACCTCCAATAAGAAGGCTGATGTTTTTCAATGCCATGTTTCACCACCTAATAACTGAGTGCTCCCTCTGGGTTGCATATGTGAACAGCACAGAGTCACACTTACAAGGTCAAAGCGCACAGTAAGATTTAAGAGGAACAATTTAGTTTGAGATATTCGGGAAGAAACCCTCACACATAATTTGACTTTTTTCCCCTAATAAGAAAAAATATCAGTTCAGAGACAAAAAACCCCAACCATTCCCAGAAATGTTAGTGAAAGCTTAATGGATATACTTGAAAAAGTATAATAAACTAAGGAATAAGTGCCCAGTGAGCAAAAAAGTAATGTTTCCTTACCTGTGTATCTATTTTAGGAGAATTTTGCTGTTTAATGATCTTAGCCTATTTCTATTTCTAGTTTTGCAAGTACTGCTTTTTGGGAGTCTCACAGCATTTGATACTTTACACTGGTGTGCACTGTCCCAGATGTGTCATTCTACATGCTAAAATATATTTGCAGCGTTGCAGGTTTTTTCTGCTGACTCTTAGTACAATATCAAAGGCAGGTGCATGCAGAAATCAGTTAAAAAATTGTTAACTACCCTACAGCTTTTTTATCTTTTTTTTTTTTTTTTTTTGTTAAATACAGACATTTTCAATGTTTCATAGGCTGCAGGGATGAAAAATGCAAAGGCTCAATATTGGAATTTTTTCAGTAAAATTCCAGAGAGTCACTTGTTCAAACACATTTTACTATTTTGTTAATCTTATGGATGAACCAGATGCTCAGGAAAAGACTATTTGGATGGCAGATTTAAGGGTTGGATTGTATTGTGAAAGCTGCCACATGCTCTCTGCAGCTTTTTTATTAATGCCCATCACTTTAGGGATGGGGAGGATACATGACTTGTAAATTCTTATAGGAAGATAGAAGTAATTACCAAGCCAGACCCAGTCCTCAATACTGTTACTATTTTAGTTCATCTTTCTTGAGCCAGATCATCTGATATGTACAAAAATGTGGGTTTAGCCCAAATCTCTCTAAGCACTCACACTGAAATTCTTCCTGTTTCTGAGCGCTTCCTGAATGGGAACATCTAGTTATTAAATGACTGCTGTTGTGTTATACTTCAAGCAGAAAAACCTAATTGTGGCTAAGTCAAATGTTATAGGAACATCTTCAAAGAAGATGAAGATCAGCTCAGCTGTTCATGTCTTCACTATAGACAGTTTTCAAGACAGTTTTAAAAACATATTTAGCAATACCAAACCATAAACACAAATAACAGATGTTTTTATATAGGTATTTAGACATCTTTTGTCTACAAATTCCCTGGTCATTAAAAAATATCATGAACATAGTAATGAGAACAAACTGAAGAAATCTTTACTGATTACATCAGCCCTTGGAGTAACTTTCCCTTCCCCTTTTCTCCACTCCCCCCAACACATGCTTGGCTCAGGTTCATCCTAATTCTCTTATATGATAAATTCCTAAAGCTTCTCGAAGCTGTTGGCAGGGAGAGATGTAATGAAAACAACAGAGGGGAGAGGTCATTAGTACTTATAATAACACTGTCACCAAATGACTTCCATCCCTGCTGAACAGTTGAAAACACATTCTCGAGGAGGGGTTTGTCAGGCTGCTTACCTCTGCCCATGGCATGTCTGGAGGTAAAGATTAGCTGCACAATGAGAGACAAACTGATAGAGCAAACAGGGGAAAACAAACACAAATCTAGTAAACACAGTAGACAAACAAGGAAGAAGTTATGATCCCATTAACCTGCCCCTATGTTGATTCACCTAGCAAGCAAGCGTTGTGTGTGCACATTTGTCACTACTTCATGAAAAATCCCTCCTATCCCGATAAGACCAGTATTTGCCAAGTTCTGTTGAGTTTTCTTTGAGAACTCTGTGTGCCTGGGGACAGCAGGCCCTGGGCAGTGGCACTGACTTTGCAGTGCTGCAGACCCAAGTCTCAGGCTGCCTTGCCCAGCACAGTGGGCTGTGCTCTCCAGCAACAGCACACTGGAAACAACACAGGAAACACAGATTCTACAGCAGTGAGCAGTTTGCCCAGTTCTGTGCCAGTCAATGAAGGGACGTCCAAATTCTGCTACTTACCTTGACTGCATAGGTACAGAGGTAAATTACACTCAAAGAAGAAAAAAGAAGAGGTAGCTGAATGAAAGAAAAATAGAAAATATCACAATCAACAGATGCACCTTTGGAACAGAGAACTTGAAAAGACTTAAAAATATTGAGACACATATGTTAAATAAAACAGAAATAAAATATTGTATAATTAAAAATATAAAATTATAAGTTTTAGAATATTTTAACTGAATTCAATGCTAGGTAAACAGACAGATAATATATTATTTGTATCACTAAAACCATCAAATCATTAAAAACAAGTTATATTTTTCGATTTTTTGGTTTATTACATATATTTCTAAACAGGAGTAGGCATTTCAACAGGCAAGACACTCCTGCAGAATAAATACAACCTTTCTATTCTGTTAAGTGTTTAGTACATGGTTTTAATGTAGTTTAGTTGACAGACAAGGAGGTTCTTCATGAACAAAAGAAAAATTATTTTGCACACTGAAGAAAATGTGTTGTCAGAGTGTCCTATATAAATTGTATGTAAAGAATACACACCAAAAAAATTCAAAGCCTGTGAAGGACATAGTTCATGTTCAGTAAAGAACACTCCTGAGAAGAAAAACACAGTTAATGGCAAAGGCTCAAAAAAACTCTAGTGGAAGCACAGTTTCCCTATTTCCTTGTCTTTTCACACTTCTGTTAGAAGAAGAGGAAGTTAACTATATGTAATACTGCACAATATCTTTACCATAATTCTTCTTTAATTCAGTTAAGGAAAGAACTTAAATGACCATTTTCAGGTATTTTACTTCTTATGCTGATATTATGTTTTAACTTCACTCAGACCCTGCTTAAGGTTCAGTAGGCATGCTTGTATTATAATAAGAACACTTCCTACTCTAAATAATCATTTCACCAAGGCAGCTTATGAGTTTCAGTGGCTTATTATCTGCCAGAAGATGGAAACACATGCCCTAAATAGATTGTACTGTGGTGAAAAGAAACCATCAAACCAGCCAAGGACAAAAATGAAAGGTATCCTCTTTCTTCTCCCCTGCAGTTTCCCGTATTTTGATGACTAGTTACATCAGGACAATTAAAAGAAACACTTTCACCTCAGCAAAATAGTAACTAAAGAGAAACAAGCTATTTTTCTGTATATGAATTTTAAATATATATATATCTTAAAGAAGATGTTGGCTTTTATAGTTTCAAGGATCTTTATAGTTTCAAGGGTCTCACAAGTAATGTAACAAGGCACAGTGATCAAACTTTAACACTGGATATCTAGAGATATTAAAACCTTCTGTGGAAAGCCTGTTCATGCAGAACACATGAAAAATGACCAAAAAAGAGTGGGGTGCTATAAAAATCCAGCAAATCATAAATGATCAGGAAATTACCAAGGACTAGTAGTAAATACTACTAATAGATATTAGAAAAAATAAAACAAGCAGTGAGGATATAGCTTTTTCATCCTTGAAGTCTCTAAATTCTGCTGAATAAAAAGTTACCAGCAGTTGTTGGATCAGCTATATGAGAAAAAAATACAGAGTGCAGGTCTTGATAAAGTGTATATCACCTTACATAGCCAAGGAAGGTAACATCTTTGAATGCCTGACGAAGTAATAATTTATCATTAATGTGATTAATCAAAGCTCTTGAATCAGAAAAATGCCTGTTCCTTCAAAACTGTCATTTTGCATCTATTTCTTCCAGCATCATTACACTAAAATTAATATTTGCCACAAAAATGGGACATGCAAAATGGAAAACCAAAAAAAAAACCCCAGTACTGAGGAGCTTGACATCCACTAAGAGATACTGCATCACACATAGATAGCAATGGTTGATCAGAGACCGTACTAAAAAAAAGTACAGGGATAAAATGTAATCAACTGGCAATGATTTATGTAGGAGAAAAAGAATGTGTTGAAATTAATTTTGACTTCTGAGCTGTGACTGAAGAAGATTCAGTTCAGTCCCCCATTGGATTATTGGTGTGCAGATCCTACACACAGAGTCTGATGACATTCTCAGCAGCCCTACTGTTAAAGCCCATCAGCTATTAAACAGGTGCCTACTAACTGTAAACTCTTCTCCTTCAGCTATGTATTTGTCCTATGAAGGAATGAATTCCTGGTGGTGAGAAACCCCATATCTAAGTGTGACCAAACAGCTAGTCTGAGTATTTATTTCACTCTAAAGCCCTGAGAGGTCTGCGATATGGTTGCACACCTGGGATGTGGGAAGATGCTTGCTTTGTACTGAAATTTTAATCCAGGCTGTGCTTAATTTTAATTCCTTGGAAAATGTCTAGTCCAGTAGGTTGGAGAAAAAAAACACTGGGGCATTTTACCTGGAAGCATTAAGAAAAGTTTCCTGTGACATACCCTGCTGACAGAGGAGCTCAGGACATCTCTGTCACTTTGCTGACCAGTCAGAGTGGGAATTTAAGCTTCAATCTTTTAAATCCAAAATGATTATTTATTCATTTTTCTGGTAGAAAGATACAGCTCTCAGCCAGAATTGAAGGCCTGGCTTTGTTTAGGTACCAGGTTACGATTCTCAGTCCTGAATCCTGGATGGAGGAAAATGTTTCTCTGGCCTAGAAAGAACTATGTGGCTCAGTGTCACTTCCTCCAAGGACAGCTTTGCCTCTCTTGGTTCTCTTTTCTCCTTGAAATTTTGTTTCTGGGTCAGGCTTCCCCCTGCTTAGTCACAAGCCTTTTTGTTGTCACCTAACTCATCACGTGTTGTACCAGGGAGCCCCAACAAGGTGAATACTGTGAGGGACAGCCTGAAAGTCTGTAGTGTGCCTAGAGTGCTTGCTTCTTTCTCAGTTAATGAGCATCATTTTTCAAGAGACGCTGTCAAAATATCTCATCTAAAGTGATTTACATTGCTAATGAAACCAATGTCAGTGAATATCACACTTTCTCAGCCTATGCAAGGCATGGCTTCCAAGTATATATAAGGATAACATATATTTAAAAAATGTGCATGAAATATTTCTTATTAGAACACAGAGTCCAAATTCGATTGCTTCACCTCCTATAAACAACTTTGCATTACCTAGACTTTTTTTTTTGAGGTTTTAAATTTAAATTGCAGACTTCAGAGGGGAAGGTAATTCCAAACCAACCAGGATCTCTTAAGTATGCAACTACTTGGAGATCAGAAAAGGCTACAAAATTGTAGCTGTGTAACAATCACATGTGATAGAGACCTAACATTTGTGTCAAAACCTGTAATTCTAACCGAAATCAGAATGTTAATGGCTGAGTGAGAAAGAAAGGCAATGGAAGCTTCAGTAATTCCTCACGTAAAATTAACAGGCAACTTTGAAGGAACACTTGAAATTAATACAGAAAATTTTTACGTGTACCCATAGTTTCACATCTGTACATGACAAATCTGTTCAATCTGTCTTCCTTTTTCAAGGAAGTTGAAGCGAAAGGAGCAAACAAAAATCCTTGATGCTGGGAATCAGCTTTTTTTTATTCTCACTCTGACACTCAGGACTTTAAGTGTTATTACTGTCCCAAAAAGAAACTCTGAAAAACAATTTTGTTCTTCAAAAACAAAAGCTGCTTTTTCCCACACTCTTCCTTGTCTGGTTGAAACTATATTAGTTTCAAAGGGGTAAGACTCACACAATCTGCATATGTGCCTACATAGAAATGACTATACATTACGACACATGCACAAAGGCTTCACAATTTATTTACAGTTGGAGGGCACTGAAATTAGATGCCAGTTTCCCAAGCATTCTTGTCATCAAAACGACAGCTAGAGTAAAGGAATTGCTGGTGCTGTTTAATTGTTTACAAGAGGCACTTAATAAAAAGAAATTAAGATCCTGTGCTCTTGGCAGTGTATACAAGACTCTCTGAGATTTACATTTACCAATTTTTTGTTAATTGTTGTTCTACTTCTGACTTACCTTGTTGCATTTAATTTCACGGTTGAATTCCTCACATAATTTCTGAGCTTTATTAGTAGTGATCTTGTTATTAAGAGACATATGGTGAATTAAAAAACCCAATAGCTTGTTAAAAGGGGGCTGGATGCACAATCCATTGAAGTCAGTGGAAATTTCCCTTTGATATGGACCAAGCCCAAGGGAAGCAGCATTTGAGCCACCAGGAATGCTGGTATCCTCTCTACGTTCCCACTGCCTCCCCCTGGCACTGTCCTGAAAGCAGTTCCCTGTCTGTTGTCCTGCAGTTTTGGAATCTCAGTGTTAAAGAAGGCTATTCTACTTTGTTGATTTATTTATGATTTCACCAATTTTAAAGCAGCCACTTCTTTTTTCTTTTTTTTTTAAAGCAAAATTCATTAGCAATTCATTTTTGCCTAGAAAACTTTTCATGAGATCCCACAGGTCTACCTGCTGCCAATACTTTGAGTAATTTCTTGACCTTTGATCAACTTTTCTCCATTAAATCAATAATTAAATTCCCTTTCTTATAATGCCATTGATGTCAAAAAACAGTGATATTAAGCACCTACTGTTACCGCAGTGAAAAATGAGCATCTATTGCAAAGAATAGACCTGTGGAATATATTATATAACTAGTACATGTCAAAGTCACAGAAGTTTTGCTTGAGATCCCACTGTTGAAATAAACCCTTTATTGTTCTAAATTAAATACATAAAATCACATAGTAGAATAAGATCACACAGCCCTCTTTGTAGCAGGAGTCAGACTTTTAGAGTGTTCCTACATAGATTTAAAAAAAAATTACTTCATCACCCAAGAAAGACCTTTTTCTTTCCTTTTTCAAAAAAAAAAAATCTTTTTTGACTACCTTATTTTTTGATAATTTGAAGTTCAACATACTGAGCTTTTTTGAAAATGCTGCTAAGTATGCAGCAGGTTTACTGTTCCAAAACTACTTATTTATATGACAGTCATAAGGAAAGATTAAATTTTAATCAATATTAATTCCATTATAGGAATACTATATATGCATTTAGATATGAATTATAGAAACAGAGACACTGAAATGCCTGCCACCAGTTCCTTTTTATATATTTTCCTGGGACTCCCTGAGCTACTGAGGCATGCTGATGGCAAAGACCTGGCTTAATGCAGCAGAGAGTATTTTCATGTGAAACTGTATGTAAATAAAATATTAGAAAGTGCTTCTTTGGTTAAACAAAGGTACGATTTGCCCACATGAACACAGAGAAATGGACCAGATGATAGAAGCAAGCAGGACATTCCAGGCTGTGTGTCTGTGCAGTGCAAGCAGTAACATGGAAAACAAGCTTACAAATGTGTTGTCATGAGTGCACCCTAGATGTGAAATGGTACTGCTTCAGTGATGCCTTTTAGCATGCTCCTACTCAATGGTGAGACATAGTCTCCAATTCTTCATAGAGTACACTCTGACTTCACCAAAGAGTGAGATTAAACTAGCAGAGAGTTGCTGACACTACAGATTTGGGCCTTGACCTCACTGCAGTGACTTGTGGCTGTGGCCATTCCTGTGTTGCAGCAGTCCTGCAGCACGGGTTTGCACTGCTGCATGTATGACAGAGGACAAACACAAACTTGGTCATAAACAGACTACTTTGCATTTAACTTGTGTTTACATGGTCATAAACAGACTACTACAGCTTCCTGATGCCTTTACTGCACATTACCACCACCTGCACTTCTGGGAAAGGTGTTCTTCTTTTCAAACCTGGCCTCATGGACAGTTTCCACCTGAGAGTTTAATGTTGCTAGCAAAATGAAGAGTATGGCAGTTCCTAAAGCAAGGTAACAGACTTAACAGAAACAGTCTGGTCTCAGGAGAGAGCATTTCCTAAAATGTAAGTATTTCTGAATTAAAAATAATGTATTAACCATTTTAAACCTAAAATTTTCTGTAAACTAATTTTAAAATTAATATAAATTGTAAAATTAATGTAAAATATGAACTAATTTTAGAAGCCCTCTGCCAAGTTATAGTCACTTCATGTCTCCAAACATTAGCCAGGGAAGCATATAATGGCCTCTGGAAGCAGCACTGGTGTAACACCAGGGAGGCTGAGAAGGAATTAGAGAGCTGGCTTCAAGTGCAGTCAGCAGTGGGCCCACAGTCTACAGCCAAAAAGCCCAGAACTCCCCCTCCAACACACACGAAAGGGACAGGGCAAGTAACAAAGAAGAATGGAAGCTTGCAAGGAGAAAGGAGAAAGGTTTTGCTGCTCTGCAGGGTGAGGACCCATCACATCAGGAGAGATGCTGGAGCTGGGTAAAGCAGCCTGGTCTGCTTCCTACGTAACAACTGGTAAGGCAGCCCTACTACCTACCTGAGAGGTAAAAGTAGTGGGTGACTCTCCTGGGAGGTATGAAGGCACCCACCCACATGCTGACCTGATGCACTCTTTGGAGAGTTGTGCTGTTTACTGGGGGCTCATTTCAGAGATGTCGCTGAGAGACTACTAAGCCTTGTATAGACCACTATTAATCACTGCTGTTATTTCACGTGGGTGCCATGACAGAAGCAGTCTGAGGAGTATCAAGAACAATTACAGAGCCCTGGGAGCAGCAGTAAGGGGCTCTGGAGCACAGGTACTTTTTGATCAGTCTTTCTGGTCAAGCAGAAGGGGCTTGAAAGGGTTTGGACCTCCTTAGCCCAACATCAGTGTTAAAGACAGAGGTAAAGAAAGCATTGAATACCTCCACTTTATCTATGTCCCTAAGATCACCTATTTCAACCCACTCTGCCATGGCCAGGGATGCCTCCCACTAAACCAATCTAGTGTTGAACATTTCCAGGGATGGGGCATCCATCACTTCTCTCGGCAACCTACGCCAGCACCTCACTATCCTCGCAGTAAATAATTTGTTACTAATATCTAATCTAAGTCCACCTCCTCATAGTTTAAAGCCGTTCCCGCTTGTCCTATCACTACCTGCCTCTTCAGCTTCCTTGTCAGCCCCCTTTAGGTACTGGAAGGCTGCAATGAAGTGTCCCTGGAGCCTTCTCTTCTCCAGGCTCAAAAAACTGAGCTCTCTCAGCCTGTCCTCGTAGGAGAGGTTCTCTAGACCTCTGATCATCTTTTGTGGCCTCCTCTGGACCTAATTCAGCAGGTCCAAGTCCTTCTTATATGGGGAGCCCCAGAATTGATGCCAGTACTCAGGACAGAATCCCAGAGCCTGAAGGCGAGATAAAATGTCTGGAAAAAGGAAGACTTTCCTCTCCCATGGCAGGATGGGTGGAACTAGATGATCTCAGAGACATATAAAAAGCAGAGATGTTTGATGCTTTTCTTTGCCTCTGTCTTTTACAGTGATGATGGGCTAAGGGGTCCAAGGGTCATGAGCTGGACAACCACAGCTGTGAGTATAATAACTCCCAATCAAACCTGAACTTGTGCAGGATCTTCTGCCACAGCTAGATCCTTATAAATGTATGAGAACTGATGGGATTCATCTGGGAATACTCAAAGAGCTGGCTGATGTCATCACAAGGCCTTTCAATGATTTTTGAGTGGTCTTGGGAGTCTGAAGTCCCAGTTAACTGGAAGCTGGTTAACATGACCCCAATTTTCAAAAACAGCAAGAAGGATGACCCTGGAAACTACAAGCCTGTCAGCCTCACTTCACTGACTGGTAAAACTATGGGGAAAATTACTCCGGGAGTTATTGAAAAACACTTGAAGAATGATGCAGTCATGGGTCAGAGCCAGCATGTCTTCATGAGAAGAAAGTCCTTCTTATCCAATCCTTTTATGACAAGATAACCTGCCTAGTTGATCAAGGGAAGCCAGCTGATGTAATCTTCTTGATGTCACTAAAGCTTTCAATATTGTCTCTCACAGGATCCTTCTGGACAAAATGTTCAGCACCCAGCTGGATAATACATCATGTGGTGGGCGGGCAACTGACTCATGGGTTGAGCACATAGTGAATAGGGTGACATCAGACTGGTGACCTGTCACTAGTGGGGTTTCACAGGGCTCCACCTTAGGCCCTGTGCTCTTCAACATCTTCATAAGTGACTTGGATGCAGGACCTGAAGATACACCAAATAAGTTTGCCAATGATACTAAACTAGGAGGAGCTGTTCACACCCTCGAGGCAGAGAGGCCTTGCAGAGAGACCTTGACAAATCAGAGAGTTGAATAATCACTAACCTTATGAAGATTAATAACAGTAAGTGCCAGATTCTGTACCTGGGTTGAGGTAACCCTCGATGTTTGTACACACTGGGGAATGAGATGCCGGAAACAAGTGCCATGGAAAGAGACCTGGGGGTCCTGGTCTAGGGTAAGTTGAATATGAATCAGCAGTGCCCTGGAAGCCAGAAGGGCCAGTCGTGTCCTGAGGGCATCAGGCAAAGCATCTCCTGCCAGTTGAGGGAGGGGATTGTCCTGCTCTGCTCTGCACTGGCGTGGTCTCACTTTGAATATTGTGTGCATTTTGGGACACCACAATATAAGAAGAACATAAAGCTATTAGAGAGAATTCCAAAGAAGATGCTGAAGTGCCTAGAGTGGAAGCCATACAAGGAGCGGCTGAGGTCACTTGGTTTGTTCAGCTTTGAGAAAAGGAGAGGGAGACCTCATCATAGTTTAAAACTTCCTCAGGGGGGAACAGGAGTGGTAGGCACTGATCTTTACTCTGTGGTAACCAGTGACAGGACCCAACAGAATGGTGCAAAGCTGAGTCAGGGGAGATTTAGGTTAGGTACTAGGAAAAGGTTCTTCACTCAGAGGATGGTTGTGCAGGCTCCCCAGGGAGGAGCCACAATGCCAAGCTTGTCTGAGTTCAAGAATTCTTTAGACAATACTGTCAGGCTGCCTTGGGGCTGTCCTGTGCAGGACTTTGATGATGCTTGTGTGTCTCTTCCAACTCCACATACTCTATAATTCTATGATCATTGAGGTCCCTTCAAACCCAAATTGCTCTATGATTCTGTAATTCTGTGATTTGGGTTTGGCTCCCTGATGTGCTGGTCTGTCTTTCAAGAAACAGCAGGCATTCTGCAGGCTCTCAGCCTGTCATTACAGTCCTATAACTTATTTACTACATGGTGCTTTTAAAATCCATCAAGAAAAATCTCTTACATTTTACAGAAAAGCCTCCTAAGGGTTTGAGCGCCGCAGCAGCCTGTGCTCCAATATTAAGGCAGTTACTCGCAGTGTGCCCAACTGTTTTTCAAATGGCCACAACCTACTCTGTCTCTGCAGGAACAGCATCTCTCAGGTCTGCCTCCACCTTGTCATCTGCTCAAATGGAAGATAACTCTCACAGCACCCCCCTTCAGCTCCTCAGAAATGGATGAGTAGAAAAGCATTTTTAAATCTCAAGAGATCACAGGGAGAATGTAAACACACAGAGATGTAATCTAGAGGTAAAAAGGCTTCACAGCTTGTAACTAAAAAGTGATGCTCTGAGTCAGAAAGTGCTGCTACCTGGACATTTTGAAATTAAGAGCTGATGAAAAACTTCAATTTATTGTAAGTGAGGTATGGGCACAAGTATATTTTCTTCCATGGTTGCCAGAGCAGCATCTGAAAGGAAGACAGATTTAGATGTCTGCTCATGATGAAGTAGTCATTAACAGCTGCTGCTGAGGCCCAAAACCCAGTCTGCAAAGATTAGAAAGGCAACTGAGCCCTTCTGCAACAAAAACCAAGCTGGGAGATGATCAGGGAAATTGCACAAAAATCACAACTGCTATGAACACAAAAAACACTAATGTTGGCACAGCCTAAACCAAAAACAGCAGAGACAGAATTTGCTGGATGCCCAAGAAGACGAAGTAAAAAAATTAATCTGAAAGACATGGTGGAATGAACCTCTTTGTCCTTACCATCTTTACTTCATTTATCTCTAGGAATAAAGCAGTATTTTCTGCAGGGAACCAGAAGGATAAGAGTATAGAGAAATAGGCAAGTAACGGCTACATATACATATATATATGCACACATATGTGTGTATAAATCCAAATGCATAATTTTGGTCTTTTCCTAAGATCATAAGTTTAGATTTCCATGAACTAGTGGGGAATTAGCCTTGCTATTTCAGTAAACACTTGATGAGACCGATATATTACAACAGGACACAGTATTTGGAGGCCTAGACTACCTTGCATGAATAACTTAGAAAACAGCTATCAATAAGCACTTAATATTGCCTGGTAAGTTATTGATTTTTTCTTTTAAAATTCATGGAAGGAATGTGAAAATAATAAGTAATGGTCTACAAACTTTAATTGTTTCATAATGTGTACAGATGTATGTACAGCTCTGAAAACCAGGTTCTATTAAAATCCCCAGTGGTAATAAAGATCAAATTTACCTCATTGAAAAGTACATACAAAGCAAGTTAATCTTCAAAAGCCATTTTTACTTTTCACAACTCTTTCTTCCTTAGACTGTTAAAGTGATTTCAATTTAAAATGTGATACTTCTATCCTTATCAGGTGCAAATTTTTTACAGTAAGCATTTAAGGAGTTTGTGTCATCCATCAATGATGTTCAATTTCTCTCACTGTAGCAATTCACGTTTAATTAAATTAGAGTAAAAGTAGCAATTGGTTGAATATTGAGGCCGAGACAGTATAAAAATGTAATCAGTCATTTGTACCCCATGACCAGTGTGTAATGAAACAAATAGTGCTAGAACTCTTGAGTACTGCAAAATAGCAAATAATAGTACAGCAAACTGGCAATAATTTTCGGGATGCACCATGTTGGGGACAGCTGCTGCCCCCAGTGAAGAAGTCATTAAGCAAGGTGAAAGGAAAAATGTCATTTGGCCCTCCACCCATGCTTGCACAGGTCTCAGTTCCACCAGGTAATGAGAGGGTGACAGTGCCAAACTCAGGCTTTAAAAAATCACGCATTAGAACTGAGTAATAGTGAAACTCTGCTCTTTTTTCTGTTTACCTCACATCCTGAACATGTTTTCAGCCTGGCTAGATTTAGTTTTTCTTTTAGTGAACCTGACATGTTCATTATTTTAGTTTGGGGGCTGTTATAAAAAGCATGAAACAGCAGAAGAGTCAAAGTAAACTCGTGTGGGCTGGTAACACTGTACCATAGTAGGACAACTATAACAAACACCACGGGGCATTGCTGTTTGTATAAAACTTTTATATGAACTTCCATTTACTCTGTGATTCACATTCTCTTATATTGTTTGAATCAAAAGGTATCCATTTAGATACAAAATCAATGCATATTCAGTTGGCATTAATTTTCTTGGAAGATTCGAGATAGCAAGAGGTTCTGACTGAGCATAAAAGTTTGTTGCTTATTGAAGAGGTTTTTTAAGTAATTACTTAACTATTTTCTGAGGAACTGCTTCCTCTCTTGCCAAGCTAACACTTTTTACTGTACTCTTTGCCAAACAGTCTTGTAGAGTGTGACCTAAAATGGGAACTGTAAAGCCAAGACCTGTAAGTAAAGCAACATGGATGCTGCTTATAGTTTTGACAGTTGGGTTTAAGCATATGAGGGATTTGTTCGTCTGCACCTTCAGTAGGTAGCCTAACACCATGGCAGAGGCACACAACCAACAAGTGACACAGCAGAGCACCGGTGTGAGGTGACACAAGCAGCTGAAATGCAATGAGAGTTTTCCCTATGCTTTGCTCATATGCTTTCCTTTCATGTAGCTAGATCTCAAACATGGTTGATGAATTCTTTGGTTGAAATATAAGGAAATTCTGAAATATAAGGAAACTCTGAAAAGGGACCTTGGTCTTCAAGCAGCCAAGTTAATCTCAAAGAAAAGAAAATACTAACTCTTAGCTCTCTTAAACACCACATCTTTTGCCTTTTCAGATAATTTTGACTGGATTCCAGTGTCTAAATTTTGTGTGGAAAATGTGCCTGAGGAATTTCGTTTTACCGATTTAAGCAGGTATTCTGGCAGAACATTAAAAGGTAATCCTTCCACTTAGCATTACACCATGAAATACAGGACATGAGCTGCATCCAACTAACATCAGGCTCTGAATTTTCTAATATAGTCTATCCAGTTACCTGAACCTCAGTTTGATTAGTTGTGTACAGCCATATCTATGAAGACAATTCTGTCTGCACTTAAAGAGTCATGTAATAGCAGGCAGTGGAAATAATTTGCACGTGCAGTGAGTTATTCTTCCTTGTACTGTGTTATGTTGCAGCCTGGTGACTTCAAATTCAAGTGGTGCACAAAGCCATTACTTTGCTCCTCACAGGAATTCATTTTTTGTAAAAGACTCCAACTTTATTCTTACTTTGCATCTCTGGGGCTTCATATCTCACCACCACAACAGACAGAACAATATCCAGGACCTACACCACTTGAACTTACTGTGTTTTGAAAAACAGTCTGAGTTCAGAGAAGGCCTGTGATATGGGTTACAGAGACTGACAGTACATGCTGCACACTTTGCCTGAGGCAAAGTGAACTTGGCGTTCTCCTAAAAGCAAAGATGGTTTGACTCCTACTCTGGCCGTGATTTCTAGTCCTGTTACTCTGTTCCCCACCTCTTAACTGAGATTAATGAAATTTCCTTAAAATTTCTCAAAATATTCCGAGAACTGATCAGAAATTGTTAATATCTTTGTTATGTCAACTAATCAGGAAAATATTGTTACCTCTAAGACAAAAAGGACATTAGCAAAGTACAGAAAGAATGAAGGAATGAATGTTTGAGTCTTTTTTTTTAATCATCAGATCTGTGACGTTGTACAACATTCTTTCAATAGGATGAATTAAGGATCACTTTCCCTAAGCAGTAAATATATCCAGGACAAAAATAAATCTGATGGATAAAAAGAAAATCACTTTCAACTCCTTCTTACTGTTTAAAAAAAATGCAAGTATCTCAGCAGCACTCTTCTCTAATTTCTAGGGCTGTGTAATGCATAACCTATGCTTTCCAACACAGTTTAAGAAAACCGCATTTCAAGACAGCTCGTTCTATATCCCTGAATTAATTTTAAGATAATTAACTAATAAAACATTTTCTCAACATAAAGAAATGTTTTACAGAAGTAACAGTGCACAGTGTATGCTTTTAGCACTGTTCTAAACTCCCTAAGCAGCAGTTACATGGGTTGTGAAAAAGGAGTGACTGACACGAATAAAAGAAAACTTGTGCCACTTCCTGGAGTTTTCCTGGGTAAGGCAAATGGAAAATTATGTCAGAAGATATGTGTTTTATTCATACAGAGATCTTAACTTTATTCTTATGTTACTATTTGAAAGAGAAAAAAATTACTAAGAACTGAAAATAAACTTAAGTATCTCATTTCAGCTTAGGTCTTCCCGATTTCAGAAACCCCAAAGCTAAATGCTGTCTGTCATATCACCAAAGCTCATGCCCATACTTGCTTCTCTAACAAGACTTCAAGGATGCCACAAAAAACTTTGAAGATATAATCCATCTGTAATTCACTGAGAGGGCAATCAAGAGAAAGGACAGCAATCTTTTCTGAGCTAATCACACCCAACTTCTCAGTTTCCATTGCACTAAGAGGTCTTTGCTGACGCCACCTTTTCAACACCGAACTATTCTGTCACCGATATGAACCGTGCCTGATATGTAATTAACTCATGGCTTGACTTCTATTTCACCTAGAATGAACACAGACACTGTCAACACTGTAAGATGGGTTTATATAAATATTTTCCTTTCTTTACAAAGCTGTATAAAACTCTTTAAACAAAGATTTCTGGGCCAGAGAAAAATAAAGCTTAAATCTTTTTTTGGAAACAGACTATGCACAGATTAGCTCAGGAAACGTTTTCTACTGGAAAGTTTGTTGAAATAGTTGACTCCGTGAATTCAAATACAGTCAGTGAAGCTGCCTACAACACTTGTTTCTTGAGGTTGCAGTGTTCTGCTGACACAGCTGCAACAAAGATACATGAAGTACTTAAGCTGCAGGATCCCTCCTGGACAAAAACATTGATCAGCAATACTGTACTGTAATCAGAGTTCCTCATTTCACTCATAGGATGAGCATTTTGCAGACTGTATAGATTGAAACTATATCTTTCCCACTTAGAGCAGTTATCTGAGAAACTACATTTACATTTAAGTCAACAGTCTCAGTCCTTACATCAGTATATTGCGTAGGACTTTCTTTCATCCCATCGCATATGACAGAAACTAGAGAAGCAAAAGTCACAAGGTAGCTCTCACATCACAGGAAAAATTGTTTCCTGTACATCATCAATTAATGCAATTGGATTTTATTCTTGAATTTGAGTATGGACACTGATCATCTGCACATGGGCCAGCAGAGCTCTGCCAAAGGACTGATGCTGAAACAATGTCTTTAAGGCTAAGTAGTATCAGTAAACCTGATGGCAATAAACAAAATTGTCATATGGATTTTACACTTTAATTAATTACAAGGGCTTGCAAATTATCTTTAGAAATGTAAGGCTAGCCTTAAGTAATCACCATTAACTGTTAAGGAAAATAGAACTTAATAACTAAAAGCACAGGTTTGAAAAAAAAAGTAAAGCAATTAAAAGCAATAAAAGAGGACATTATTACAATGGAGACAGAAATGAACGCAAGCATGGTGGGCCAGGGAAACGTGGAAAAAGAAATCTTAACTAAGAGAGTGGCAGAGGCAGATGAATATATTGGTATTTTAATTTTCAGGCTCTCTTAGATTTTTCCTTGCAAAGAACAAAGGAAATGGACCACTGTGTATTCTATGAAATAAGAAATTTCTATCTGGCACCACAGAGTGGTGCACAGCACTTTCCAGTTTTTTATGTTCTACAGCACATACAGATTCCACATAGTCCAACTAATTGGGAAAAAAAACATCACTCTTGGAAAAGTAGTTTCACTATAAAAAAAGTGTTGGTAAAACTCAGCTGTTTAAGGTTCTGCATCTTATGTGTCTCAATGGCTGTAAATTACATTTGTTCAAAGCACAAGGCTTTTTTTCTCTTCCAAAAACATGGCCAGAAGGCTTCCCTTGTAATAAGAATATTCCACTGTGTTCTTTTTGGCTCATGCCTCATCCTCAGAAAGATGATTCACTTGAATCCATATTTTCTGATTATTGTATGGAAGCCAAAAGGAAATTATAAGTTTCTTGTAGTACTGACTACTGGCAGACGTCTTCACTTAGAGCATTCAGAGATGTCTCTGAATGGTACTTGGGCATCTCACCTGGGTACTTAGATTCACAACAAGAAGAGTTAAAATGGTCATATTGTTACCTTGGTTATCTGCGCAGCAATTAACCAAGCAAAAAGGTTTGAATTTTTACAGCATGTATCTAAAAATGACTAAAACTTTATTTAACACGGAGAGTCTTCCATCAAACTTGAGATAAATAATAATAATTAACTAGCAGCAGTATGAAGTATACCACTGTTTCATGTTAATATTTAAAATCTAAATTAAGTAAGATACTATTAAGAGCATTTTGCTACTGCACTGGGCATCAGCTTCTCTCTGGAACTCTTCTTAGCCAGCTCAGATGTTAACTATTATGTACTTCTGGATGCATAGCCTGAGAACTGGAAGGAAATATTTCAAAATGCCTTGAGCCCATCCTCTGGAATAATAAAACAATCTCAGTAACTTAAGGTGACTTTGGCTTGTAGAAACCTCTAGGCTGTCACTCAGTGAAGAGCCAGAGGGGCCTCTCTACCACCCAAATTTCAACCAGAAAGCAGGTTTTTATCCTCAAAAATGAAACAACACTGGTAACTACCTTTTTGAAGCCTAGTTGAAACCACTTCCTGAATGAAGAGCAATCGCAGTCACTAAGTCCAGGCATACTTGGAAGAAGCATACACCTGTCTCTCTTTACATAACAGCATTTACAGGTACTGGTCCTACTTTTAATTTTTCATTATTATTGGTCCGTAAAAATCATTGCACACACATCAAATCAGTTCAATTTTGTATATGTGCAATGAACAACATTGATACCTTAACAAAATACTTAATTCTCTTCAATACAGATCAAACATGCAGGGCCATGTTCAGCTTGTGTGCAGTGACAGTGCATACAAAACAAATGTATCTGGTTTATATATTAAAGATGAGGATGATGGGTTATAATCCACACATACATAAGAAAGATGCTTCTATCAGCTTTAATTTTGCCTTTGCACCACTGCCATAAACAAAGACTGAGTTTTGGCTGCATAACTACAAGTTTGCTGACAGTTTTTGTTCTGGTTTATAGCAGGAAACAGAAGGGAATGTAACCCAGCCTGCTGGCACCATAGTGTTAAGTGTGAGAGATCCTAACTGTATATAATTTCAATATATATATATTACTTGGAATTCGGTTGGTTTGGCTTTTTTAGTTCTGTCCAGTTTTTCTTTCAGTCTGTCTGAGGAGAGGAAGAGGGAGAGGGGAGGTTTTACACCATAGTCCAGGCACTTGGCTGGGAGCCAAGTTCGACCTGAGACACTTTTTGCTAATGTACCTTCTTCTTCCCAAGCTCCTCAGTCTAATCTCTACTTTAGGAATGTTCGAAGAGATAAGTTGAAGTTCTCTCATTGGCCTGGTTAACCTTTGCCTGTCATTGGTGGGTTTGACCCCCCCGAGCTTCTTATTGGTTATTCTGTGAATTCGCCTGAGACCTAGATACGTAACTACCCCAACAATACAGCTCTCTCTCACTTCCTCCTCATGGCTGGTCTCCATGCGCGGTCTCTGCGGTGGCCATGGGACCGTGTAGTGGTGGAAGGGGAGGAGCACTGTTCCCCTCCAGGGTCCAGAGCTGAAAACCTCTGAGACCCTTCCCATCCACCTTCAACCGCCGCAGTTGATGCTGGAGGGCAGGAGTGGTAGGCACAGATGATGACACTGCAATCATAAAATCAGAAAAAAATTTAGATTGGAAGTGATCTCTGGGGTCTATCCAGTACAACACCTCACTCAAAATAGCTCTAGTTAGATCAGGTACCTCAGGGCAGTGTCCAGCTTAGTCTTGAAAATCTACAAGGAAAGAGATGCTACAACCTCACTCAGCTCATATGGCAGTGTTTGTGTGCCCTATTAATAAAAAACCCACTTTTCCTTGATACCTATTTGGAAATTATTATGTTCCAACTTATGTTCATCATCTCTCAGCCTATTATTTTGCATCAGCCTATTGCTGTGTACCAGTAAGAAGAGCCTGTCTCCACCCCATCTATATCCTTTGATCAGGTAATAAGGCCTTCCCAAGACCTCCTACTTCATCCTTAGGCTACACAAGCACAGCTTGTTCAGCCCCTCCTTGTCCATAGACCTGGATATCTTGCTTATCTTTTGCTGGACTTGGCCCAGTTTTACAACAGTTTTTTTCTGCATTGGGGAGTCCAAAACTGGACACAATACTCCTGATTCAGTCTCACAAGTGCTGCATTGACGGAAAAGATCACATCCCTCAGCCTGCTAGCTGCTGCCTTGCTAATACAGCTCAGTATGCCAAACGCTGCCTTTGCTGCCAGAGCACAATCTCGGCTCAAGCTCACCTTGCTGTCCACAGGACTCCCATGCCCCCAGTTCTTGGGCAAAATTGTCTTCTATACAGCCATCCCTCAGACTGTAATGTTGAACACAGCTACTCCTTGCTAGTCGCAAGACTATGCACTTCTTTTGTTGACCTTCATGAGATCAATATCAGACCATTTCTCCAGCCTATTGCACACACTTGTCCTCCAGCACATTAAATGCTTCCCCATTCTGCCCACCCCTGTCAATTGGGGGTGTTGGCAAACTTGCTGAAAGCGCACTTTGCCCCACGATTGGTGTTATAAAGACATTAAACGCTACTGGCCTGGACAGTGATCCCAGAGGGATCCTGCTAGTTACTAACTAGCATACACCAGTCCCACAACCCATGCAAATGGTTGTACACATCATATAAACTACCTTAAAAGGCAGGTAAGCACTGTGAATGGCTTGTGTTTGCCCTAAAGAAAAAGAGTGAAAATTCAAGCTGGACTTGGGAAGACTAGAAGAAAGCCTAGTGAATGAACTGTTAAATGAATAATCCCATATGCAACAGATGCACCAAAGCTGAAGGGCTGGTACTGCAGTGAAACTCGGGGGATAGAGTTGAAGAATTTTTGTTCATAGTTGGTAGAGTGTGAGATTTCTTTACTCCAACCCTTAAAGAAATCTCTCTGTTCAGCTCTATTGGGTTAGGGTTGCTTTATTATACTCCCACACTGTTCTCTAGTGTCAACATGAAATACAAGAAATTAATTTAATAACCAAAACTTATGCCTACTGATGAGACTTTAATCTTAGTATATGGTAAAATCTTAATATATGATCTAAATGAGGGTTCTACTTGTTGAAAAAACCTAAAATAAAAAGCTTGAAGTATTATACTAATTATTATTTAACAGTTTAAGATTAGGAAATACTTTCAGTTAATAATTTCCCTGCATCTAAAGTTTCAAACCAATAGTTCTGATTTCCAGCATTCTTCTGACAGCTGAAAAAACTGTACCATCAGTCACTGATGGTATTGCATGCACTTAGCAATGGCTGCAGACTACAGATGGCTCTAAACAACTTAATATCCAATGTGTATTCTTTCGATTCAAGGTATAGAAGGCTGGGCTGCACTGTTGTCTGCATAAAAGCCCCCGCATGAGATTTAGACCTATGTACATAACAGTTTTGTTATAACTTTTATGATTTTATTTATTTATATATTACTGAAAAACTTTACACCATTTTGCTGTAAGGGCATTATCTTCAAGGTGCTAGTACCAATAACTTTCAACAAATTTCTATGATGACTGTTGAGATAAGATGCTCCATCAGAAAATGCAATTAGCATGACTGTTCTGAGATGTTAATAGTTAAATGCATTACATCCCTGTTCCTCACAAAACTCACTTGTTGTAGGGTGGTAAGTGTAGTCACTGGGCACCATATTTATTCCAGACTTACTGTTATTATCTCTAATGAACTGGTGCTTCCACGACTGTAATGTTATAAATTAATGTATAAACAGATATAATTCCATCATGTTCTGGATTTTCTTCTAGTTGGATTTCAAAATAACGCATGGCTCTCTCTTTAACCCTAATATTTGCAGGACATACCATGAAGCAAACAAGTAACCTTCTCCAATTATAGTCTCTGGATACCAAAGACAGATTTATCATAGTTTTGTGGGGTACTGTCATGATTTGTTGACTTTCACCACCAGTACAGTGATGTTCTGGCTTCACTCCCAGAACCCAACAAATGACTTACAGGATGTGCAAAAAAAGAAATGGGAGATAAGCCACAGCAAATGAGGAAGATAGGGGGATGTGCAGGATTTAAGTTAGAATAAATCTTTGTAAGAATTATGATCTGTCCCAGCCTCCACCAAGCCCTCTTCAGTAACATTTTCTGTGGTTTCCATCTAAGTTATTTGGACTGACTCACAGTAAAATACTTTCAGCCTATTTTGAAGTTTAATTAGCAATGCTGACAACTCTTGTGCACATTTTCCTATATTTATAAAAGTAATTGTTAGACAGAGAGTGTAATGCTATTATAACAAGAAAAAAATAAATTACTACAGTATTTTTCAATATGCAAAAGGGACTACAAGCATGCATGGGATCAGTGGCAATAAAGAATGCCCATAAGTGGCCTGGAATAGCCATAAGTTTTGTGATTTTCCTCTTACTGCCTTCTTCTAACAGGCCCATCTCTGATATGAAAAGGAGCAACTGGCAAAGTGGGTCTATCAGCTCTCAGTTCTCAAAACAAACAAAATAAATTACCTAAAAGAAGTCCTGTATTTGTGACAGAAACAAGAGAGATTGATTTCTCCAGCTCCTCCTGCTTTATCGCTACCCTCATGACAGAGCTGCTTGGTAGCCTTAAATAGGACATGACATGTTGTCATCTTTCCTCCCCTATCCCTTTCATGTCCTTCAGGAAATCTCCACACAAATGCCTTATTTCAAGGAAATAATTTTTTTCTGCCTCTGGCAATTCTCTTTGCCTTTCTTCTACTCACTGTTATTGTCACTTTTGCTCTTTTTACTGTGCTCACGCAGTGACATTAGTATTTCCCATTACTACTGAGAAGCTCCTCCAAACACATGAGAAAAAAACAAGGAAAAAACCCAGAGAACAATCATTCCACTTGATGCAATGAATTTGATCACCCATCACAGCTGATGAAAAAACTGTTCTAGAAGACAGAACAATTTCTGTACGTTCCAGATAGTTGTATCTTTGTCTTGCACAGGAGTATTAGGGAGAGGATAAGAGAGCTAAAAGTGACCCACAAGAGTGCAGCAATAAACAATATGTGACCTCTTTGACAATCATGGACTTGAGATAGTTAGTGTAACCAGGACCATGACATATGGTGCTCTGTGCTCAGGGCTGTCTGCTGTAATAACACTGCCTACACTATGGAAGTTTACCCTAGATATGTCAGTTTTTGCCAGTTATTAACAATGCCAATTCTTTTTTTCTTAGCAAGCTGTAAAATTAGCAACAGGAGACCAGTTAAAAACATGATTCCACTTTCACAGAACACTTGACTCTCATAGACCTGAGCAAAAAAATAATGGCTATTAAGTATTCATCTTCTCAAACTTCAAATCTGAGAAATATTATATGCGAAACACTTCCATTCTGATTAACTCAGCTCTCATAAAAACCAGAAAGCCAGTTGGAATGGTTATTTCTAGAGGATCAAAACCTTAAGGATCTGTGAAGTTCTTTATTTTATTTATTTATTTTTAATTTGGATTTGTTATTCTGGGACATTTAAACATGTGCAAACAAACCAGAAGATTAAAAACCCAAAGATGTGGTTTCTCACCTTCTGGCTCAGAGGTTATTTTCTATCTAACCCACAGAGTAGATTATACAGTGTTTAGGGACACATACCACTTTAAGTCATGCATGCAGTGGTGAACAAATGAATTTTTTCATGGTCTAAAAGCTTGGTTTCTGATTTTATATGCTAGTTGACCTGCATATGCTCTATAAAGACATTTTATTTCTCTATGTGCATTAGTTCAATCAAGACTTTGACTAGGAGTTCCGATTTATGTTCACATCAAGAGGACCTCTAATATTGCTCTTTACTTAGATTTCCTGCTGCAGTGGACAATGACCTGACATCAGTTATTCCTCACACGGCCTCTTGGCTGGACTAGAGGAACCAATATAATTGGATGTAAATCTTCCAGCACTTAGAAAAAACCTAATTGCTACAAAACACTGCAGTCATCTCCTCAAAAATGCAGACTATACCTCAGGTGTAACAAGCACAGCAAACCCATTATTAATGTTGATTTTGCAGAGAAATAAAACCTCCCACTCAAGAAGAGCCTGGCCTGGCCTAGAAGATTTGAGATCTGCAGTTTTTGTTCTCTGATACATGGGAACTTTTCTTACTTCAAAACCAGACCATTTCATTTAAAACCTCTACACCACAACAACAAAACTGAACACAGACTGAACGTATTTTGCTTTCTGAAGAAAAGGTGTGAAGGCAGATGTATAAGTAGTGGTCATACTCAATGTAACCACCCACAGAACATCTCAGATTTTGTGATGTCAAGTGCAATATGGAACCTATAAAGAGTGGAGTAGTCATTAAATAGAAGACAGACAAGATGCTTTGCTAATGCTATAGGAACTATGGCCTGTGTCTATTCAAACTTTTCAGTAACTGTGGAGTCCAGAAGCAGCTGACATTGGACATGCATTTTCAGATTGAACCTCGGGTTTCTTGAGACCCATAAGTCAGCATAAGAGTCCCTCCAGCAGCCTGCTGACTTTCCAGAAAAATGG
>JAWWMA010000100.1:56027845-56047050 GCA_035041425.1 Mionectes olivaceus | reverse complement strand
GGTCCTTCTGAATATGTTAGCTTGAATACCAGAAGCAGCATCCCTGGGTGTGCTGTCAGACCAACACATCATTTTTTCAGGATGAGTAACAACAAACAGGTTGGGTGTCAACCTGGTTATGCAGTTCAGTGCCTGCCTCTGGCCCCTGGTGGTGCTCTCTGTGCCTTGCTTGGCTCCAGGGGCTGAGTGTTCCAGTGCAGTGGGAATGGGGATCAGTCCCCTGCATTTGTGCTGTGGTTCTACTTGATCCAAACTTGCCAATGACCTTTCAGCAAGAACTAACTCAGCACTGCACACTCTCTTCAAAGCAGAGCATAGGGGGAACCATACTCCAAATCTGACGTGTAAAACTGGAGAATGATAAAAATATAAAATAAAATTAATATATAAAAAATAGAAAAATATCTATTGCAAGCAGGTGAAATAACATTACACAATAGGAACAGTTTCAAGGATGAGAAGTTTAGATTCAGTTCAAATGTGTGCTTGAGTTCATCAGTCCATCAGGCCAAGATCACCTGACCTGGAATACATCTTAAACCATCCAGTGGAATAGACAGTAGTATTTTAAAATGTGTATGGAAGATACACAGGTAGATTTAAAATCAATTTATTTAGTTGGATACTCTGCTTGCCTACTGTTTTTCTCTTTCTAACATTACTATATTATGGCCTGAAAAACTCAGTGCTACCACACTCTTGTTAAGATGTGGCATGTTAAGGTACTACATGTCTTCACTGAGGTGAGAAAAAGGCAACCAGAGACCAGAAATTATAGCATCTCTATGGTGTCCACTGGGCCAGTCAAGGTGGTGATTCACAGTAGCATTCTAGCGCTAAGCATGCAAAAGAGTGCTGAGTACTGATTGTTCCTGAAAAATGTATCAACTCAAGACTCACAGCATGTATTCCTCATAGGATGTGCTTTAGGGCAATATTAATGCTCTTACTCTTCCCTAATTAAAAAGAAAAAGGAAGGAGAAGAAAGGCCAAATCCACTACACAAATAAATTTGCACACCCAGTTTTTAGAGTGTTCAGATAGTCCTTGAGGCTCAGACCAATGATTTGTAAACACTTTCTGTTCTTGCTTTGTAACAGTTTCTGGTGTGAGAAGAGGACTTTACTATCATCACTGTGTATTCCCAGAGCAGCTGAACTGCAGGCTCATTAAAAAATTTAACACCTTATTCTCAAAATAAAATGTTTTTCTTCACTGGACAATGTCACTTATGGAGTAGAAAAGAATGTAAATATATAGAAATACCGAAATTGGTTTGAGAACTCATGAAAAAATTTTGAAGATAGAAATATTAAGCTTAATTCTTAATGACATAGATCAGGACATGGAAGTTCGCTATTTAAAATAAAATTTACTTTGGTTCCAGTCCAAGATAAGGTAGGAACTAAGCTGAGGTAGATATAGATGCTAGAAATTGAGAAATTTTTAAAATATATAAATTGGTGTGTAAATACACATCAATACCATACACAGGGCCATGAAATAACACTCGAAAACAATTCTTTGTTTTTTTGGTTCTGCACCCAAACATGCATGAAATAATGAGGCTGGACCAAAGAGCAAAGTATACTTTGTGCAGTGGTCAAGTACAGACAGGAGAACCGAACTGTTGCTGCTAAAAAAGTTTTTTCTAGTGCAATGCTAGTATTTTTGAGAATCACTTCATTGACTACCACCGGACTGAAGCAATATCTTAGTAATGCAAAGTAAAAAAAAGCCAAACTTAAACACTAGTGAAACGAATTCACAATATACTCTAGGGTGCAAATTGAAAATACAACTACTCATGCTTGCTTAAATCAGTTTATCAGTCTAGGATTCTACTGATCCTGTTGAAGATAATGTAAAACACATAATGAGCTATTGCTTTGAACACACTATGCTTTTTAATTTACAATGTCCTAAAATATAAACAGTGAACATTACTTCCACATCAGTGTTCCCCTGAAGTCTGAACTATTATACACAAGTTCAGAGGTATATCATGTGGGATTGGCGCACACACAGTAAAATAAAGTGAAAATATGAGAGAATACAGTTCCCTTAAATTATACTAATAGCTATTTGGAATTTTCTACCAGGATATTTCATGTTGTATATAAAAACAAATGTAATTTTCAAATATTTCACATTAACAAATATTACAGATAAATATTAATGGCTTAACTGAGAGTTTTGTAGGGAAACTAATTTCTCTAATCTGCAGAGGAAATACAGCTTAGGAATTGGTTGAGTAAATAAGGTAGTATCCTTGAATTTTTAAGCCCCCTTCTTTCAAGAGTGCACATAATTACTAAGGCAGTTTTTTCTCCACATCCCCATACTTAGTGCATGCCACTTCTGGGCTCAGAAGAAAGAAAAGAAATAACCAAACAATTCTTCTTTCATAGTAAAGCAAAACTTGCTCAGTTATAAAGATATTGGAACAAAAAAATATTCATGGTTTTATTTTTATATATTTTCTTCAATTTATTAATAATCTTTTATATTTATTTATGGCTTTGAGCAAAGACAAAAGAAAAATCTAACTCATCCCTGATCATACAGTTATTGTAAGAACCAGATCTGTAGTCTTCCCAGCAGCAGTAAGATCCAACCTTTTTTCATTAACACATTTCAACTTGTACAGATGAGAGATTTCATACTTACGGGCTTACTTATGTACAGAGAAAATAGGTCACTTCTGAAACTAGCAATGGACCTTTATATTACAGGAATGTGAGTCATTTGTTTCTTAATCTAAGTATATATACATTCATACATACATATATATATACGTATATAATTTTATACCCTGTACCATTTTTTTTAATTAACATACAAATCCTAGATATTGTCCACTCTATTACAAAGTCATTAAAAATTATTTATGGTTTCACTGAAAGACCATGTGAATTAATATTTCTTCATAGTGCTTAAAATAAAATAAAAATATATATAAAAATATTTTGCTACTAACCCCATTTCTCCTATTAAATGTAAACCTTAAACAGTTTTCAAGATCAGTACATGATCTTAGTTAACTGACAGAATTTGTTAGCATTAAAATAATATAAGGGGTATTGTACTGATAAATAAATGGTCTTGCAGCGTATCCATAATGTTTGAGACACTTTTTAAACAATCATTTCCCCATTTCCACTCCAGGTCACTTAAATTAATGGCAGCAGCATGTTAGTGGGTTAATTACATTGATTTTTACTGGTGAGTGTGATTCAGCAAAAAAAAAAAAAAAAAGGAAGATTTTTTAAAAATTTTATTTGATGTACCACTTTAGTAAAAGGTATAACAGGCAGCATGGGCTCAAGCTCTGTTAGCTTTAGTATATTTACTTGGCTCTCAAGTACATCTGGATTCACTGCATTACGTAGTTTGTGATGTTATTTAATTTTTCCATGCATCCTTAAACTCAGCATTGATGGAAAGAGAACTCCTTTGCATTCACTTCCTTAACATGAATCAGTCTGGTTTTAAGGAACAGAATATATGCTTCTATCATATCCATAATGCTGATTTTTAATGAGTTAAATTATGACACATTTAGTTTCAATCTCTATTTAATGTGACAAATCAGGCACAAACGATTACGAATTATTTTTTTTCTGGATAAGATAATGTGAAGGTTTGAGCAAACAAAACAAAATGTTCACAAAACAGTATGCTTTAACCCTGCTTTCTGTCACCATTTCCTTTCTGTTTTGAAGACATAAAAAATAATAAACCTCATACCTATGGGCTATGTTTGACATTACATGCCTTAGGATATACTAACCATTTAATTACAATATACACAGAGCAAATCGTGCATTTCCAGACAGACTTGATGCTATATTATATTTATTTTTGTAAATTAACACCACAGTCAACTACAAAACTACAGTGAAGACACAGAAAGCACCTGAAAGTCTAAATCAAGCTGTGGTTTACAAATAATCCTTTAAATGAAAAACCTCATTTCTAGACTTAAACCAGAGATTCAAAGTCAGCATTATAGGAATTTTAAGGTAGACACAATTAATGAATGATTATTATTTTCTAAGATACCATAAAGCCTTTTCCTACTGACCAAATCTATTTTTATCATCTTTTTTTTTTTTTCCAAAGCATGCATGGAATATTCTCAGATGCTATTGAGGGCAAGAAGAAGAAAAGTGATGGTATTGGTGAAGTACAAGCGGTTTGCAGGATCAAGCGTACAATTTTGCATAAAACATTGCATGTAAAAGTAACACAGTAGGTTTTAAGCCATTGCATTACAATTTAACAGTTGTGTTGCACTTAGCTTTAACAAATTTTAAAACTGTAAATTTTGAAGTGAAAAGCGGAACCTAAATTCCTAAACAAAGACCTTGCAATGGTACACCACACAGCATCTATTTTTGCTTGGGTCTGAAAAGTTATTTACAATGGCAATATTTAGTCTTTGTAAAAGTCTTTAGCAATGTGAAGATCAAAGTCCACCCAATTTTCTTAAACAACAGAAGGGTTGACATGTCATGAGGTTTCAATCTATCCAGAGGAGTGCTAGTGCCACACTTTAGACTGCAGGTGTTTGCAATATAATGCTTTTCCAATCTAAATCCCAATGGATGGTGCTAACATACGAAATGTAATGCAAAATAACAACTGAATTCTTCACAAGAAATTAACAACGTATATGCAATAAATGAAATAACAAAGGTTTCAGAATATCACTCAGTCAGTGCTATGATTTATGCGTTAGTTAAATTGATTTTTTCTTTTTTTTCTTTTTTCTTTTTTTTTTTTTTTAAATACTTGTTTGAAGTTTGTTACTGTGTTGACAATTTTCTCGTGAAAATAGCAGATCCCCTAGACAGAGAACAGCTCTTAGGCTGATTTTAAAGTCAACACATTAAAAATATTACAGCTAAATTTAATCTTCTTTAATGGTTGAGAGGAAGGAAGACATGAATTCAAACAAGTTTTTTTAATTCTTTTAATATATATATGTATACATATATATGTATATACATATACATATATAATTTTTACATTCGTTACATAGGGCAAAGCTGTCTAAAGTATTTTTTTCATAGTAGACTGCTGGGGAACATTAGGAAACAGGCTAAAACAGTTCGGGGGATGGTGCTCGGTTCGTTGCAAGTCCGTTGCTCACAGTCACCAGGGATCATAAGTTTGAGGCGAAACGCGGTTTGTCTCCCTCGGGCTCTGTGCTTAAGACTGTGGAAGAATCCCTTTGCAGGGGAGCAGCGGGCGGCGCGGCCCCCCGGTTCGGGGGGATGGCTCCCGACGACATCTGTCGGAAGAGCGAGACCCGCTGCGGGACGGAGGCGCGGCCGGCCGGGGGCACGCCGGGGCCGGGCGCGGGCTGCGGGAGGGAGGCGAGGGACTCGCCCACGGTGGGATGAGGCCTGGCGATCAGCGTGGAGATCTCGTGGGGCAGCGAGGGCTGCGAGGCCGAGAGCGGCCGCACCTCCCGCGTCAGGTTGGTGTTGTGGAGGGCCTGGGTGCTCTTGTGCACCTCGTTCTTCTGCGCGGCGCCGGGGGGCTGCTGGGCCGCTTGCGGCGGCTGCGGCTGCGGCTGCTGCGGCTGCTGCGGCTGCGGCTGCTGCATCAGGGAGAGCTGCGAGGCGGTGGGCGAGGCGTACTGGAAAGTTCGGCCGGCCAGCGGGCTCTGTACCGGCGGGCTGCAGACGGCCGTGGTGTAGGAGCAGGGCGAGAGGATGACGGCAGCCTGCTGGGGCGTCTGCGTGCTGGGCGAGGGCGAGTGCAGGTTGCCGTGGGAGAGGCTGCTGGTGCTGTACACGGGCGGCGACTGCGTCCGGCCCCGCGACGACGAGGCCGAGCTGCTGGAGTTGAGGGCCGGCATCTGCTGCAGGCCCACCGGGGCGATGGTCTGCACCATCTCCCGGTCGTGCTTCACAATCTGCTTCAGGATCTCGTTCTCCTGGTTGTTGAAAACGCCGGTGTTGAGGTCTTTCTGGAACTTCTGCAGGAGGATCGAGTTCTTCTTCCCTTCACAAAGAGGCAGAAAAGTTAGTGATCCTGAGGCACAGGGGGCAGAGCGCCACTCTGGCTCTGTGTGTCAGCACCCAGCGCTGGGTGCTGTGTATTGTAAAAAGCTCGGCAGGCACCGGGGTCGCTGAACTGGCCCCCCGCAGGGGTCTGTTCCACCCGCGCCCTGCCATCGCGGCCCACGCTGGTCACAGCTCCCCACGGCTGCCTCCAGGCCCTCCCCACACCAGCACGGCGGGCTTTTGTAACAGCCCTGCACTCAGGTACCCGGACTTCATGTGCCTCTTCACTTGTAGTTTACTGCGGTTACTGCAATTACATGGCAGAATGGCAATTTACTGAACAACTGACAGGAAAAGTCACCGTGCTCTGCATCTACATCATCTTTCTCTCTTCATTGCAAAACCAAATTTCCACTGAGCTATTACATAACTTCCAAATACACCTGCCATCTAGCACATTCCTGGGAAGTAATAACTCGACATTAGTAACCAGTGACCACCAGTTGACAAGAAATCATCCTTTTAAATGTGAACTCATATGAACTTATGGGTAATGTGACAACCTGCTTGCACAATAAAGACTGCTGTACACTGCGTCCTAATGTCTGCTTGATGGGTTCAAGTGTCTGCAAGATGTAGATGCTATTCTGTCTGAGTCATCAGATGCACAGGAACACAATGGCACTCAATTGCCTTTTTTTTTTTTTGATAAAACACTTCAGATGGGATTGCTACTCCCAAGAGTGGATTGGACTTTACTGCTAATATTATTCAAGCACATATTACTTAGAGTTGGACTACATTTCCAGAGAATCTTGAGAGACAAATTGTAAGAGTTTAATGCGTGGAATGCTCACAATCTGCAGAATACTAAAATACCTCTATTAAAATTAGAAATATGTATACCTGTATTTCAGTTCTTTTTTATATATTAAAGAAAAGATGATTTTTTCCAAATCACATCTTTAGCTTAGAACAGGCAGCATGACACTTCATTGCCATTCTTTTTGGTTTAATTTTGAAAGAAATACAAGCGTAACTGTATTGCAAAAAAGTAATGTGGAGAAATCCTTACACTGGAATTTTATTGTGAAGTTGTGAGTTTTTTGCACAGTTTCATTTTAAAACCAGTGTCAATAACGATAATCAGAGTGCAATTCTCCTGACCAAAGACCATATATTTTGCCTACTGTGTCCTATTGTAGAGATCAAGAATCTTGGGATGCACAATGGCAGCTTCACATCCTTGGTTTTGATAATCTGCCATACCTTTCTGCCTTCCACTTGGATGTTGTTGGCCTGCTTTTCTGATTGCAACACATCTGAGCAATGCCAGTGTGCAGCCATCAAGGCTCGCAGTGCCCATGTTGTGAGGAAAATGAAAGCCCTACTGCAAAGGATTAATTCACTTCAACAAAAAAGGGGTTTGTGAGTGCTGAGAGGCTTCAGCTCTTCCCAGCACTATAGATGTCATCTCTAAGCAATTTATTTAGGAAAATGTCATCTACAGCTCATGAAACAGCATAAATCCTATCAAGTGCTGAAAGCAGCAAAAGAAATCTACAGCCCTAATAAATACTACTAATGATAATTAAAGTATGAAAAATAATCCTCAGAGGAGTATGAAAACTTTCTAAAACTTAGTGGGTTTTATTATTTAAAAGCAAGATTGCAAAATTTCGTATTGGCACATGTGTGATTTATAGATCAACAAAACATCTGCTGTAGTATAACAAAACGGGTTGTCATATTTAAGAGGCATTTAATCATGTGACTCGAGAAGAAAATGCAGAAAGGTTTTAAGAATTAAGCATATGGAAAAAAATAAATACCTATCCTGTCAAGTCTATCAATTGCCACTGTTTCGAAGGCCCTTCTCATCATGGGGTACTCTTCCAGGACCTCATTGAAGTTGTCCACTGAGAGGGAATACAGGCGACAGTATGTATCTGCTCTCACACTGGCAGTTCGGCGGCCCTTGGTCAAAAGGCAGATCTCTGTGGAGAGAAAAATTCAACACACACAGGAAATGAAGTTAGTGAACCATGTGGAACTCAAAAGCTAGACATTGACTCAGTGCTAACAAGTTATAATTCAGTACTCAGTGGTATTTTTCCTATTGCAGTTTATACAAACTTGCAATTCTGAAGGTGTTTGATTTTGGTACTCTGAAAAAAATAATTCATGTTCATTAAGAGACTCACCTGTATGTTTTTTTGGTCTGAACTCTGATTTTATCAAGCCTTTTTAAAACAATGCTTCAAGTTACAAGAAATGATCCACCAGCTGTCAAACACAGCTTTCTGACTTGATTAACCCAAGTGATTATACTGATTTTCTTTTAAATATACAGCTGCCATAGAGGACTGATGCCTTTAATAATTCACTAGATTTACTAAACTACATGATGCAATGATATTTGAATAAAAGAGCTGTTGAAAGAAAAAAAAATACTTCAAGCATGAAAATGCCTTCTGTTTCCTTGGGGTTTATATCCTAGGTATTTTGGGAGAGCAAACTTAGGACTTTAGACTCTTTTTTCCTCATTAGACTAAAAAATGGAATCCCTTTGACTAGTCTGATCTTTTCTCTACAAGTGCCTACAACAGAAATTTATGATTCTGGAACAGTGGAAACCAAAGCTATATGCAGAGGCTCAGGAAACAGCCCCAAACTTGTAATTGCTAATTCTAAAACCCACAGTAACAAGGTTACTACATAAAGACCAAAGTCAATGTCTGAGGCATGTAACAGCAAAACATGGAGCAGAATATTTATGTATTTAGATTAATTTACATTAAGTACACTTTCAGGCTGGGGAATAAGAATGCACTTAGAAATATCAAGAATTCTTGAGTTCAGGCAGAATGAGAGATAGTTTCCCTAACCAGTTCCAGCAGTCAGGAGCTATGAGTTCATACTTGTTCATATTTAAATATGAAGTAGGAAACTGTCTTCTACATAGCTTTTGTGTCTGTTACATGTTCAAGCTCAAACTATCTCAAGTGTGGAAAATATTCTCAAGTGTGGAAAATCAAATGTTCTTCCCTAACAAAAATAGATAATGCCAAAGACTTCAGTTCTATGAAGTGCCAACAAAGTTCTTTTATTTTTTTTTGTTGAATGTCTTTTAGAAATAAATTATTAATCTAGAATGTAAAGAACCTTGATTTTTTTTGTCTTATACTTCTTGAGGAATTTCCACATACCACCTAACCCTGAAGGCTTAAAGGATAAAACACTTAAATTGCAGTGAATAAATCAAAGGAAATTAACATGGGACCAGTACTAGCACAGAATGTGCTTAAACCCCAACAGCTCTGGGGAGAATTTACAGAGACTACTGGGTATTGCAAGAGTTCTTGACCTAAAGTTCCTCAACAAACTTGATGCCGATGCAATAATGACAACTTACTGTAAACAGACAGCCAGGTATAACAAGAGGTCAGCCCTTTCCTTTTCTAACTCCTAGTTCACCCTGACCTCCTCTTCTTCGACTGAATCCATTGCATTTTAGTTACAAGAGTGAGAACGACATTTTGCCCAAAGGGAGCAGTTACATGCAGTGAATGCCTGCTCCATTTCCTAAGATACTCTTTAGATCTCCCAAAGAACAAAGTTTTACAATACATGGTTGAATTTAGAGATAACTACCTGGAAAATCTGTGTGATTAATGATCGCATTTTGATTTTCAGCTTTCTGCAATTAAAATTGCTGCAAACTGTACTAGAGACATAAGGAGATATCTTCCGCTATTCTCAACAAATACAAGCACTTAGGTTTAAAAAGCATCAAATGCCCCAAACAAAACAATTGCTGTCTGTGGATCCAAAGAATTCTGAAGAGTGCAGGGAAAAAATGGAGAAAGTACAGTTTTCATCATTAATAATCTTGAGAACTGTATTTTAGGTTATTTAAACAAAAAGGACGGGAGGAAGCCATAAGAGACGATGTTAGATTTCATTACAGGACACTGGGACCATGGAATGAATAGATATTGGTGCAACAAATATAACTGTTTTTTTCCCTTTCTTTCATCTTTTATTGTACTTGTCAAGTAAGGGAAATGGAAAAAAAAGTCACTGAAAACTAATCTGCAGACTCTGTCAACTCACACCTTCTGGTTGAAGAATATCTGTTTGGAAGGCTCTTAATAACCGTAATGGAGTCTACTAGTTAGATAAGGCAATAAATAATGGGTCAGAAAAGATATGACAAGTATCCCAAGTGCCTAGAAACTGATCAGGGACTGCTATTGTGGACCCTGGCTGCTCAGGAAGCTAGGAAAACTTTGTGTTCTCAATCCAGTTGAATGGTGTTGTTCAAAAGATGAACTGCGGTTTCTCACATTAAAAATATCATTCCAGCAGTGTTTCTTGACTAATTGCAGTTGTGTTATAATCACTGATACATCCTTTATATTGCTTTGTTACATGCACCAATAGCATCATTTGTACTGTGGTCACAAGACTAATACGCTTGTTAATTGTATGCGTTCCTCTATTAGTTATTTGTTTGGAACAGAGTCTCAAGCCTAATAAGACATAATATATGAAATGTCTTTTACCTGGATCAGAGGTGAAGAACACAAAATATTGAAATATGTTCCCATCAAACACTTGTGTTCATTTAAATAAATCAAACTGTTTGTTTTTTGTGAAAAGAACAAAGTAATAAAAAATCCATGATATATTTAAAATTAGTCTTAGTAGCATCAAGTGCACATGGTGCCCTCAACAATTATGCTTTCCTTGGCATTCAGTTGATTTAAATAGACTAGGAAGTGCAAACAATAATAACACAAGAGTGTGTAGTGAAATAGAAAGCTCACAGACTATTTTCAAACAGTTTGGACAAACAAGGTTCTCTATTAGAATAAAAATAAATGTCAGTAGCATATTACTAATATTCCCATCTGCATTTGGCATGGTGCCTTGCCTTCATGCTGACACTTTCAGTGTGTCAAAGACGTCCTTTCAAACACAAGAATGTCTTTAATTCCAGTAAATAATTATGTATTAGGCTACAATGAACCTATAAGTCAATTCTTGATGCAAGTTTTACTTTATTTAATCTCTTGGACAATTGTTCGCTAAAACATTCTGAAACAAATGTCAATCACTGCCCTGATGAAAAGTGACTGTTTGAGAGCACTAAATGATGCCAAAAATACTAATTTGTTCTTATAGTCCATATTTAATACAAATGTAATTATTTCCTCTGTGAAAATCATAATTTGTTCTGCTAGGGTCAGGTCTTTCCTGAAGAACAATAAAGATCTCAAAAGAATATGGGAAAGGCTCAAATACAATATACTTTTTTGGTCCCGAGACATTGACTAAAAAGCACAATGATAAAAGGTTAAAGCTAAGCTTGTTCTGAAGGTTATAATTAAAATAATCTGATCACCAATATATCAGTTGCACACATACATGGGATGTGGTTTAGTAGTGGAATTGTTAGTGCTTGGGTTAATGGCTGGACTCCGTGATCTTAAATGTTGTTTCAATCTAGAGTGATTCTACGATTCTATGGCAATATTTCAGCAAGAGCATGAGGCTGATTTTTTGGAACACCATGAATTTCTGAAGAAGCTTGCCCGTATCCATATAAAACAGGAAATGCATAGGTTGTACCTTATTATTGCACTAATGTGACAGAACACTCTGGATAGGAAATTCTGTATACCTAAAAGGCAGCAATAAGGAATACTGACTTCAGGAAAGTCTAAATGGGTTAAGGTGAATGACACAACCCACAGGATGAATTTTAAAGAAATAGTCTTAATAAGGGCCACAGTTTTGATTCCAACTGAGACCAGGTTCATCGTTCTTGTGGACTGCAGGTGAGAATCTTCCCCCTGCCTCCGCCCTCCCCCCCATTGCTATGGGATTCCTGAACACTTTTTTCTTCAAGGAAATTACCGCTGGGAACATGGAAAAGATTAATCACTAGCACTGTGTATGATGTTGCATTGCTTCCTTAGCCTTTACTGGATGGGAATATACTGGCTGGCAACCCTAGCAATAATTTCCTGTGTCCACTTTACACTGACATAGGAAAAATCCTTTTTTACTCTCAGAAGCAGTGGAGTTTATCTGAAAGTATATAGTTTTCCAGTCACCATCAGTTCATTTCACATGTAAATTATGTAATCACTCAACTTCATGTCACATTAACACTTGACTCAAGATTAAAATCTTCAAAAATTCGAATATCAGTATATATTTGCCTTGCAGACCAAATGTGTCCACCAGCGGATAAACTAGTTGGTAAAGGAAAGAGTATGGTAGTTAGCATGCTCATTGAAGGACACAAAACCAGTCCTGTCTCCATGAAACATATTTCTTAGCTTAGGATGGTGAAATAGTTAATGTAGAAAGTTAATACAGTGAATTACTGTATGCACAGCTTTGTCTTGCAAGGACACAAACACCAAAACTGAAGCACAAGTTCACTTTACTGGGTGCAGAAATAATTTTTTGTAGTAATGAATGAATGAAGTCAATAGTATTTTAGCTATATAGTGCTCTCCCTATTAAAAGGAAGTAAAAATAATTAGCAGTTTCTATGCATTTCTGTCCCCTTCCAAAGCCGCAATAGGTTTCTTATCATCTGTCAGATTTAACATTACTGGATCTAAGGAGGTGTCCTTCCAGCTGAGGACAGCTGACTGCTGCCTCAGTTCCTCAGCAGGAAACTTGTTTCATCTTGTAGTAGGCATATACGTGTGCAAATGGGCAAGAAGCTATTCAGACCATCTGGTTACTTTGAGCAGCAGAAGAAAGATGGAAAATTAAAGCAATTCAAAGGACTGGGCCAGTCAGTCTAGTAGACTTTGAAATGTTTTCTGAGAACAGGACAGTGAGTTAGAATATTTTTTTATTTTATAGAAAGCAATGAGTTACTGAACTATCATAGACAAAACTTAAATGTACGAAAGTTCTTTCAATCCACCCAACTTGTAAGTCTTCAGAGTAGGCTACCAGGTTTAGGCTATTCTTATTTTCTAACATAACTTGTCATAACAGCAACTACTTGGCAAGTAACAGAGATCAATAGTTCTTTGCTTCCTTCAAGATATTGAAGTCGTCCATGGAGCAAAGATGAGTTAATGGGCACTTTCTCTGTGTGCCAGTTACAGGAAGGGACTTGTAGCATGGGGCACTCAGTCCTCTGCTTTACGACATGTAGTGTGAGTAATGGTTTTATTCTTTAGGAAGGGACTATATAAAATTCAAGCCATTAAAAAAACCAACAGTAAGCTTCTAGGTACCCCATTCTTTCAGAAATACACTAATTTCCCAGTTCCAGATGTTAACTTAAGCATCTCCAATACAGAAAATGGGGAGAAGCAGTTTCAAATGATAACAAATTAACATACACTTCTGAGTTTCTGTTTCCTTTTTCTTTATTAAACTCTTGAAAACATTAAATGCATTTATCTATATTTTTTTTAAACTTTTTAATGCATTCTTTTAATATTTCAATATATTATTACTAGTACCCAGAATTGTAAACTTGGGGATATGCTGCTTTTTGTTATAGTTACTAAAATAACTACCATCATGCCTTATGATTAGTCAGAATGTAGTTTATACCTACTGAATGAGTTTCAGTCATCTGTGTTCTAAAAACTTCAGTTCTACATTTAAGGAATCCTACAGTATAGTCGCTGCTCAATAGGAACATTTCTGCAGCAAAGGAGAGATCTCAAAGAGGAAGGAAAATAGAGATAATTCCTGCCTTTTACAACCAGATTTGCGACCTGGACGGTCCAAAAGAAAGCTATGCAAAAATTGCACCTTTTGCCATGTTATTTACACTAAATATGAAATTGAGACAAGACAGTTTGAATTAGGAGAGATTGGTCTGTATGACCTTTTCATTTAAAAAGTGACAGCAGTAATTGTAAAATTGCTTTCACATATCTGGGTTCATCAGTTGAAGAGAATGTTCATATAGGAAGCCTGGATACATGACTGAGTGGTTACTATTTGAAAAGGACCTGAAAATGGCCAATTAGAATTAAAACCAACTTCTGTAATATCTCAGTTTCAGTCCCCAGTTAATTTTTTAACTGTTTACCTAAGTTTAATTTAAATATATCTATTTGTAATTTTTGATAGCTGTTGCCCTTATTAATCACCCTACTAAAAAACCCCCCAAATGAAAAGAAGCCAAAAAACCCCAAAAAACCCTCATATATCAGTTGTTTGTAGTAATTTGAAATTTCTACCTCTGAAGAGTCTGAGATATGAACTCTCAGTATGTTCATTGTTTAATTTAACATATTTTATTGAATTTAATATAAAAATAACAAAGGAAATAGCAAAAATTTCCTTGAGGAAAAACAATTCCTCTGAAAAGAATTGCCTACCTTTCACTGATTCCAAATTTGATAGAATTTATATAGGACTGCTTATTTTAAAAAACATTTCATATTTATTTAGGGTTTGCCAACAAGCCTGAGAGTATGCTCCTTTCTTTGCTTAGCTCCTAGCTTTTACTGCACTTACCTAGGGGAAGCCTGTTTCTTGAAGTAACTCTTGCCTTTAATCAGTCTGTTTCCTTGAATAAATCTTAATACATTTTTTATAGCAGTTGTGAAAAAAGCAGTGTGATAACCTGCAACTGCATCATGTGGATGTTTTGAGACATTACAGCAGACCCCTTATTATTTTCATGTGAAGTTCATTAAAAAAAACTTGGTAGAGTCCTTAAGGTATTATCTACTGTGATATAAATAAATGAGGATGTGGAAAAAGACATTCTGAGCATATATTACATTTTAAGGCACATTTGGATGCAATAGGTAATTGACTTTTCAGTCATTTTCCAATGGTTTTTGTACGTTTTGACAAGACTCATATATAACTGTATGTTTTAAGTCTTATTAAATGTAAATTTAATGCTGATACACTAATAAACATATTTCAATGTAATATACTTAATATATATTGACGGTATGGTTGAATTCTTTTCAGAATCAAGAAAGGCGGAGAAATCTACATGGCCAGAATACAACTGCCTTTATAAAATGTGGCAAGTTATCTCACCAGAGACATTTTATTTTCCATCCTGACCTTTTTGATTGTCTTTGCTTTTTGATTTGTGAAAGTACTGAAAATATCTTTGGCCAAGTTTTCATGACTAAAGCAAACAAAAGCCAGTAACAGAATCACACAATCAGTTATGTTGGAAAAGACCTCTGGGATCATAGAGTCCAACCTTTGACTGAATGCCACTAATCCTGGCACTGAGTGCCGTATATAGTCTTATTATCATTTCTTACATCCTTCCTGTTTTCTAGTGGTAACTCAGATTCTGATGAGGAATGTCTGTTTGATAGAACAGAAGCTTAGGATATTTTTATAAAAGAGAAATGCAAGTACATATCTATCTCCAATGCTATTTACAACATGGCATCCATATGTTTTTCTTCTACTTTAATGAAGTGTTTTTTCCACCAAGACAGACTAAAATAATTTATTTATTGTCTTGTAAAAATCTCGTAATTTGACTGATATTAATTTTATTTTCTTTAAAAATATAATAAACTTAGACAATGTGCCTATGTACAGATTTACTTTTCATAATGGCTACGTCTAAGGCCAAAAATGATTTTGTGTGATTCATTTACTCCTGCTTTTTTTCAGATGGATGCTTATTCCCTACCGAAAAAAAAGGCACTTAGTTTCTTAGTTCTGTATTCTCTTGTTATCTGGAGTTTGGCAAACAACAACAGTTACAAATGGAACTATTCAGTATGAAGTTAAGTGGACTATAAAAATACTGCACTACTTTTTCCTCCCATTAAATTATTTTAAAAAGTGATCAGAGACTGTAAGTTCTGAATTAAATATTTAGATTAAATATTTAATCTAAACTCAAATATTTAGTTAAAATTCTACTGTGTGAAATTGAAGGTACTTGCGAAATCCTCTTCTGGTTTGTCTGTGTTGTCCACCTCAGATTTTCAAGCTATATATGACGTGTTTTACTTGTATCTAGTAATTTTATGTATAATGTCTAATCTAAAAAATTATACTGTTCATGAATTTGCAGAATTAGAATTATAATTTAGTTATGTTTTTTAGATTGCAAGGCTTATTACTTTTTTTATTATTTTGAATACTGTTAAATTTATATTTCCATTTGCTAACTAATCTCCTAAACCCAAACCTACTTCTACCTTTTAGCACAACAGAGTAAGTTATATTCATTCTCCCTATTAAAAAGTCTCATGGAATTTTAAAAATAATACTGTGTTTGAATAGCAAGAAGTCCTGCTGAGTGAGTAGTGTTTTCTGTATAAAACATGGTGCTGAAAGAACAACACAATGGAAAACAAGAAATAAGGCAATATCATGAGGAACTGTATCCTCAAAATGGCAGACTAGTCTGTGCCAAAAGACATCTAATTTTTATGTCCTCTTGTAGATAATACTTTTATAAAAATGTTCTATACTGTTCACCTGAAAAGTGTTTTACAAATGAGTTGGTATGGAGATCTGGAGATCCTGCTCCCTTAAAGCATTTAATTATGTCATTGCCATTAAGAATACGAATAATTACATCTCAGGGAGGCTACTTATAATTAATTATTTGGATTAGCTGGATTATAGCATAACTATTGAGAGAATTTATCCACTACTACCTTGAATAAGGAGTAGCCATATGCAGTATTTTTTTTCAAAATGTAAAATCATATATCAAATCATATTATCCATACATAGAGCACTTCAACAGAATTTTTCCCATTTATAATCAGTATTCTAATGCAAATCTCATAAAGTATTCTATCAAGAGGAAGCACTTAGAGTGTACCCAGAAAAAATAAGTGGCAAAATATAATCTAAAGTGACTCAACATTTCCCATGGTATTATTTTCCACTGCACTGGTCTAAAATACACTGACAGTTACTGTTCTGAAAGGGGGGAAAGCTCCATAAATAATAGGTAGGTCAAAGAAGTTCTGTCTAATTGGCCTTGTACAAGCTCAAGCAAATGCAAGATACAGTTTATTAGAATTTCAAGTCCAGAAGGGTAAATGTTAAAACTGTATTAAATAATTTAAGCAAAATAAAACATTTAAAATTGAAAATATTCCATGAACTACATGTTATAAAAAACAAAGCAAAAAAAGAAAAGATGCTGTAATATGTCTCTGGGACGTTGTCTGGGAAGATGGCAATGAGAATCTCGTTTCTATATAAATTTGCTAGATGAATAGTGACATGAAACACAGTTAGTGATATCTGCCTTTGAATAAGTAAAATAAAATGTATTTGTGTCTTATTACAATGCAAGAGATAGGCAAATACATTTTCATTTTTACACACATTAACTCTCATATATATGTCATAAAAAGAGTTTTGAAAAAAATCACATGCATTTCTTCATGTTAAACAAACCTGGAAGTTGCTAGAAAACAAATGTTTTTAAGCAGTATGAGTTTTAATTAGTCTAAAAACTGATGTATCTACTGAGTCCAAGTGGCATAATGCCATTGTGATTTTTAACGGGGTAAAAAACAATGGATAGAGGGATCTGCAATGGATACATCAAAAATTGGGCAGCATGAATTATTGCACACTTACCTATTGGAATTAGGAAACTCCCTCAACTACTAGAACAATGAAACCTCCATGGGGGTCCCAGACCTAATTAATAAAAATATACCTATTCTTCCAACTCACTCAGTTTGGATTTCCCTAGCAATATCAGCATTCCTTTGCTCTTATATCTGTTATCTGTTATAAACAAGAAAAGAGGGGTTAAATTTCCTGGAACATATGTCTGGGCTACTGAATGAAGGAAAGCCATGTAAACACAGGTGTGAAAACAGATGGAGAATGGAAAAGATAGCACGGAGACAAGTCTTATCTTGTGTCCTTGGTGGTTGAGGGAAATTGTGCCAGTGACTACAGTAAAAGCAGGATGAGACCACAGTGAACACTGAGTCCTCTGTCCACCAGTGAGAAAGCAAATGAAGTAACAGCAGAGTCCTGAACGTGTTCCCAGAAACCCTCCTTTGGTAAGCTGTGCTGAGCCTTAGTGGTTGGCTAGTGACAGATTTATTTCTTTCCTTTTTCCTCTGTAGGCATGTCAGGCCCACTTCATCACACCAGTTCAGCATAAAGGCAGCTCAGCGCGTACTTAGGTGAATCAGGACTGCATGCCTATTGTGTTTCCTCTGAGTCCACAGGGATGGCAGCTGGAGACCTCCTGAAACCACACCCACTCATCCAAGTCCTCTGCACTAGCTCTGGGACAGCTATAACTGTTTGCTTGCAGGGGTAAACAATCTCAGGAGAGTTATCAAGTGGCAAAAGCTGCTTTTCTCCTTTGTTCCCCAAGCAGGAGACTGCCTTCTGTAGCAGAGTACTTGGGAACACCAGCAGACTGGCTCGGGGGTGAGGGGTATGCACAGAAGTGGAGGGTCACAAGGCATTGGGGAGTAAAAGGGAAGGAGAAATTGCAGGGCCTGATCTTACTGAGGCAACTGAAGGAGGCCTAATAGCCGCACATTGAGCCAACTGAGTAAGAGGAAGGAAATTGTTAGAAAGGATTTATTTTATTTAAGCAAACTTCTCTTTATTACACTCCTGCACATTTGTTGTGATTAATTGAGAGACTTTGAATTACTGAGTTATGTAATATTAATATGGAGTAATTTTGAAATAATTTACCACAGCAAAAATCAGAATTGTCTCACATTAGTGGTATTACATAAGTTTTTATCAATATATTTGTATAAGGTATATATATAATTTGTATAAATTAGATTAGTATTAAGCTTAGTAGATAAATTCGTAATTCTGCTCTGTAAAGCCCCAGTAAATGATGAACTAATCTCCAGAAGCAAAAGACTCATATTTCTGTGCTTCATCTTGGAAGATGTCAAAATCCTTGCATTTTACCAATTTTATATGTCTAGTGAAGAATTAATACACAATCTGTTCAGTAATTTCTTTTGTACAAGAAGAGTAATTTCTAATCCAATCACCTGGTACTAAGAGGAGACAGTTCAGTTGGATTGAAACCTGGCAATTTCCTCCCTATCACTTACAACTGGGATTATACCATTAGTGAGAGTGAACTATAATAATGGCCAGTCTTCGCGAACGAAGGTCCGGGGAAGGTCTTTACACCTTCCAGCCTGCGCATTGGATTTTTTA
>JAWWMA010000100.1:56004228-56027336 GCA_035041425.1 Mionectes olivaceus | reverse complement strand
CCCCGACCGGGAATCGAACCCGGGTCTCCGCCGTTACAAGGCGGCGCCCTTAACCACTAGACCACCAGAGGCTCCCTTGAGAATAAACTATTAAGTTATTAAAAAGAAACACAAAATACACACTGAGACAGAGAAGAAGAAAGGAAGGAGCTCTCATCTACTGCTGTATACTTAACAAAGACTTCCCATTTTCAGTATTGCAACCTGTTGATGCTCAGGATCATGGACAAGATAAAAAAAAAAAAACAAAAATGAACAACTTAGCCATCACAACATCCTCAAAATACATTTGCTTACATTTTTGACCTGCCTCCTGATTCTTATTCTCCAACCCAGGAAGGTTGAATTGAAGTGTTGAATTCAAGTGTTCATCTCAAGCTTGCAACTCAGTTAAGCTGCAAACACATGTGCAGTGAAGTTTTCCTATTTGTTGTTCAAAAGGGATAGGTGCATGCACCTTCCCACTCTTTTCCAGCTTCTGAAAGTTGTTCAGATATGTGCTTGCCCCTTGCATTTTCTTCCCTTTCCCATCAATCTCATGCTCACAACGTCCCATTGGACTGTCAGCTCCTCCATCTCTTATTTCTTTGCACCACTCACAACCTGACTCCTACCCACAGAGTTCTGTCTCTCTTGACATCTATCTTGCTCCTCATACTCTTCACTATGGTTTTGGCCTATGTGTTAATGTAGTCCAGACCATCCATCCATTCTCTGCTGACCTTTTTCAGTCATGTTACTACAGGTGCCTACAGAGGCAGCTAGAAGGAGAAGGTCATAATTGTCTTGAATGAGGAATTGGTTGGACAGTCGCATCCAAAAGGTAGTGGCCAGTGGCTCAGAGTCCTGACAGACATCAGTGACAACGGTGTCCCTCAGGGGTCTATATTAGGACTAGTGTTGTTTTGTATCTTCATTAATGACATAGATGAAGGAATCGAGTGTACCCTCAGCAAATTTTCAGATGATATAATACTATGCTGAATGTATTCATTCATGTAATGAATGGTGTTGCTGACACACCTGAAGGACAGGATGCCATCCAGAGGGACCTGAGATTTCATGAGGTTTAACATGACCAAGTGCAAAGTGCTGCACCTGGGTTTAACACAGGCTGGGGGATGAACAGATCAAGAGCAGCCCTAGGGAGAAGGACTTGGGGTTGCTGGTGGATGAGAGGCTGGACGTGAACTGGTAGTGTGTGCTCACAGCTCAGAAAGCCAATTGTATCCTGGGCTGCATCCAAAGCAGTGTGGCCAGCAAGTCAAGGAGGAAATTCTGCCCCTCTGCTCTGCTCTGGTGATACTCCATCTGGAGCTCTGCATCCAGCTCTGGAATCTCCAGCACAGGAAGGGCACCTTTTTGAGCAAGTCTAGAGGAGGCCACCAAGATGATTTGGGGGCTGGAGAGCCTCTGCTATGAGGAAAGGCTGAGAGAGTTTGTTCAGCCTGGAAAAGGATTATGGGTGATGTAATTGAGGTCTTCTAGTACCTGAAGGGAGCCTATAAGAAAGATGGAGACATACTTTTTACAGGGGCGTGTAGTGACAGAACAAGGTGGAATGGCTTCAAACTGAAAGACAGTAGGTTCAGATCAGATGTTAGGGAGAAATTCTCCACTAGTGAGGCACTGGAACAGGTTGCCCAAAGAGGTTGTGGATACCCCATCTCTGGAAGTGTTTAAGGTCAGGTTGGATGGAGCTCTGAGCAACCTTGTCTAGGGAAAAGGTGTCCCTGACCATGACAAGAGGAGCGGAACTAAATGATCTTAAAGGTCCCTTTCAACCCAAGCCATTCTCTGATTCTGTCATTCTATGATAATTCCCATTGAGGGCAACCTTGTTTCCCTTAATATGAAAACTATATCAGTGGTAGTTTCTGTTGTATTTGTAAAGAGAAAAGATGTATCATGCTATGCTGAAAGGGGAAGCAATCCCATTCTTAATAATGGGGAACTAGAAGTCAGTTTACAAAACAAAGGGAAAAAAATAAAGGAAGATATTAAAAAAATCCACAGATATTTCACAAAAATGAGATATGCCCCAATTAAAAATAAATTCAATAAAAGCTATAAAGTATTAAGATCCCAGAATTCTCCAGGATTTCACTGATGTAGAAATGACTATATAACTGTGCAATATAGTGAAAATTAGTTTCATGTATTCTTGTCCAATTCCTGTCCTTTCTATAAAAAGTCATTAAAGCATACCATTTGAGGACAGGTATTCTAAGGTAAGGCAGTAAAAAGTTACTTGGAAATTCCTACTAGCACTCTGATAGGTAGGATGAAAATGTCCTTCAATCAGCAGTCTGAAAAAAAATCTTTTTAGGCTGAAAATTAGCATCCTACACAACGCTGGCCTAAGTAATGCTCCTGCACACAAAGTTCAAGAAGATTAGATTTATGAACACACATGAAGGTTAAGGGACAGAATGCTATTCCCACAGGAATATCAATGAATGAACCACAAGATCTCTGGTTACAGTCTCGTACTTAACTCCTTTCCTCCCAAAGGAGAAATCAGTGAGCACAGATGAGGAAAGAGGCAGATGGTGATCAAATACAGGTCTGTGGAGGGCTCCCTCTAAAGTCATCATTCTGCACGTCCTTCAAAAATCAACAGAAAACGTATAGCAGAGATGTAGTCTGAGTAGTCTATTCCACTAGTGGTTATTCAGGCATGTTCTTTTGAGAAGAATTACCAACCAGTTGTCAGGTTTATCTAGTCTCCTATCAGACCAGGTCTGTAGGGAAGCCTGGTTTTTAGCTAAAAACAATGATCAAGAAAGAAAATTTAAATGTTCAGCAGCATCTCAGTCTTCAAACCTCCAGATGTTCCTCTCTTTTTTACTGCAACTTCTGGTTAATCAGGCTTTTGCTCTCCCTACAGTCTCTATTGAAATACTGGTGACACTGCTTTGGTTCTTAAATGCTGGCTTTTACACTAATCTTCATGTCTCCCACAACTTGAGTGTTGTTCTTTTACTGGTAAGGTTTTTTACCTAACTTTTTAACTGATACCATGTTATTAATATTGAAACATTTTACATATTTAAAGTTTGATAATGTTTTCCAAATCCAAGAGAGGATGCTGGTGAAACCCTCAATGTGTTCTGGAGGGGAGCTTGACTCTCCAGGGACTCCCAAATCTCCCCAGAGCCAAGGCCCCCAGCTAACTTATCTCTGGAGTATACCTGACATCAAGGAGTTAGAATTTTTGAGCTCGAACAAGGAAACTTCAAATCATAAGACATTTAAAAATTGAAAAAAGGATATGTTCAGGCATGACGCATCCCTCTTACCTATGTGCCCTTTACTTGCTTCTAGGAGCACAAATGTTGATATTGATTTATTGTGTCAGACCTGAGAGCTATACAGATTGGTTGTTATAAGTTGTATCTTCTTAAACAGCACTACAGACTCAGGTTTTTCATGCCTCCATTAGGCAAAAAAGGGGCTGTTGATCTTGGGATTTGAGTGCAGGCTTGCTCTTCCACTCTGCAATGTTTCCTGTGTCTGCTTTGTCAGGAAGCTTTACTCAGATTCTGATACACAGTTCAGGGGAAGAGCATGTTCTCCAGAGAGATAAGAATGTTAGAATTATTTTTTATTTTCTGCTTTTCACAATCCAAACCTTTTCATTTCACAGATATCTCATAAGCAGCTTGTGTTCTCTCTTTTCAGCTGTGGACATAGAATTATAGAATCACAGAATGGTTTGGGTTGGAAGGGACCTTAAAGATCATCTCGTTCCAACCCCCCTGCCATGGGATGGGATGCCATTCACTAGATCAGATTGCTCAGGGACCAATCCAACCTTGCCTTGAACACTTCCACAACTCTGAGCAAAATAGGTCTTTGTTCTTCAGAGTCTGAATTACACTTCTGGAAATTCACAGCACTATGTGGTGTTTTGTTACAAAAGATCTGAACCACACCACTTTGGATCTTAGGGTACTTCCTTTCTGTGGTCTTTTCTGCCTGTGCACTTGCCCTTTCTTTCCTCACCTCACCGTGCCTCTCCTCACCTCTCCAGGCTACAGCAGCAGCTATTACCTTCCATTTGCACCAGCAGCTTTCAGGCTTTGGATGCATTTGCACCCATTTTTACAACACCTGTCTCATCCCAGCTGCAATTTAGATGAGCAAAAGTGCTTTGGTATGCAGTGTAGTAAGTTCTTGTGGTGCCTGGATATTGCAAGGAGCTTATTTTTTGCCTGCATTCCTGTTAAGAGGGGTAGTGGATGAACAGGATGAGCTAAATAGTTGTTTGCACTGCAACAACAGGCTGACAGTTATGTAAAATACTTTCATGTGCAATCTCGTCTGATCCTCTCTGGTTCAGAGGAGTATTATGGCCAAATTCAGCACGCAGGCTCTTGCAAACTCATTTTCATAAACTAGGGCACTGCTAAGCATAGAGGAGACCAAGACCAAGGTTGCTCTGTTTCTTCATCCTCAGCATTCACCTTTTCTTTCTGCTTAATCTCCTGTCTTCAGAATCTACACTTTAATCCTGTGGGATAAGCACAGAACCTCTTTTACAGAAGTGCTTCTACAAATACTGGTGATACAAATCACCTTGCAGAGGCTACTGCAGTGTGACAAGGTCTGCTGGCCAGATCAGTAGGAGTTGCTTTAGGGTATTATTCTAAAATGGGATTAGTTAAATAACTCTATAGGCCAATTCGAACACCGAGCCCAATTCACTTTCCTAAGCTTCCCCCCTCTGTATACCAGCTAAATGGCACTGATTAGGCTTTCAACTGAACATTTTCTGAAAGGGTTTCAGCTCATTTCTGGGATGATTCATGAAATTCAACAGAAAATTGATAAAATGACCAATTTCATGGGCAGCAGTGGCAACACAAATGTTCAATCAGCTTCTGAAAACCAGCCTTATTGCTGCTTATGGAAGCAGACACCTATATTATCACACAATCTGCAGTCATAAGGAACAACTTTTTTATATCAGTCAATTTTTAGGTATAAAAAAAGAAATTGCTTTCATCCAAATATAAATATTCAGATCCCTTAATCTAAAGAAAAAAGTTATTTTCATTAGGATTACCAGATTAATTTAATTAGGATTAAAACCCATGCCTTCTTTTTATTAATATACATCTGTTAGAGACCTACCTACTCAGATAAGGTGTACAATTTCCCATAATATATACCAGAAGAATAAACATTGGTGTGTGCTAAAATTCAGTGAAAAAGTACTAATATCAACTTGAAATATTTATGAATTACAAAAGTATTCCATGTAAAATTGCTCTTTTATCAACTGCCTAATTTTGCAAATCTTAACATGATTTTTATCTTTAAATGTATTATTTTAAAAAGTACCGTTTTTCAAAGGTTAATCCTGTCAGTTTTACCTTTTAAAAGCTATAAAATTACCATGTAAATGATTACATTTTTATTAAATATTGTCTATTAAATAACAGTGCTCTTAATTTAAAATAACTTCAAAATTCTGGAAGGTCGTCCTACAACTTTAATACTGTCCCCACAACAGTAAGCAGACTCTGAATGACTTACTCAGAAATATTTTGCATACCTTCTGAATTGTCTAGGCAAAAGACGCTTAGTAGACTTATTCTGAACTCTCTTTTTGTCTGTTATCTGAACATGTTTTGTTCTACTGCATTCACTCCTGTGTTATCATTCATTTTTTCCTACTCACCTCCAAAGTAAGAGCCATCTGTCAGCTTCAGCTCCTTGTTGGATTTGGTGATGACACCAGCAACACCATGTTGAATGAAATACATCTTTTTACCCACAGCCCCTTCTCGTATAATATAATCTCCAGGCTGGAACACCTCAAATCGCAGTTTGCTTAGCATGGCAGTCACAAAATTTGGGTCTGCATTAGCAAAAAGAGGCATTGTAGCAACCAGCTTCCGACAGTTGAAGTTGACAATCTCCTAAACAGGAAGGAAACATCATGATAATAATGGTCAGTAAATATGTACAATATGACGGGCAAACAAAAAAAGACTTTCTGTTTTCTCCATAAAGAAATTCTTTATCCTCATATTGGACATTTCTGTGTCTCTTTCTGTGCCTGTTTTACAAAATATTTTCCTCTGTTTCTAGTGAAGTGATTGAAACATCAGTACAGTCTGACTTGTACTTCTGAGTTTAAAGGCTGCTTTCTTCTGGTGACTTTTCACATGTTATTTATTATTCCCATTGGAATTTAAGTGGAAAATATGACAGAAAGATAAAAATTAAATAGGTATTACTCTGCCTGACAACAAGATTAGCTGTTGCAATAACTATATTAAGTTATGAAGTTAGGTAAGCCCTGTGTTTTCGAATTATCCACCAGTAATATCTTTCCATTCTGAACTTACCAAGTGGCAATGTAAATGGTCATTACAGTTAGCTAGTTGAAATCACCAGGAAGATTTCCTTCCCAGTTTTTAATTCATTTTATAAACACAGAAGCATACATTTCTGTCCTTCAAAGAAAAGGTTATATAGTAGACCCCTATATGCAGAAAGCACTTCTCTTTTCCTAAGGCCTTAAGGGTTTCTCCCACCAAGAGCATTTATCTTCAGAGGACCAACTATGAGCACATCTACATGAAAATATTAGTACCAAAAAGCTCTAAGTGTCCTTGCTTTAAATAAAAAAAACCCAGCAACCCCCACGAAACAAACAAACAAATCAACCCCCCAAAAAACAATTTCTGAAATATTTTCAAGCTCACTCATGCAAACTTTACATTATGTTGGGAAATTAACATGGTCAGTTGCCATTACAGATTTAACAGTGTATTGAAGACTAATTACTATTACATATAGAGAGGGGGTCAGGCAGACATAGCAAACTCAGCATGACAGGAAGAGCAAGTATATAAATGCACACAAAGCAAATAAAAGAAAAATACAACCACCAATCACCTAACTGCTTTGTAAAACTAAATATGATTTTATTGTCAGTGAAGTACCCCTAGGATTTCTAAACCGAGGCTTTGAGACTGATGTAAAGGAGACATCCCACCTACGAGTGCTCTCACTCCCTTGACTGAGACCCATTGCACTCCTGCTGGAAGTGGCTTTTTCAACCTGCCATGCATCTGCTGTCTCATATATCTCATATATCCCATGCAGACAGCTCTCTGAGTTTGAAGCTTGGCTGTACTTATCCACAGATCTTCTTTCAGCTCAGCAATGTAATATCCTACTTGCAGACATGGTGGGGAAGGTAATTCCACAGCATAAACAACAGAATCATAGTTGGTTCTTCAAATCAGTCCCCTTGCATCTGGTAAAAATTGGGAATTCCCCCTTTGAAAGGAAGCCATTAGTTAATGAGGTAAATGCATAAAGAGTGAAGAGAGTGAAGAAACAACCACCTTTCCCTGAGCTATCACATCCTTTACAAATAAATCCAGGGGAACTTCAAATAATAAATTGGAAAAAATGCCTCATCAGGCAACCCACGAACTAATCTTCCTTGTAAAAATGAATGGTAAATTTAATGCAAGATATCTGCTGTTTGCCTGAATCCAAAAATTATCTCAAGCAACAGCACTGCAAAGTGTGAACTACCAGATACGTGACATTCAAGTCAGTGAATACTGCTGTGTCATTAAGTCAAGAGGGGTAATCCCAGGCTACCCCTCTAAGTATATTTTGTATGAGGGAATAAATATCATGCTGAGATTCCAGCTGGCTGTCTTTTCTAAAGGATGGGGAAAAGATTGTTTTCCTTCTTGTTTTAATACTACATTTCTTAGTAAAGCTTCAGCCACCACCTCTTCCCCAAAGGAAAGTTATTCTCTTTTCCCACTGCTAGGAGCATGGTGGTATCACAGTAGGAGCTCCAGACTAAATCCTGAGCTCCCTACGAGACTGCCTTACTGCAGTCTTGGCTGATGCTGGCAATAACTATTACTTGTCTTGCCTTGCTCAGGGACTTTTCAGCAGGCTTGCTGCTTGTTTTCTGTTTCTGAAAGTGAATAGCTTGTCTTGCATGCCCAGGAGGCAGAGAAAGGAAATTACTAAAGAAAGCAAAAATTGACTGGAAATTATATAGAAGCTGGTGGGGAAGCATGAAAAAAGGTTGGGAGAGTAGAAAGTCCAACTCAAGTCAAATTAGAGAGTAAAACAGACCAAGGTGAAGTAGTACTAAGAAAGAGAGAATGGGAAGTAAACAAAAAGAAGGAACACAAAGACCTAGAAAAAATGAAAAAATAAGAGAAGGCAGGATGCTTGACTTTAAAAACAGATTGAGAAATGGAAATTGCTTGAAAAAGTGAGAGCACAGGAGAACAAAACCCGGAAAATAGATGTCTGGAGTGAAAGCTCAAAAGTAGGGCAGATGAAGTAAACAAGAGAGAAGTTGAAAAAAAAAAAAGAAGTTCTCAGTAACATATATTTAACAGTACCATAAGACAGAGCACAATATAGAGAGAGGGGACGATTTAGGCCTGTATTAGTCCTCTTTGCAGAGTCAGTCCAGCCCAGCCAGGCAGGAATGCATCTCATCTTGGAAATCCCAACACAACACACCCTGGACATAGAATTCTCACTCTTGGAATCTCATGTCCTCTTATGGCTCAGTCTTCTGCCCACCTTTCTCTCTCATTATGAAATCTATATCTGGATATACTCACATATACACACACATTATCCTACTCAGCCTGAGTTGCCTAATGAAGGTACCAACATAGCTACAAAACCACCCTGCTGTGGTAATTTCAGCTGTTATATCTTAGTAATGCATTCATTTTGTTGATTAGTTTTCTGTAAAAGTTTGTGCTAAAGTGCAAACCTTCCTTATTTAAGATGCTAGAAGGTGGAAAATTACTGAGGGAGAAAGAAATGTGTCATTTTTAAGTGCTTTGTTTTTCTTTAAAGTGTTCTTTTATTTAAATATGAGATCATTCAGAGCAAGTAAAATACATTTCCCTGAGTCTTAATCACAGGCAGTGCTGCAATTTCAGATTCTTGTGTATTACTTTAAATGCCATCTTGGGGAGAAAGAAACAGTAAAGATTATGAGAGTCTTTTATGTAACTCAGAAAGTACCAGGAGAAAAAGTTCTGTGTTTTAAAAGAGAGGTAACAAAAGAACAAACTGACAAATTAAGAGTTGACACTTTGTGCAGAGAAAAATTTTTCACTCATATATTTTTTTAAATTCTTTGGAGCTAGATTGGAACCAGACTATGCTGCCCAATATGATATCTTAATTGAATGAAACAATAATGATTTTGCACACCTCTATTTGAGAAAAACACCAAATGAAGCCTGAGGAGAGGATAAGGGAAGAAAATACCAAATTAAGCCTGAGGAAAGGACTAAGAGTGCATTATACAGCTTAAGTGGTTAAAGGGTGAAAATGATTCAGACCTACATGGAGCAAGTGCTGAACTAGTCCAAGTATTGGTCTCCATTACACAAAATTTAAGTCAGGGGTGCAGTGGTCTGCTTTATATAAGAGATTGTTTAGGTAATTACACTCCTTTTTAGTGTATTGGTTTTATTACTCATCTTTATCTTCCTGGATATTTTTCTAACCTGATGTTAAAGCATCGGATATTATCACTTTGTTCAATGTTTCTTGATGACTGCTCTGAAGCATCTCAAGATGTTACAGGATGTAGTCACAAGGCTGTCCTAGCTGTGATTGGGGTTGTCTGATGGCACCTGTAAATTTTTTAGGACTTTTTCTCCAGAAGATTTTTAGCTGGAGGTAGTGCTTTTAGTTAGACTGACCAGAAAATGCCTTTGCTATAAAAAAAGGCAAGAAAGATCTGTATGCCTGAAGAGTTCTTTACTTTTTCTCAATAATCCAGCTGAGCTAATAAAAGGTACTAACATCCACAAACTACGTCCTAATCTGTAGGCCACCAATGTCTATTTATGACTACATAGAAAAATAGCTTAGCTTCGTTAGGTCATTTCTACATACTCTTGCAAAAATTTAGTTTATAACTGTAATGAGGAACAATTTTTTTCCTGAGTGTTCTTCCTTTACGCTGTGGTTTCGAGGGATGAGAAACTAAATCAGTCCGAATTTCCTGATGACTGAAAGGAAGAAATCACTTTACTGAGAAAGCTATCTTTTTTCCTGTAAGAAAAAACTCACAGAGTACTGAACCATCATTTAGAAAGACCTATAGGAAAAAGCATTACATTTAGGGATTGGGGCTGTGATATATTTAAACTCAGTTTTGAGGAGTCATATTCCGTATGTGATTATGATTTCCTGTAATTTTTTTAACCCATTGGTCAATTATAGTCAAGTTTGGCAGAAAGGAGGCATCTCACTGGTACTAAGTTCTCACAGGTTTTCTGACAGCAGGCAATCAGGAGGACTAGGATTAGTACCCCACTGAGGGAATGACTACATCATTATCTAACAACTTGTTAAATGCCAGAAAATCTACATGTGGCAACGGGATGCAATATTCTTCATCTGTGGTGCATGTGAGATTGTTCAAATGGCTTGGACACATTCTGTTTAATCTTCTATAGAGTTTATGATTTAAAAATAAATTTTGCTCAGAGGCCTTTCATGTAAGTAATAATCACTATGTACATTTTTTCTCTTTGACATGTAGGATTGACATGATATTCCATTTTTCAATTACACTGATCAGTTTCAATATAGAGATTCTGCTTAAATTTTACTACCAAATATGGTGACTCTTGGACACTATTATTTACATCCAGAGCCATGTCAAGAAACAGTATTCTTTATTCTTCATGACTTGATTATTTTGTCATTCTGTTAACGTACCTGGATATTTTATGTGTGCATTTTAGCACACCTCCCTGTCTAGCCCCTTTGGTTATAGATTTTAAAGCCCAAGAACGCTCTGTTCTGACATAGCCTACGTATTTGACCTACAGACAAAGCACAAAACCTGAAAAAATCTGATCTCTGAGGCAAAGACAGTCCATGGGATCTCAATTGCCTTGAAATCCAGTGGTCAGCCTGTCTGTTTACATTTTCAAGACCCTCTGGTCCCCAAGACCTCCAGTCTTGATTATCAACATGCAGAAAATTTGTTAGCCAGATGTCAGATAATCTTAGGCAGCCAAAATGAAGACTGAATAAACAGGCTTTCCAGCCAAATAATGAATGAGATTCCTTGCTGGATTCTACCAGGACTGAGTCAAAGAAGGGGTTTTTTTTCTTCTCTATCTCTGTTCAACTCAGGTTAAGACAAGTCAACCCTAGAGAGAGCATATGGTAGCTAGTATTGTTGTCTCCTAAGAGAAAGCAATTTTTTTAATGCATTTGCAATCAGAGAAATATAGATTTGAGCAACTATATTTTCTTGAATTTGTTGATTAAATATTGGCCTTCTGCATACTTTTCTGTCATTTCTTTCTTGACTAGAATTTTCGGTTCAACTCCTTATATGCATTTTTTATGCTTCAGTATTATTATTGCATTAAATTCAAATGCAGACAGATTAATCCTTTTGAGATGCTATGGTTTAACCAAACCTCCAATAAAGTCAGTCTTATGAGGATAGCCATCTTTTCCCCAGCTTGTTAATTGATTTAATGGAGCTTAAGGAAGAACAGTTCTGTGCATCTCAAGCTTCTCTTTGGATCGTCCATTATATTTAGAAGATTAAAAAAGAGCAAAAGAATGAATAAAGACACTATCTATGCACCCTTTCATTCACACAACTTTAACTACACAACAACCATTCTTTAACTATTTTAAAAAGGAATTTAGCTTTCATCTTATTCAATGTTCTGAAATGTTCTATGCTGTTTAAGTTTAGTTTCAATCCGGGAAAAAAGATCAGAGGCTTTAAAATGGGAGCAGCAATGCAGGCAATGTTTCAAGGCAGTCTGTAACAGAAATAGGCAGTCTACTTTCAAAATGCTGAGAAGTCCTGATAATTCAGATAAATACTTAAAGTTTGGGCCAACTGACCAATCTCTACTTCCTTCAGAAGGTTTTACCTTCTGAACTGTTCTGCTGAACAAATTTCCTCAATGCTCTTAGTTTAAAAACACCCAAGTTCATTACAGGAGGTGGTACTGAATTAGTTCTGTATCATAACAGCAGTTGCTGTGGAGAATGCTCCCTTTTATTAATTGAATAAAGAAGCTACAACTTGCAAAAGTATTTAACAATTACTATTTCAGTTTTCTGCACCTGAGTAACTAAATAACTTAATTCATATTTGTATGCATACATTGCAGTGTTATACTCACTAATACTGTATAGTATTTAATAAATAATATCTTGGGCAGGGGGCAATTTAAACTGAAACCTTAATTTAGAAGGTATATAAATATTATTATTAAATAAATAATTATACCCATGAGACTACAGATGTAAACATGTATTTTCAAACTGTGGCAGAAAGTGAATCCTAAGAGACATGAAGCTGAAAAAATCCTATTGGCATCCATACCCTATTGGTATCCATATCAGAATTTTTGTCAGTACATGGATAAGTGGAATGAGTTACACATATCTGCTGTACAATGAATGAAGCACACTTCGTGTTTTTCTAAAACAGCAATTAAGAAACAGGAAAAGGTTTTGCTAACAATCACAAAACTTTGTCTAGTCTGCTTGCTCACAGGTTAATATCTACTGTAGCAGTGCTTTTCCACTGTCTTTGGAACTTCCAGTCACCACTTCTAGCTGGTTCTGGAAACCATTTTCATTATTGTGCATCTGTACTGAAACTCAAGTGCTAAAACTTGCCAATACCAATCAATCTGTGGCTGATCTTGTATGTAATCTGCGTGGCAGCTACTAGTTTTTAAATACTACATCCTCCCAAAAAAACCAGCTCAACTGCTACTCATAGGTTTGCTGAATGAAGAGTACCTCTTTAATTTACCAAAGTGAGTGAGATTTCACCTGACTGCCAGCAGAAAAGAAGTTTTGTCTTAGAATAGTCCTGGAAAGAGTGCTGCTGTTCTTAGGACAGTGCTTGATTCACCTGATACCAAGAAAGAGTAATTGTGCATGAGAGTAAGAAAAAGAGGAGGAAATAGTGCAGTTTCACAATGGCAGGCCAAGTTGCATTTGTGTGAATTATTAAGTAAAATATATTCACTGGCGTGCTTTGTTGCGTAAAATTTGTCTCTCAGAATTCAGAACAGCATGAAAAGTCTGAACAGTTTCCCTCGCTGAAGAGACGGAAAGCCATGAAGAGAATAACTTGTAGATGAAAGCAGGGAGGAAAAAAATCCCTATGTTTGAAGCTATCATGGGGCTGATTGGGGCTAAAACAAAGTACTGAAGCAAAGATCTAGTTGGCAAGAAAATAGAATATACCTTGAAAGAAATTGAAAGCTATGGTTTGGATCTAAATTTTTGCATTGACTTATTCTGATTTGTACTTCTTTGATCAAGATCAGAAGCTGAAGCTGGGAATTCTTCCATGGAGAGTTTATTGTGTGCTCTGCAATAGGCAAGGAATTCCTTCTGCCATTCCATCTCTCCCTCTTTGTCCCTGTCCCCTGCTCCCCTCTTTAGTTCCATGTGTACTGCAGCCCAAATGGCCAAAATAACTGAGAGAGACAAGAAGGAAGTTCTCAAGAGAATGAGCTTTATCTACACACAATGTGCATGGTTTACTGACAAAATAGCAACAACAACCAGGAAAACAGTCATTGAAAAATCAGTGGTAATTTGTTCACTGACTTATTTTACAGCTCTCAAAGAGCTCTGGATGAGAAATGCTGTTATCTTGTTAATTGCTAGGTTAACACTTACTCTTCTTATTATGAATTAAAAGCTCATTGGTTCAAAGGCTTTCTCTATAAATTTATTAAGTGGCTTAGATTAAATCTTACTGATTATACTGGATATATCTGGGATTTCCCAGTTGGCTGAGCTTGAAATATCCACATTGAAATTATATTTAGTGTTTCTAAGTGCATTTCAGTTTGCATCTAATTTGATTTATAATTATTCAATGAAGGCCTACTCTATGTTATATGGGAGAAACATCAAATTCCTAACTTTACCTAACACAAAATTTAAGCATTTTTACACTATGTATATGCCACATCTTAAAGTAGTGAAAAAGAGCTTTTTTAAACAATGACATTTATTTAGATTTCACAGACAAATGTGTGACAGGATCCTAAACGCTTGTGTGTATATGTCCTAGAATATTTATAATGCCAGCTACAGATGAACACACCTATATATAACATAAGGCTATAAAAAGAAAGATAAGGAGAATGCAGAATCCCTTGCTAATTCTGAATCAGCCTTCGTCACTGCTTTGCAATGTGAACTGGGACAAGCTAATTGTATGACCATTTGAATTTGCCTTCTAAAGGAAACTACTGACAAGAGTGCTGGAGTGGGATCAGGTGCAAGGGCTCAGTGATGTTATGTTGTGAGTAACAACTTGCATCACAAGTGTAAGGAGCTCATGACCCACATTCTGGCCGTTGCACCAGAGCCCAAGCATGCAGAAGTAGAAAAATACTGAAAGTGCTGATTTTAGAGCCCTGTTTTACAGTGAAATGTGAGGATGATGCTCGGTTGCAAGGGTGAGACTTAGAGAGCTAGCTCCAGAAAAGATATCATCGGTTCATAAAAATGGAGATGAAGTTTCTGGGAATAACTTAGCAGAGTGTCAGCCAGACAGCCCTCAAGACAGAAATTGCTTGAAAGTACCACTTTGGCTAATATTGGTTGCTGCAGGGGAAAGAAATGAATAAATGGCAAGAGAGGTTGTAAAGAGTGGAAGAAATTCTGAGGAGTGCAAATGGTGACAGCAAGAAAACAGCCTCAGTAGCAGATCATGTGGAGGAAAGAGAAGGCAAACTGGCAGGAGCAGACTAGTCAATGTGAATTAGTAGTAGCAGCTTGAATAAAAGTAATGCATTAAACCTTAAGTATCCAATAGGCAGATACACTAAATAATGGCATGGTACCAGAGCAACAAAAAAAAAAGTCACATTACAACTAGAAGCCAAATCATGGTCAAGGTTTGACAGATCAAGGATGCACAGGACATCCTCAGGATTTCTACATCCTGAACAGGTTTGTTCTATGGAGCATGGAGAGGAAGCAGCTATATAAATAATAAATGAGAAATCAGGTGGGATACCTATAGCCATCTACATTTACAGTTGCTCTGTTTGCTCTCTGAATGCAATCACTGAGGCCTTAAATAGTCATGCTTGTGCTTTCCTGATGGGACTAGACGGCACTAAAAGCAAGGGGGACTGATGACAGCAGAGCATTCAGGAACTGCCATTAGCATCCATGCATGAGACAGGCAGCCACAGGATGCAGGTGCATAGGAAGTTCCAGGTTCTTTACAACATTTAAATAATCTTTTTCAGTTCAATTTCAGTTCATTCGCTTGCCCAGTTTTAAATTTATTTAACTATTAATAGCACTTAAGTATAATTACATTACTCACAGTGAATTACACATAGGCTGAGGTTTATATCCATAAGAAATATGTTCCTATAATTTAGTCAGAAAGATTTCCAAATGATCTTAAGACTATGTCTTCATCTCTACCTTTATGAATAAATTTATCTTTTATATTGAATTTATATCATAGGAGAGTCCTTATAGCCCTTGTAACTACAGTTAAGATAATATATTATAAATATAGACTGGTTGGCATAGGAAGTATGTGTTGAGACATATGGCAACAGTAGTAACAGAAAGACCATATTGAAGTACCTAATGCAATATATGTACTTACTATGATGTGAAGATATCAACAAAGTATCATATAATATTCTTCTCAAATATACATCTTACACACATGTGTTTGTGTGTATGTGCCAGCAAGTCAGGGTGTGTGTGTATACATATACATACACATATGCATATATATGCTCTCCCACACATGTATTTATATGCGTACAAATGTATGTATTTGCACATTTAATGAAAAAAAAAAAAAAGTTTAACTAATTAATGGGTCACATTAGAGATATATTCCAAATTAGGTTTTAGTTATATATTTAGAGGTTAATATAACTCAAGTAAGAGTGTGTGCTTGTATAACCGAGGTTATAATCTATAAGCAAAGAGGTGAGAGGAAAGAAGATTCTGCCCTGAGTCCCAATTATGTTCTTTGGAAATGAAATGTCCTGATGTTCTATATTCTGCAAGGACCCATGATCTGTATCTATTTTCAGTGAACATCTTCTCACATGGTGGCCTAAAAATAGGCCAGCCATGAACTTTAAATAATGGCTCAGGAAGGGTATTAACCTCTTTCTCACATTCTAAGTTTGTCGCTTTGCTCTGAGTATCAATATTATGAAGAACATATCTGGTGTTAGAGAATGATGAAGCAAGCGACATACACCTCCATATCTGCTTCTCTACAGATGTCATTCATTGCCTCTTAATTCCCTTCAAGGTCTATTATGTATATTAAGCTGTCTACACACAATACTCACAGCATTTCTTTTCCTCTAAGTAGTGAATCTCTCTTCTGACAGATGTTAAAAAGAACAAACTATTTAATTTCCAATGCCACAGGGATGGGAGACTTTCTACTCTTTCTGAAATATTATGATTATGAAAACTTCTTTTTCATAAATGTATTAGTGTTTATACAGTGTGTGGCAATGAGTGGTACCAGATTTGTGTTTCAGGGACTGTGGATGTCTGTACTAGCCACTGTATTTCCCAAATAATTTATTACAACTCTCAGAGCATAATGCATAACTTTCAAGTGTTTCTCAGTAATTCTACTCTTTTCTTACTTTTTAATAATGTACAGATACATATTTGCTTCCTGATTTTCAATTTAGTACAAGCAAAATCCTCACTATGAAATAAACTTAATTTTTCATACATGATAGGGATGTTCATGAGATCACAGAATAGTTTTCAGTTGCACCATTTGCTAATGACTGCTGTATAGGCTAAAATGAAAACTGTTAATTACAAAGACTGTGGGTTTTCTTTAAATTTATATGTTTACCACCCAGGTATTTATTTGATCTACAAAATATTTTAGTTTTCTAGCAAGGCATCATCCTCTCCTTCAAATATACTATAGTTAGTGCATGAACATGCAGTGATCAGCTCACAAAACTTGCAGCTGTTTGTGTTTTAGGGCACCTTATTATTATCCCTCAATCAGCCACGTTTTTTTGCTTTTCACAAATGAGGAAGAAGAAAAACAGATTTATTGAGAAGAAAATTAATAAACATAGACTCCACAGAAGAAGTTGGGAGATTAAAATTCTCTTCATGTCTCTTTTGTCAGTCATTGCTCTATTATAAGCCAAGGATGGCTTATGTTCCAGTGCTACAACTGTCCCAGGAGTGTATGGAGGTATCAGGAAAGAGGCAGAAACAACAGATAAAAACATTGCCTTGAACTCAGTCCATGAGTTACTGGAGTTACCAGGAAGTCTGTACCTGTAAACACAGTGTCAGAATCCACATTTTGCACCAGCTTTTAAGACAGTCTCATCTTTGAGACTGTCATTAATCACTACAAATATCAGGTACTAAGTTCCTTCAGTGTCAGACACTTACCTTTAAATACATCCATATCTATGCTAAATTTATCTGTCCATTTATAAATAATTTCAAAAATTTTAATTCAATTCCCATTTCCATTTAATCTCTTATGTAAAAATTCTTCATCTCAAGAGATTACACTTCCAAAAGATTATTTCGCAACTGTAGAGGAGACTCCTGATTTTTCAGGTACTAAAAAAATTCAGTATTTCAACTTTGACTTATCTATAAGACAATTTATGAAGAAAATATTTTATGTATTTGCTTATTGCATTTTCTAGATAACAGCAACAGTACAAAATTGCAGATTAGAGAGAATTTTGTGCAGGTTTCAAAATAATGTACAATTTTTTTTTTTTTTTTTGTTCAAGTAGAATTAAGATAAAAGAAAAGCAATGACCTAGCATTGCCTTGAAGTGCAGAATTTAACTTGGATATCTCTCACAGCTTTAACTAGATCTACCTTCTTAAATTATCAGTGTGCCAACTGGAATTCAAGTTCATAAATGTGTACTCAGAACAGATTTTGTGTTCAGTTGTTTTTTGCATTCTCATGAAAGACAACGCCAGATTTATGCATGGGAAGTGCTGTGTACCCTTCTGTACGCTGTTACTACCATATTCATAATGTGCAACTGAGTGCATAAAAATAGCCACATGCATTTGCTTCTGCATCAAACAGTTCATGGTATATTTATCTCCTCTGGCTGGTGGCAAATCACAATCTTTATTTGTGGTGACTTTCATGGACAGTGGCATCTTTGAAGGGTGCCCATTCAACACTGTATTTGTATTTGTACTTTTGTATTATGTTGCCCCCATAGCATTTTTACTGGTTCCAAATAAATATGCTTCAAAAGACTTTAGCCTGCTTCTGGATCTAAAATTTAAATTCTACAGTGAAAACTTACGGATAAGATGTTCACTCTCAAGGTGATTTACAGGAGATTTACAGGAAAGGCATGTGGACATGCCTACACATTGCATCTGTCTTTTGTCTGAAGTGTGCTTTCTACTGGAGTCAGGGCTGCATCCTGCCCTCCATTTTCCCTCTTTTCCTTCCTGTGCTTCCCTTATGCAAGTGCCATGCCTTTTTATTGTAGAAGCACAGGAGGAGAAAATGGAGAACCCTGGTAGGTACCAGAGTGCCAGATCCCACATCTCCTAATCTTGAATTAAAAGAGACAGTGTAATTTACAGTCCTGCACTAAGAATTTAAATTTACTTATTTTTCATTTTTCTTCCATTATTCTCTAATGGGTTCACAGGAACATGTGTTAACTTCTGCTGCTTTAATGTAATGGATTTATAGTCACCACTCAGGGATTAGGGCAAAATATCACTCACTTTTAGCAAAATAAATCAAAACTTTCCACATCCAATCAAAAAGAACACCTGTCAAGCCAAACCAAGCACAGTAGTAAAAGAAGGTGTTTACGTAAGAACTAACTCAGAAGTTATTTGAAGTATAGATTATTATTATTTTGAACCTCCTAAACATCAGCAATGCTATCTATAATTGCAATAGCATATTCAAAACTAACAGAAATAAAAACGTTGTGAGAAGTGCTCATACACAGTAACCTTTTCTGGCTTTCACCAGGAACTACACAGAGGATAACAAAAAGTGCTTGCCTCTCTCCTTCCACTGCTCTGAGCACTACCTGGATATCAAGTATCTGAACAATTCTTCAGTCCAGTAAAAACTGAGATAAAAATGATACTTGGAAACATTACCCTTTCTTTACATGAAAGACAACTAGTGCATGAAGGATATGGACATTTGATTTGTTGTAGTATATTTGAAGTGCTCATGAACTGTCATATCTGAAATATTTATTAAAAAATTACAACAAAGGAATCTCATAGCTGCAGTAATACATCTGTTCAAAACTACAGAGCAGCACTGGTGTATTTATTATCTGTATTATTGGAAGCACTTAGATGTGGGACTTGTCAAAGCAGGTATCATCTCAGGATGGATTTGCTAATAAAGCACGTCAAACACAGAAGGGACTGTGATCAAAGTTTCATGAATATGCACAACAGCAATGAAAATAGTTGACAATTCAACTGAAGCATGTACGCTACTGCTGTATATGCATACATCAAGAAGCAAACACACTCCCCAAAGCTCAGGAAATCAAACTACATTGTCTTAGGTCCCTGGGAAACAAGTTTGAGTGTGCAAAGCGTTTGTTACCACATCACACCTGCTGGGGAAAATCATTTTAAAACACAGTAATCCAATCCAGTGGTGATTGTCTGCCCATTTCCACATTAAAATGGCTTTTTGTTACTATTTTTGGTTTTAAAAACTTTTTTATAGTTCTTCGTAAGAGGTGCTTAGGGTTTTACCTAAGCTTTGTATACTTGACTACAATTTAGGCATAATTCACACAGATATTTGAAAAATACAGATTTATTTTTAGCATTTGTCAAGTAAATAATGCTGTGGCATACCAGCATTTATTCTGCAAGACTGACATGCTGCATAACTCATTCATGATTCAGTACTCCAGAGTATGAACCAAAGCTATATTCTGTGTTTCTCTGAAAAAAAAATCCCCCAAAATTTTAAGTGACTGGATAAAAAGGTATTCACTCTCCATATAGACACATAAGGAGATACTTAAATGAGTTCCAGTGTGACTGCATATGTAATTGTGATGCACTTCTCCTACTTCCCCTCTTTAAGCTTCATACAAGGATCACTGCATATTAAATGCAGAAAAGTGGATTGTAATGAAATAATTTTCTTTCTGTCTTTTATGAGATAAATGTAGGGACATAAGTTGTTATGGAACCAAAATACTTGGAACCTCCAAATTTTAATTGCTTCTGATACTTCATTGTTTTTAAATAAAATAATTTGATTTTCTACCATTATTTTAATGTTTGAAAGTCTGTAGTCCAAAGTCATCACGACTATGCTATTAAACAGCATCAAACATCCCACACTCTAATCACACCACATTTTGGCCCCATACTGTTATTATGGAGATGCTTCATATTTCGTGCGCACAATTATAGTATAGTCAAAATGAGAGACTATATTGTTTTATGATTTCTAAAGAAAAATACAAAGTAAAAGGAATTATATTAAAAATGGAGGTATGTTTAAATGCAAAAAAGGAGAAGGTCTAAAACTAGGAAAAAAACCCGAGGTTACCAAGCTGATAATTTTAAAATTGATTTTGAAAAGACAAAATAATTTCTCTACCAAAATACTTGATTTGTCTACATGTACAAACTGATTTGGTTTGTGTCTCATTTTCATTTAGATACGATATAAATTACAAATAATTGAAGCTTTCCATTAGTTGCTCGTGGGAGTACTTCTCTTACAAAGAACTGTCACAAAATGCCACTTCTGAGGCAACACTGTGCAAAGCGTTTTTCAGAATCTCACATCTGACTCATTGGGCTGTAAAAGGTACCACAGTGTACCTATATCCACTATCCCTATGTTAAAAACAAAGGCCAAGAACTTCATGCAGTTCTGCTCAGCTCCAGAAACGGCTCCACGTAAAGATGAGGAAACTTGCTAAAAAGAAACTACAAGAAGCTTCTTCTGGTCTTGTGTGGAGAAATATTAAGCTACACACCCATTTAGACACATAAAATAATGTATCCATTACCTCATAGAGTAATTCTTACATTAAAATACAAAAAACCCCAACAACTTGATGGCCTGCAGTTATTAAAAATTAATGTTAGGAATTAGTAGGAAATTAATTATTTGTATTATTATAGCATCAGTATGCTAGCTGCAGATCTGATGCTCTCAGCTCTAAAAGGCTACAGTAGAGCCAGAAAAAAAAATCTGAGAAAGTCAAGAAGGATGATCATAAGAGTGAGCTAGCTTCAAGCAGGAAAGAACTAAATAAAGTATGTCTCAACAATCAAAAAATCACAGTTTAAGGAAATTATCATATAAGCCTATAAAATCATAACTGTCATGCAAACAGGGGGTAGGAACTGACTGTACCATCGCTTTTACTACAAGAATTAATGGCCATCAGAACCATAAAACAATCAGAGCCATGTTCAATCCCAAAAGACAGAGGTGGCTTCTCATAAAGTAAGATACAGGTCTGTGCTCCTTGAGAAAGGATGGTGTGGTTGCAGAGAGTATGGAGATTCAAGAATGCAAATATGTAATTGGAAGAGATGTGTATTAAGGATTACCCTGTAAACAAATTACATCAGCCTCAGAGTATCCCTGAAAATATTGTGAGTCTAGGACAGTCATTAATGGATAACCTGTTCTTCTTTTGTGGGTATCCTTTTACAGCCACTGCTAGTGAGGCTGGTGGCTTACACAAATGCCAGAGCTGAGCCACTCTGAAATTTCTTACAAGATGAAACTGGTTATGTATATGTATTTAAACTTTTATACTTAGATGTCTTTTTGGAATATATTTCTCTCAAACTCTCATCGATGCGGAGTTTTTGTTGAGTTTGTGGGTTTTTTTCTTTCACTGTTTTCAGTACCATCTCCATTTCATGTCATGACAGTTACAAAGACCCCTTTTAGGACTAAGGCCTTCTGAGGCCAAATGATGTTCAAGCACGTAGGTGGTAAGAATTCAGAGTTAAAAAATGTGAACTTTAGTACCTCTGCCTGCTGAAGAACCAGACATGGTATTTATACAAGAGAAACATGCTAATTGTTCCCCATTTCTTATCACTACACCAAGAAATGAGGGAGAGATACAGTTAATTGCAAATGCTATTAAGGACAAAATTTATTGTAAATGCTATTAAAGACAATTTATTTCACATGTCAACAATGTATTTCATGCTGTTTGAAGATGTAGCCTTTTTTTCTAAGCTAGTCAGCTAGGTTTTCTTTATCATGAGAGCATATGTGTGTGGGTGGTATGTGCAGAGAGATCCTGATGATTATCTCAGACTTGTTGCAGAACTTGCATGGAGCTACAGATAGGTTTGATGAATCCAACCCTGCATGGCCTAGAAGAATCAATTTAAAATCTTTCATCTCCACCAAAATTGTAACTGCCAGGAGTCTCCTGATTATTTTATTCTTGAGAAGACTGGACAGTTATTTGGATAAGTCTAACTGTGAAAAAGGGGATATGCTTTTCAGTTATAGTGAAATTTCTGGATTTAATGAAAATAAACCTTTACCCTCAACTTTTGTCAGAGAGCATGTGTCCTTATGAGCAGGTAATAGCATATCAAATATTACAGTGCATGGTTAATTCAGTTTGAGTATGTAGAGCTGAGAATATCCAATTACCTACATTACCAATAGACTAATATACCCAAATTGTGCTGTTAATTAAACTAGGGAGAATAAAGAATTTTTCAGTCTCATAAATTTCTACCTTAGTTCCCAGTCATTGAACACAATCTGTTTGTTAATACAAGATTATGCTTAAATGATACAGGTCAGCCACTAGTTGTTATACTTAGCTTTGAAGCACTTAGACAGAGCACTGTAAAATGTAAGGATGTTCAGATTTCTTTTTTTCCTTCTTTTAGGAGAACATGGGAGCCCCTGGTGGTCTAGTGGTTAAGGGTGCTGCCTTGTAACGGCGGAGACCCGGGTTCGATTCCCAGTCGGGGACACTCCCCGGGCAGGTGGAGCTCATTAGCCC
>JAWWMA010000100.1:55987434-56004013 GCA_035041425.1 Mionectes olivaceus | reverse complement strand
GCAATGAAGATGGTGAAGGGCCTTGAGGGGAAGCTGTATGAGGAGCAGCTGAGGGCACTTGGTCTGTTCAGCCTGGAAAAGAGGAGACTGAGGGGAGACCTCATTGCAGTCACAACTTCCTCATGAGGGGAAGAGGAGGGGCAGGCACTGATCTCTTCTCTGTGGTGACCAAGGAGAGGACCCAAGGGAAATTAAGTCAGTCTTCACCCAGAGTGGTTGGGTATTAGAATAGGCTCCCCAGGGAAGTGGGCACAACACCAAGCCTGCCAGAATTCAAGAAGCGTTTGGACAATGATCTCAGGCTCTCATGGTGTGTTTCTTGGGGATGATCCTGTGCAGGGCTAGCAGTTGGACTTGATGATCCTGGTGGGTCCCTTCCAACCCAACATCATCTATGATTCTATGATTTAATAAGCATATACAGGTTTATTAGTATATTAGTATTTATCATGTAAGAACTATTTTACACCAGATTTTTACTGCTAATTCTATGTACTTCAGCTATTTTTAACAGTTGAATGATCATATTTATATCATGCATAATTACTTTTCTGCTAAAAAAGAGCCAAAATTTTAAAACATCGACGAAGAAAAAGGTCATCACTCCTAAAGAGAGCCTAGCTGTGGAAAATTTCAGCCCATACAGTAAATCTGAATGGCTAAGAGAGAGGAGTAGTGAAAACACAGCAATTTTTTTAATAACATTTTGTGATGCTATAATTATGCAGCAATTGTATGGTTTCTTTTGTTCTGCTTACTCTAAGTGAGAAAATAATGGTTTCAGATGAACGTCTTTGTCAGAAGCTACTTTCATCAAGATAAGTACGTCCTGTGGAGACTCTGAATTTTTACACTATACTAAATTCCAAGTATAATCAAATGTAGGATTAATTACAAACTTAAGATATGCAGTAAATATTTATTCTTCAGTGATGCAGCTAGGTTATCTGTGATATCACCTATTATAGCCTTGTGCAGTTGTTGGCATGTAAGATAGTAAATTCCATCCAATATATGAACAACCTTTAAAAGGCTCTGATTTATTATCCATTAGTAACATCAAAAAGCCACTACCTGCACTACTGAATTGCGCATGCTGAAGTGGTAGCTAAATTTGAAACTACTAACTAAGCAAACACTCAAGGGGTATTTTCAGGGCACACTGAATGAGCTGCCACCAAAATTTGGACAAATTCACTGAGAAAACTGTTCTGGCACTGCCAGTATCCAGTTCTTACTTTTCTCTTTCTTTTTTTTGACCTTCCTCTGGAACACTACTGTGTCGTCATCAGGGTAGTGTGCAAACTGATTGTATCTGAGTAAAAAAATTTTTATCCTATAATACAAAGAACAAAGAAGACATGCTAAGTACAATATGACCATAGCAGAATCAGAAGCCACTCCTTCCATGAAATCCTGTTCTTCCTCCATGTTTTTAGGGGCTGATTAATTTTTGAAATTTTCCATGCTTGATGTCTCTCCAGAAGTGTTTTGGTTTTTTTATGGTTGACCCAATTTGCATTGCTGCTTTTAAGGTATAAGAAAAAAGGGTAGGAAGGCAACAAGGTTAGGGGAGTGAGAGAAGAAAGGAGGAAACAAAGAGGGAGGCAGGAAAAGAGGAACACACAGGTACAGGTAATTAGCGTGCAACAACTGCAAAGTGCTGTTAGTAAAATAATATTTTGCAGTGGTAGAGTATTAGAATTCATTTATGGAGAAATGTTTTCCTTAAAAGCAGAAACGGATGAAACTGCTTCTGATGTCAGTGACTGATATGTCTGTACATCCTTCTGTTCTCTTAAAAAAATACAAGCTCCATACTGGCCAAGATTCATGATTTGACTGTCATTGTAGTCTAGAGACAATTCCCACACTTTTCCAGTTTCTTTTCTTTTTTCCCCTGTTTGTGCTCTCTACTCTCTGGGTTTTTCAACTTGCTTCTTCTCCTGTTTGTTGTTTTTCCCCCTTCTTTCAGTGGAGGATATCAGGCAGCATCCTTGAGGAGATCAGACATAAGCACCCAACAGAAGAGAGTCTGATTTATACTCCCATGAAGCAGCTACTTCTGATACAAGATGAATACTGCCTTTGTCCCACACTTACAAAGAAAATTCCAACTGCTTCCACACATAACATCACATAATAATAAATAATGGCCAGTCTTTGCGAATGAAGATCCGGGGAAGGTCTTTATGCCTTCCAGCCTGCGCATTGGATTTTTTAGGTGAGACACAGTGTGTGCAGAACTGAGCCCACCCTTTAATCCTGAGGTTCATCTGCCGGGGCCAAGCGAGCTTGGACGGTGGCAGCGAGGTCCTCAGGATGTAGATGGATTTCCTTACAGGGCTAACGAGCTCCACCTGCCCGGGGAGTGTCCCCGACCGGGAATCGAACCCGGGCCTTGGTGGTGACAGCGCCGTATCCTTAACCACTAGACCACCAGGGGCTCCCACATCACATAAGATAGCAGAGCATAATCCCCAAAACTGGGATACAGACTGCAGGTTTAACAAAAGATATTTTTTAATAGCTTGTATATCATATTCCAGTTTCATCATCTGAAGTAAAGAACATTTTTACCAAGGAAGCTACTTCACAAAGAAGCTCTGTCTCTGTGGTGGCTTTCAGCAGTTTTATCTATACAAGTTTAGCAAGTATGATTAGCAAGTAGGGAAAACAGAAAAAAATTTTCACTCAGGACTGTTCCAGTGCAGCCCCACTCTGTTTCAAAAAGTGTCAGAAAAACATTTCTGACAACACTTATGGACAGGATTTTACTCTTTGACATCCTTGTGTGGCAGTGATTCTGACAGACTGGTTCAGAATAGAGTGTAAATCTGCTTATTTCCTTGTGCCAATCTAATACAAATTTATTTATCCTAGCCATTGATTGACTTGGTCAAGTGACATGAAATATTACAGAATAGAATCAGAAAGAGCATTTCAACACAGAAACAGCAAAGATATGAAAGTTTTCCATACCATGAAAAGCTACTCCAGTACTTTATTCTTACCTCCCTAAGAGGATCATTGAGCTCATTCAAAATGTTTTCTTCATCAAAGATCTTGCCTTGGTAGCGATGCTCATAGTAATCATGGATCTTCTGGCGCATTTCAGCAGGTAACTTGTGGAATGACATGTACTGTTCCACTTGTTTGTACTGTCAAGATAAAAAAAATGGAAGAATCAGAAAAAAGACTCCACATGTTTTTTACTATCTAAAGGCACCTACAAAATCAAAATTCATTAATGTACCCACCTAAGCTTTACCTATTTTATAAAGATGACATTTTTTCATATGTCAGATAACCCTCACACATGTATTAGCTAATTTAATATTAGTCATGTTACAGCACATCTATAAATTACAGAAACTGCCTTTAGTAGCAATGCTAATATCCAAATTAATATGTTAAAGTGTTAGAAGTCCAACCCTCATACTTCTCATATGTTCCCTAAATTCCCAGCAATACAGAAGCTATGCAAATACACCAACACCATTTTTAGCTCGTAGAGTGGACAAGAAAGCTGTACACAAGTGTTTCTGTAGTTCTGCATTCAGAGAGAGTTTAAGGTGTGAAATTTCAGAAACTGGCTGTGCTGTATTACTATGCAACATATTAATGTTGTGTATGCTTTTAAGGTGACTGAAGAACAAAGTTAAAATCTGAAATAGAAAACATTCCTCAGGAGTGATGCAGAGAGGTAAACTAGAAAAATAGGCATGGCATCAGGAAATAGAAACTGGTGGGAAAAAAAAAGACATCAGGACCCAGAAGACTCAGAGGATTTCATTTTACCTTGTGCATTTGGTTTCTTTGTTTCTGCTAATCCTCTGCCCTATCTCCTTTTTTTTTTTCTTCCCTTTTTCAGAAGCCTTTTTGGATAGCACAATTTTCAGAAAATAATGCCCTGAATCAACACACTTAAGAGTTGTGTTGTACTAAACTACATGATAACCTGAGACCTGCAAAATGGAGTAGTTGTCTAAACTGCAAATGGACAAATACTGCCAGAACAAGATTTTTGCTCCTCAGACCCCCGTCCTTGTCTAAGTTAAAAAGGACAAACCCCATCCCAGGCTGAAAGGTGAGTTAAATCTGGCAGAAACTTGATTTACTTATGTAAACTGTCTTAATTTAATTTTTATTAATTTTTTTCATGCCTAATTAGAGAATTTTAACTGTTTTTAATGGAAAAGCCAATGAAGTCCTAATTAGGATTGGCATCTCTGTAGAGCAATTGGGAAAATTTATAATGTACATGCGCTCTTTACAAACTGCAGCACGTATCTGTTAGCTTGCATAGTTGAAGATGGTTCTGTCTTCTGGAATTGAAATTAGCTTTTGTTTTGTGAAGTGACAAAAGATTAGATGAGGCCATGTGTACAACATGCATTCCAAAAACAAGAGGAAAGTAATTTTGCATGGGACTCTTAAAAAATATATGATGAATATGTAAGTCTGATTTAACCTCTGCACAGCTATTTTGCACCTCTGAAGTAACAACTCTTTATCCCCATCCTTTACATGTGTGATAGAATCAGAGCTCTGAGTAATCAGAACCAGACATGCCTTAGCATAAATGAAGTACTGCTATTAAAATTACCCTACGATCAGGTAAAGCTACTCCAGGCATGGATTTACTTAGAGGGAAATGAGAGATCACCCAGTGCTCCATCTCTCCCACCAAGCTGTTCACACAGTCCCAGCTGCTGTGCAGTGTTCCAGCTCCTCTGCAGCAAAGATGAGAAGATGCTTCACTGCAGAACATCCCCTTCCTCTCTGTGTCCAGACCTCTGTTGCTGTGGCCCCATGTACTATGTCACGGACAGGGAAAAGTCATTATTAGAGTGCCTCTCACAGGGGCTGCACCTCTTCCAATCTTATTCACACACAAATGTGCGTAAGTGACAATAAGGATAATCCTTGCTAATAAAAACCATGCATTCACTGAGATGTATATTGCAAGCAAGCTGCAAACGACTTTTACACCAGAATGACCTTGAAATAAGAGAAAATTCATGCTAGGAGAGAACTGCTTTGCCAGCAGTTTACACTGCTGCCTTTCATTAGGGCTGTTGTTTGAATAGGGGCATTCTCCCACACAAGCAAGTTCTCTTTTTTTACCAGGATTTATGCTTGCACATGAGAATTTTAGGGAAATAGAAAAAATAAAACTGGTTGGAATGTAGTGCTTATCGCTGCTGTGTCTCAAAATGTCTGCAAATTACTAACATACAGAATAATAGGGACAGCTGAATATTAGCAAGTTGTGTTTGTTTTTTTTTGAAAATCTACAAAGACCTTTAGGTCTTCCACAAAAGAATATAGGTATTTTTCATTTTAAAATAATTATACTTATTTTTGTTCCTGAGGCTTTTTTACTCACCAAAAAAACCCCAATCAAATCAAAACAAAACAAAAAAACCAAAATCAAACAAAAAATATTACAGAGAACTGAAGTATTTTCTGGAAAAGAAAAAACGATGTAAAAAAAGTTTAAAAATTCTCATTAGCATTGTGAATCTCTTGAATAAACAGAATTCTGTAGCTTCTTTATTTTATATATGAAGTGGATAAAATGTCCAGTAAAGTTAAATTTTGTCAAAAGTTATATTTTAATAATATTTAAAAGAGCTGCAACCAATTCTGATCCACCCATCAGACCTGACATTGGAACCCTCATTTTAAAATGTGAGTAAAATAATTTCTCCCTAATTACTCTTCTCATTACACTGTATCCTCTGTCTTTTCCCTTCTAGATTGAAAAGTTTGGCTTGTTTGGGGTTTTGTTTCACTTTGGGGTGAGTTGTTTAGTTTTTTTTTTTTGTTTGATTTGGTTTATTCAGAAAATAGATGTCTTAATTCCACATTCATAAAAGCATCTCTGGTAGTTATATTACATCTGTGTGAAATAACTTTTAGAGCCACAGCAAGTTCCCTCAAGATTGATTTTAATTTTTTTCTTTCATTTTTGTAGTTTTTTGTATGTCACATGATAAGCACCGGACTACATTCAAAAAGACTCTGCTAAACCCCTCTTTTTTTAATTTCAAATTGCCTTTCCATCTTTGCTCCTTCCTGACATCAAGTAGCACTTGACTTTCCAGGAAGGACTATTTAGTAAGGGACTCCATGTGTGTGCATCTAAAAGGTCTGTGAACACTCTAAAGGCAACAGCAATCTAATTCTGATTCCACTGTTCTGAGCAGAAAAAGAGTAAGCATCCAGGACCTTCAGTAGAGCCTGCGCTCCATGAAGATACAGCAAGACAGAAGAAAGCTAAGATAAACTTTTTAAAATGAAGACATTGTTGTTTTGTCTAATTTTACTAAACATAAGTATGAGTTTATTTCCATAAAATGCTAAACGTGGTCCAGTTAACTTCAGTGTGATTTGTGATAATCAAATGCTTTCAGAATGCTTTAAAAAACTTTTAATGCATAACAACGCAACCATCCTCAATTAAATAAAATGTTGCCTTCTGATTCTACTTGATGCAATTTTAAATTAATCATCCTTATAAATACTATTTTTGTATTCCTCTTTGCTTTTATACTGTCTACACTGTTTTTGGTCTGTATGAAGAACATAGTCTTTTTTCACTTTAATTTTGCACTCAATTTGCTTCAATTCATAACATATTGGCTTACACTTTCATAAAAGTAAACAGTATTTTTGAATGCAGATGCTGTTTGTCTTAACTATTACAAATATGTATTCCTGGTCTCTTCAATATCTCACTGGATGAAATAAATACTGTGCTGCTGACCACTCAAAAAATATCTCTTTTTTAAGATGAATATTGTTTGTCCTAAAATGAGTATGTATATTAATGTACTCTATATATTCTACTGCCTAATTTCAGTAATTTCTATCTGTTTTATATTCATCACTGAAATGAAAATGCTCATGAATGCTACTAACATAAGCAAATACAATTGCTGAGATAGGCAAGAGCTAAGCGGATTTCAAAGTTTCAAAGTAGTCTTCCAACCACATTTTAATGCAAAGCACCACCCAGTAATAATTGTATCTTGCTGTTTTAGACATAATCTTATTCATAGGCTCTTTGTCAGTAGCAAAATTCTGCTAATGAGTTCCTCCAGCAAAAGGTGACTAGTATGACATTAATCATATACAGTCCTTAATAGAGTTTGTTAGGAAACTACAGTTGTGCTGAAAAAAATCGGTATGGGAAAAGGCAAAGAAGAGTGACACCTTTTTCATAACTATTTGCAAATGGGGCTGGAAAAAAATATTTTAAAATTAAGATAGTATCCCAATATAGACAATATCCCAATGAAACCAGTAAAACACAAACCTAAATGTTGATCTCTCTCAAAATATTTTACTACATATGTTGAGCTGACCAGGTCCTTTTTTTCATAAGGTATCATGACTACCAAGTTGCTCATTTTAGCTGAAAAAATGCTGAGTCCTAATAATCTTTATAGCTCAACATTATGTCTTTGATAAATAATATAAACATTTGAAAGACATGAATAGTATCAGTTACAAAACATGAAACTGATTATATTCATGTGCTGTACCTGGAACTGGTCCCACCTAAACTCCAAAATACCTTTCAGAAACAAGCGCCAAAGTCAGATTTTTCCAAAATGTCAACACTGAACAACTTCCATAACTGACTAGTTTTTCAAAGAACCTAAGCCTCTGTACCATCACTTTAAAGCCCAGCTTGAACAATAGACCTTTTGCACTTCATAAAATAATTTTGTCCTTGGCAAGAGGGCCTCACCTGTGGGAAAGTTTTCCTCCAAAAAATATAAGCATCTGTAAAAGTGTTTATGTTCAAGTTGTCTTTTCTTTTACCACAGATATAAACCTGACTCTTACAGTAAGTTAATATTGTAATTGGACTTTTAGCATACTCTATAAGAAAATCTAAAATGAATACCTATAGACAGGCTGGGCAAGAAAAAAAAAAGGCAATAGCACTTTTTCAGAGATTATAGCCAGTCAAAGCCATGGCCTTACAAATACAAACTTCAGTGAGCTGTGTAAAGAATATTAATCCTACATAATGATTACAGATGTAAAAAGAAAGCAGAGATCATTTTTTAAATCCTTTTGCTGAATCAAGCAATTTCTATCACACAATTTAGATGCAACAAATTCATCAGTATTCTTAACATGGTTTGAAAATTCTCACCTCCCATGTATAAAGGAGGATTCTAAGTAGCATTATAATATGAAGGAGATTCAACTCATTGAGACGGAGTAGAAAGGTAAGAGGAGGCAATTTGATCAAGATGAAGCCTTTCTGAATACAAACATACAGTTCAAGAAGCTCTCTGCCTTATATAGAGTTCTGAACCTTATTTTAAATTTCAGTGTAATTGTATTGAGATGCAGTTTAAATCAACTAATATTAGTACAAAATTATCTAGCAGCTCAAGAGATCCTGCCCCTTGGTATTTCTCTCTGGAGTGTTTACAGATGGGAAGCGTGTGTCTTCCCAGACTAGAATTCTATTCTACTCTTTGTTCAGAAGACAGTATATTGGCCTTCTCTTTGATCCATTCTAGCTCAAGTTCATTTTTCTCCAACTGCAAATACTAGAACCGTACCTAATATTTTAGAGAAAGTCTCATCAATTTGTAGTTTATATTGCTTTCTTTCCCATCTAGTGGAAAACCAAGATGCATTGAAATTGTTGTTTGGAGTCATTTAATGAGCAGCTTCGTCTCTCAGATTCCTCATTTTCTCCTTGCCACTTAAAATTACTGTGTGCTTCATCTCCCAATTTATAATAGAAGTTTGTACTAGTCCTTGAATTTTGGATTTCTGAATTTCATCCTATTTTTATTACTGCATCTCTTAAAACTCAGTTCATTCTTTCTATAAAATATCTTGATCTTTGCATAATATTAGCATCTGAAGTTTTATACCATCCTAAGATTTACACCACCAGTTAGCACAAGCCAAATATCAGTATCATGTCATTAGATATTTTTCTACTACATAATCACAGAATCAATTCAGTTGGAAAAGATCTCCGAGGTCATCGAGTCCAACCTATGACTGAATACCACCATTTCAGTGAGACCACGGCATCAGTCTCCTTAAACACCTCCAAAACTGTGACTCCACCACCCCTCTGGGCAGCCTATGTCAATGTCTAATCACATTTCCTGTGAAGAATTCCTCCTAATATCCAGCTTAAACCTTCCCTGGCACAGCTTGAGACTATGTTCTCTCACTCCAGCTTGGTATCTTGAAAACTTGCAATGGACCCACAACCAAACTGGGATGCAGAACAGCAGTAGTACCTGTGATAGCAAAGAAAATTGCTGTCTTTCACCAGCTTTGCTTGTGAGAAGAGAATGAGATCAATATAATCTAAAGCAAATCAGTTCTATATAGATGACATTTTATGGTCTACATAGGAGGTATCACATAGAAGAGATTCCAGAAACTTCCTGTATACCCTAATACTTAAACAATTTTCATATTTGTAAATTTTCATCAACTACTACTTTCAATAAATTGGAAGGCAGCAAACTTGACTATCACCAAAACTGGACTTTTAACAGAAAGTTTTAGAATTACAAAATTGAGACTGGTCTCTCTATTTGCTAAAACAGTCTTGAAAACTGTGAACTGACAGGATTCAGAACTGAAAAAGGATTGAAAAGCTATTACTGTGATACCTTAGTTTAGATTTCTCTAAGTCAAGTGTCTAATTTAAAGCAGTTATCCTGACTCTGTCTTTCATAAACAAAGATAACAAGTAGTAATTAACCTTATTCAAAAATTCATGTTTTGCACAGATGTAATATAGTCATCTTTATCATCTATAACTCTTTCTTTCCATTGACCCTGGAGGAGTTCTCAGTGACTAGCACTGACCAATTAGCTAAACATGAAGTCTAACCATGTATTTAAAATAATAATTTATTTATATGACTCTTTCTACTGTGTTACACATAGATTTGGCATCTGATCCAGTAGATCCAACTGAAGTTTCAAGTTCCATCATTCACCCTTATAACTGCGAGGCGCTGATGAATCTTTAGTTATCAAATACCAGGTGAAGATTTTTATAGAATCATAGAATGGTTTGGGTTGGAAGGAAACTTAACGGTCATCTAGTTCCAACTCCTGAAACGTGTTTCAGACTTCTAATGGAAAAAAAGCAGATGGGTGTTCTGCATTGGAAGGTCAATAAATGAGGTTCTCACTGAGTCAAAGTAAGAGAAAGGAAGTTAGTAAGCCAGGACATCACTGTGTAACAGCTGACAAAACCCACTGAACTACAGAGTGGTCTGATGTATAAAGGACTGAATTCTAATAAAAGTGTAATTATAAAATTTCCCCCTGCTTAAGTTTTTAGTACTGATTAGACCAATGATTCAGGCAGCTGACAGTTACGTGGCAATCAAAATCCAGTTTATCTCAACAGATCAAATATGCTTTTAATAAAAAGGGACAGCCCAAATAGTATTCAAATAGCTTTTTATTGGTAGGGTGTTTCTATAAAGACAGTTTACAACATTACAAAACAATTTTCCAGCATATTTTAATCCCTGTGAAAGTTCACTGGCTTTATCCTTGATAGCAAAATCCTTTTTCTCTGTGCTATTGTGCTGTAAGGCCTTGAAATGAACTCAAGGAGCTGAGGAGCTTTGACTCTCCTCTTGTCCTTCACTTTGCTGAGCACAAGATTTGATTTTCTATCTACAGACTTTTATTTATTTTCCAGTGAAGAAAAGAGAGCAAAACTTCCTAAAGTAGTTCAGGCTGGTTGAGAGAAAGGGCCCAGGGAATTCTTTCAAAGCATACAATCACATAATATTATCTCAGTTTAACATTAATTTGCGTATTCATGGAGTTTCAGGCCCCCTCACTTCTTTGCAAGAGAAACCAGACAGATGAATTTTGAGAAAAGAGAGGAGGTTCAACAGGGATACCGAGATACAGCACAGAAGGGATTTGAAGCTACCCAAAACAAAACAGAAAATGTTATATGGTAAAACAACGTTACGTTGGTTTTTCTGTTGTGGTTGGGTGGGTTTTTGTTGGTGGGAGGGGGTTTTATTGAGAAATAATATTCCTGGATTGCAAAAAAGTTAAGGGTTTTCGTGGAAAATTCTGCTTTGTGGAAAGTGTGCTTGTTATTAAAAATATCTGCCTCCCTCTCAAGTAGTGCTAAAACAGCTCTGGAGATAGCACAAGCTGTATGGACGGGACAGAATGGAACCATGATCACACATTTGCAAAGAACTGCAGATGGGGAGAGGCTTCGCCATATTAGCTGGATAATTCAAATACATAGTGGACTCAGAAAGCAAACAATCAGGGAATTAAACAAACTATTAAATATGCAGGAAACTTCAATTTCTAGTTAAAAATTAAAAATATAAAAATAGCATTCTCGTTTACACATTACTCTACTGTGCTTACATGTGGCATTCAACTGAATGTTGATTTTTCACTCAAATTACATTGAAGAAGAAATTTTAAAAAAACAAACTGAAGTTTCATATGACCAAGCAAGCAATTAATTTTTAAGCATCATATCTATATTTTATTTGTTGAAATTTTTCTGTATAGAAAGACAACTTCAAGTGCAATGAATGATTACTGAAAAAAAAATATAAAGAAAAACAGTTTTTCTCTATATGAAATTGTTTGTGAAACAATCCTTCAGCAAAATATAATTAATAAAAGACTACAGGAATAAGATTTGCAAAATTCTGTAAAAAGCTTACATAATGAAAATAAATAATTTCCATTTAAAGATAATATTTTGAATTAAAGCATTATGCATTTTAAAGCAGATATTTTGCTAACACACTTTATAAACTATTTAAAATAAATTCTAGTCTATTATGTAATGCTATTAAAATAGTATGTATAAAATAAATTCTTTTTCCCCCCAAAAAGAATGTGTAATTTCATAAGGCACATAGCCCCCTTTGGATATCTTTCTTTCATATGAAATAATATATTAATTTGCTTTTTCACTCAATCATTTGAGAAATTAGATAATAGGTTGTTTACAAGTTTTTAAAATTATCTCTTAACCCACTATTCAACAGTGTCAACTCACTAGCTGAACTGTCACATGACATTGCTTCTGTTTGCTAAATGAATAATCTAATCTGTATAAGTAAAAATAATGTCTGAAAAAAATCCCTAAGGCTTGATTTTCCCAGGAAAAATTTGAATAATGTGAGACAGTCATAAACATCAGGCTACACTTTTTTCCTTTTCCAAGAACTTCCAATCTAATTTCATAAGTGAATTCTACATTAAAATAATAATAAAGAGACATTAACTTACAGATTAATGGGAAAGGAATGATAATTGTATAGCTTATATTTATTAATGGTTATTTAATGGATTTTCGATTTTTCTTGTCACATTTATTCTGAGAACCTGGCATTTTTCTCTTCTTTAATTCCTTAACATGTCACCAGCTACAAGCACTACTCCTGACATACAGTGACACAAATGAGAGAAAACCAGTATTCCTGCTCAGAAGATGGGCAAGCAGTATTTTCTGCCCTAGTGTTGTTTGACTGGGGAGCCTAGGTAGGGCATGTAAATACCGCAGAATACTGCAACATGCTTCTTCTGTCTCATACTGCAAACAGCGCTATTTAATGAGCCTGTCAGCTGGGTGATATGAGGTCTCCAAATTCATTACTTGTTCTCTGCAGTCATTGTCAGGCACACTATACAAACCAACTGTTAGTGTGCCTCGACTCACACTTAAAGAGCCAAACAATAACATGCTGGGTCTGCTGCTCTCTGTTAGCTGTGCTGGTGACTCCAGCCTGGAACTTCTGCTGCTGACAGTGAGAAAAGCGTGGAGAATGTAATCACTGATCCTCTCTCTTCTACCGTAAGGGAATCCTACCTCACTAACAAGTATTCCTTATTACTGCAAGGACCCCACATTATGAAAACACCTACTGCTCTTGGTTTAGGATCTGAATGCTTTTTAGATTTCTGGAAGACAGAAAGGAGAGAACTCCTTCCCAAACTATATAGAATTCTGGATAAATATTCCTAAAGTGTTTAAGCTCAATGCCTATTCAGTTTCACCAACCATTTAAAAGCATTATCTTCAGTACCTGCAAATATGTATTTCCTATTTGTAATTCTCATTTTCTACCATGTAACAGTTTTTTTCACCTGTGTAGGAATGGAGCCATTCATTCTGTTCATAATATTAAAAATATTCTCTTTAGGTTACTGCTTCATACATCCAAAGATTTGCTCTCCACTGGAAATTCAACCAGGAATCAAGTAACTTTGCTATGCTCCTTGCAAGGTTATTCTAAGTCTGGTGCTTGTATGGTTAATCCTTTTAAAATTCTTTTCATCCTATCTTTGACTGGGTTTATTAGGAAAAGAAAGTAACGCTTTGCATGTTGAAATATGGGGACATGCTTCATATGGGTAAAAGGCTTCAATCCCTCTCCCTCTGTTGCATGTGCTCCTCCAACCACACTGGAAAAATGCATCATTCCCATTTCACAGTTCTTGTTCATGTGCAGTCCTCTGGCCTACACTGGCTATTTCATGATCCAACTGACCTTTTGACCAGACCACCAAGGCACCAAAGGACGATCTGTAACAGAATATTTGGTCAAACCTAAAGTTAGCACTAACCTTAACATTAGCTCATAGTACGATTATCTGTGATGACATGTATACCATATATATCAAAAACGAGAAATCACAAATGGTTCTTAAACGATCTGCTTGAGTTCAAAAAAGACACTGAACAGTAAACCTTCCAGTCAACCATTTGATTATCTTATTTCAGTAGTGTCAAAAAAGCTTAACTGTACATCCAACAGCTGATTTTACTAGGGCTCTAGAGATATTTCTACAATCTGCTTTCTTTACTGCTAATTTACTTAACAGGTAGATTTTTTCACATAAGAAAAAAAACTAGTTTATAATCAACCACAGATAAAAATAAAATGTAAGTACTCCTGCTGAATGGTATGGCAAGTTCATTTTTATAGTTCTTTATCATGAGATGGAACTGAAGTGATTTGTTTAGCCTAAAAGCTATCATCTGTTTACTATCTATTTTTCACTAATTACCCCCAAAAGAGTACTGTTGCTTGCAAGAATGCTTGAAGCTGTCATTTGACTTACATGCAGCAATTAAACATTTTCTTTCAATTGCCACAAAATACACAACCTCTTATTATTGTTCCTTTATATTGGTATAATTGAGAAATTAATTAAGTTATAGGGAATTTTCTGAATAGGATTTGTTTTCTTAGTTCTTTCCGTTGCACAAATTTGCTTTTTACTGTTTTAAAAAGGGAAGAGAAGTAGCACGAAAACCCGGCTCAGTTTCTCTCTTCACAAAGGCAATGACAGGACTCTGATTTAATGAAACAGAGCTCCAAGGCATGAAAAGAAAAACATCTCTCCTGCATATAACTATAGGTGAAACTGTATCAAGTCTAAGGTAAGATGATTTTCTTTCTTAATGAGAAAGATACTGTAAAAATGACATCTTATTTAAAAATATCAGATGTTCTGTAATGGTCTCAGAGTCGTCAGTTTTGATGTGAAATTTAATACCTGTCTTGTCATCTTGTACAATTTTTCTTTTTAATGATTTGGATTTATTCTTTCTTTTTTCCTTTTTTCAATTTTTCTGTGCCAGGAAAAAAAGAATATACATTAAAACAAGTGCCTAGAGTGGAGGGACAGGAGGCAGAAGGAGTTATTCCATGCTAGCACTCTGGAGGAGTAAAGTAGATCATCTTGTCTCTGCTTGGTCATTCCTTTAGTTCAGTTCCGCTTGTGCAGCTCCAGGATCCATGATACAGGTGCATCTGTACCTAGACACTGAATGCACACTGCAGGTATCTTTGACACTCTGATTCTGAACACAAGGTGAGAAGTGTCAATCACCTATTTTCATTTGAATTAAATTTTTCTGGAGATGTGTATTAAGTCTACCTTATCAGAAGCACTGTTCTCCTGAGGCATGGGCTTTACCTAAGCCCACTGATCCTGCAATATAGAAACATTGCAAAATGCTAAATTCATACAAAGGCTTTAGCTGAATGGGCATGCTTAGTTGCAAGCATCTTGCTCACAGAAATGCAGTTATTTCAAGAAGCAATTCGAAGTAGTCATTTAGAAAAGTAATATAGAAAATGTATAATTAGGTTGAAATTATGTAACTTTGTAGCTATTGTTTAATAGTTATAATGAAAAGAAGAAAAAAGTTTTATTAGCGCTCTGTTACATCTGCTTGGTGTTGTGCCAACAACTCTGCTACAAGAAGAACCAGCATACACAAGACAGAAACACTGGCACAGTACAGCTGCTGATCCCGGTAATTCTGTCTCTGATAAAGCCTAATTATGGCTTCCCAATTCTTTTAGTATTAATTAGTGGAAAATGCCAATTCATCAAAAAGAACTTGCTTTTCTAATGGATCCATTTGCACATTTTCCATTTTCATGTCAAGATAGTTGCATGGAAGTAAGTTTGTCATGCATGGGAAGGTCTGTCCAAAGCTAAAGGGAAAGACAAAGAGATTCTTCAGTACATACAGATGGTCAAGTTGCTCCGTTATAGAATGCTTTGCTTTTCTTGACCTTTTTTATCAGATACCTGAAACTGGCCTTCTCTCATTTCACAGCAGTATCCTAATGATGAGGAAATGGTTAGTCTAGGCTGAGCATCTCTCAGTGTCTTTTCTACTTTGTCCACTAAGCATATATCAAGGCAGGAAAGACAGAAAGTTCTCTTGCTCTTCATAGGGCTAGCAATAGCAAGGTATTTGGTAACATTTGATCTTACTTTTCCAGCAAAGTGAATCATTTTTAAGTATATACACAATGTACAGTATAGTCACTCACATTAACATTAAAGTGGTGGGAAACACAAAGATTCATCCCATGCAGATGCTACTCACGGTGAAGAAGAGCCTGTACAGAGCCATTGGCTGCAATTGATTCACCGCCTTTGAGGCATTTCACCTGTAAGCACCTGAGTCAATGTCAGACAGCTGCAATACTAAGATTATTTATGAACCATAGGAGCTTTAAGGCAATCAGACAACCTCTGATTGTCTGCTCTAAGCAGGTTACCTTATTAATACTCTTATTACTTTATGAACTGTTGTCTAACATATGCAGTGTGAAACCTTCTTGCATATTTTATTTGACTGTACAGCTAGATACCCATGATGCAAAAAGCCCTTCCACATATAGAGAAGATTTTAGGTATATAATTTAGATTTTTAGTTAATCTAAAACTGTTTATCAGACTGTTCAAGTTTCCAGCTTCACCTGAATGTCTGAGGTTAACACACTGTACCACACAATATTCATGATTCTGAGCTTTTTGCATCAGCAACTGCAACAGTCTGACAAACTGCTCTTCTTCATGTTCCCAGCTGTGTTTCATTCATTCTTCCAAACTACCTGTAAACTTACCTTCTTTTTCTCCTTATATAATAATGGCCAGTCTTCGCAAACGAAGATCCGGGGAAGGTCTTTACACCTTCCAGCCTGAGCATTGGATTTTTTAGGTGAGACACAGTGTGCGCGGA
>JAWWMA010000100.1:55962457-55978455 GCA_035041425.1 Mionectes olivaceus | reverse complement strand
TGCAGGGGGTTGTTGTGGCCAAAGTGCAGGACCCGGCACTTGGCCTTGCTGAACCTCATCCTGCTGGAATCAGCCCATCTCTCCAGTCTATCCAGGTCCCTCTGCAGAGCCCTCCTGCCTTCCAGAAGATCAACGCTATCCGCCAACTTGGTGTCATCTGCAAATTTGCTAATGGTGGACTCAATTCAGATCATCAGTAAAGATATTAAACAGAGCTGGGCCCAACACTGATCCCTGGGGGACACCACTGATGACCGGCCCCCAGCTGGATGCAGCTCCGTTCACCAGCACTCTCTGGGCCCGGCCATCCAGTCAGTTCCTAACCCAGCCCAGAGTGCCCCTATCCAAGCCATGGGCTGCAGCTTTTCCAGGAGAATGCTGTGGGAGATGGTGTCAAAGGCTTTGCTGAACTCCAGACAGACACATCCACAGCCTGCCCCTCATCCACCAGGTGGGTCACCCGATCATAAAAGGAGATCAGTTTGGCCAGACAGGACCTGCCCTTCCTAAACTCGTGCCGTCTGGGTCTGACCCCTTGTCCATCCTGTAGGTGCTGTGTGATTGCACCCAGTATGATCTGCTCCATAAACTTGCCAGGCACTGAGGTCAGACTGACAGGCCTGTAGTTTCCTAGATCCTCCTTGCTGTCCTTTTTGTGCATGGGCGTAACATTCGCCAAATTCCAGTCACCTGGGACCTCCCCAGTGAGCCAGGACTGTTGGTAAATGATGGAAAATGGCTTGCTGAGCTCTTCAGCCAGCTCCTCATCACCTTAGGATGGCTCCCATCTCATCCAGTAGACTTGTGAGGATCCAAGTGGCTCAGCAGGTCACTAACTGTTTCCTCCTGAATTACAGGGGGGCTATTCAGCTTCTTATCTCTGTCTTCCAGCTAGGAGGCCAGTTGTCCTCAGGACAACCTGTCTTATTGTTGAAAACTGAGGCAAAGAACCTCAGCCTTTTCCTCAGCTCTGGTGACTATGTTTCCCCCACATGTCTAACAAAGAATGGAGGTTTTCCTTGCCCCTCCTTTTACTATTGATGTATTTGTAGAAGCATTTCTTGTTATCCCTAGCAGAAGTGGCTAGACTGAGTTCAAGTTGTGCCTTTGTCTCTCTAATTTTCTTTCTACGTGACCCAGTTACATTCCTAAACTTTTCATGAGTAGCCAGCCCTTTTCTCTGTAGTCAGTAAGCTCTCTTTCTTTACCCTAATTTCCTTCAAGATCTCCCTGTTCAGCCAGCCTGGTTGTCTTCCCAGCCAGCTCCCCTTTCAGCACGCTGGGACAGCCTGCTCCTGGACATTCAGGACTTCCTCCTCGGAGCATGCCCATCCCTCCTGGACCCCTTTATTTTCAAGGGCTGTTTCCAAAGGTACCCTCTGAACCAGCCTTCTGAGTAGGCCAAAATCTGGCCTGAAGAAGTCCAGGGTAGAGGTTTATTGATGGCCCTTTTTGCATCCCTGCAATTAAATGCTTTATCTCTCTATAAAAGTATATTTAGTCTCTTTTCTCCATTTGAAGTAGACTTATTTAGCTGAAGATATGCTAAAAGATCATAAATAAGGTGGTAAAATAAAAGCAGATTATGGGGTTAGGAAGAGATGTCCTTTGGGATATTGAAAGTTGATGTCTAACCCAGAATCCTTTCACAGATTTAACATATCTTCCCATGACTGTGATAGAATCCATTATACGGATGGAGAGATTACGGAGCCAGCTGTAATTTTTTTTACATTTCCTTTTATATGTATATGGTTGAATTAACCATTTGTTATGTCTCTTATATTACTTGCAATTGCTTAAAGTCGTTTGATTCTTTTTTCTGTTTTAAGACCTTGTCTGATTGCTCAAGTACTATTAGGGAAAAACAAAATATACATAATGAAAATGGATCACTAAAATTAATTTAAATAATAAAATACCCTCAGCTATACCTGATAATTTTTAAAACCAGTTTAAAAATCTCTAGGCTTAGATACAATGGGTATGCTACCAAAAATCTTGCCTCTTTTAGATTGTTGTCCATGGATCCTTTATGCCCGTAACACACTACAGCAGAGAAAATATTAACCTGTCTTCAATCATGACAGCTCAATGACATTCACAGCATTAGGAGAACATCTTCCTATTAAGAACTGTCAACATCTAAAAGAAGAAATATTTAACTAATGATCTTCACCTCCTTGTCAAGTTGCTGTTCATTTTGTCTTCTTTGTTTCACACTAGACTGTTAACAAGTTCTGCATACACATTTCTGGTTCTTTCAAATAAATGTTGCCTTTGCAAAGGCAAATATCTTTGAGATGTGGTAACTCCTTAGACATTAAAAAATGTCAGAGTTGTAGTCACTTAAAATATTAGTTCTAGTTGCTACTGCGTTCATCTTTGACCTCCACCAAAGCCAGGGAGGAGAATTCTAAGGTGCCATTGATTTATCGATTTATTCAATCCTTTTATAAGGTAGAATGGTTTGTCAGACTTTCTTACTGAAGAGAGAATATAGATTGAGCATACCTGGCTTGGACATCTTTCTCCTTTGTCAGGTATTAGGCCTCACTAACTGATACCAAGATCTTACGTATGTATTAAATCTGAGAGGTATTTTTTTCTGTGAGAACAGTTCAGAGTGACCAGAATGTATCAACGCATTCTTTTTTGTACCACTTCAAGGTGTACAATTTTATTGCCTATCTTCTATATTTGATGGCTTATAATTACTCTTATAAAGTATGTCTTTGGCCTATAACAATAAATATATGGAGCAATATTTGCTTCTTTACCATATTTTTATTTCTCTCAACATGTAGTCCTTGGCACAGGTCAAACTCTTAGATGGTGTTTGACATATTTGGCTTCATGAAAACTCTCTCCTGTCTTCCTGTGCTTATTTCTTCCACTTTGAACTATGCCTGTTCTAGTTTTGCATACCCTGAGGTTTGGAAGGATCTGAATGAGGCAGATCCTCAATATCAAGATTTGGCCAATATCTTACTTCCAGCTGCTTTCAGTGTGAGAAGGACCAGTGAAAAGGACCATAACTTTCCTTTTCTTTCAGTTACGTTTCACAGACACATTTATGATGTTATTCATCAAATAACAACCTCTCTCTTCACCTCCACTACCATTCTATGTTGCCTAGCAATTCATATTAATTAGATTATTTTCTCCAATTCTTATAAGTAAAACAGTGGGGCCAAGAAAAACACAACCGTAGATATATACAAGCCTAAAAAAAGAAGTTGATCCTAGCACTTAAGCCCAAAAAATCAAAACGTCTCACTCTTCTGATTTTTTAATTTCAGATGAAAAAAAAAGCAATTAATTAGGCAAAAAATAGATAATGCATTGTATTAAAACTCTGAAATTAGTGCCTGGGGATTTGATTTATGTTTTTCTCAAATCTCAGGTAAGTGAGACATAAGCAACTTTTATTTGCTAAAATTTTAGAAAATATGACGACAAAATGGGTAGCACAAACTGGTCTTTGAAATACTCATTTATCTAGTTTGCAGAGTAAAGACAAATATAAAACACTCATTAGCAATATACAGAAATAGCTTAAAAATCTTAGGCCATAATCAAAGATTTATTTCCAAATACATTTTGACTCATAAAACAATGGTTAAGAATATACAAACAAGACTGTATAGCTGTTATAGCTGATACTATACATATAATTTCGGGGCCTCAGAAATCACCATAAAAAATTCTTTAATTATGACATCCTTTAGCTCTAGTCCATAATAACTGGCTTACAAACTGCTTCAGCAAAAGAAAAACGTTTCTCTAAAGCATAGAAACATGCATTTCTGGATCATTTCTTACATTTCTGATTGTCAGTTCCATGCTATTTTTTTGCCTCTGAAGTCAGGAAACAAGTAAGAAGTAAAACTAAAAAGAGGAATGAAAATTGAGAATTGCAGGAATTGAAAAATGCCTGATATTTCTATGCTAGTGTTTAATAAAGTGTCTATATAAAATCAGAGAATAAATAAATGAACACTTGCTGTTACGAGAACACATAAGAAATGCAATACTGCTTGACTGATGCTGGGTTTTAATTTACACCAAAACTGCAAATGAAACTGGTTTTACTCTGTACAGTGTATAATATATGGATGTATTTACACTTGTATTATATTTCTGATGCTCAAAACATCGTGATACATGCTGCACCTAACAAGGCCTGAGGATAATGACTAAGATGAGTTTTTAGGTGGATAGTGACATTTCTTCTATTTTGTACATCTGTGTATGGCATGTGTGTATGTTAACCCTAAACGCTAATGAAGCTGCAGTTATACTTCATGCCCGTTGTTACAATGTTTCTGTCCCACAGCTCCCTAGAAATGTCCCATTTGGGTAAAATTACTCTCCTTTCGCTTGCCAGAACAGATCCAATGAGCCAGTTAGGTTACATGGATTGGCCCTTGACATTACGTGGAGATGAAATATGGGGGTTTCACGTGGTCACTGACAGCTCTGATTTTTGGAGATTTTAATGTTCACCTATCCTCTCTTTCTAAACCTCTCATTCTCACTTACGTTTCATGATACTACAATGTGTGAAATTTTTTGCTTGCAAACTTCTGTTTTGAACAGCTGTTTTGTCAGCTACAAGCTAATTTTTCTGTCAGTGAATATACAGCTCATCCCTTACCTCTTCCTCTCTCATATACTGAGCCTATGGTCATGTTGCAACTCAAGCTTAACAACACTGAATGTAAACCCTTTATCATCCACAAGCTCTCATTTCTTTCTCCTTTGCCTGTCTGTAAAGCAAATGCCCCAATCCATCCAACCCAAATACTTTTTTCAGCTTTCTCTCCCTCTTGCCCAGCAAATTCAGGTCATTTCATTCTCAGCATACGCCAGGGTCACTCTCTCCTCTACTCGCTATCTGCCAGGTTTCTCCCCCAGGTGTTTGTTACATCACAGTGTGTTTTCTGCCCAGTTTGCCTTTCTGGACTTTGTTATGGACATATGCCAAATACTATCACTCAGGCTATGTTTCTCATTTGCTGATGTGAACTCTGATTTCACTACTTTGCTCAGCTGACCTCTTCCCTGACATGTCCTCTCCAGTTTCCCATGTACTATAAGAACAAATTTTGTCATCTTCCCTATTGTCCCTGGTTGAGTTCATTCTGATCCTTTCTTCCTTATTCCTAGCCTTAATTCCTAGTCTTATACCTTTATTCACACTTGTCTCTAATTTTTATTATACCGACAATTTTATTTAACTGGCAGTGTTAATTACTATTCATTACAGAAAGTTCCTCCCCTGTAACCATTCCCGTCTCTATAATTCCAGTCTTACTTACATGGACTAGGTTGTTTTAACAACCTTTTTCTTCCTGTTTCATAAAGAACTTGCTTCTACCAATCTCTCTCTACTTTTCTACCTTTTGGCCAGTTCTTTTTGACCTTGGAGAGGACCTTACATGTCATGGATTTGCATGTAAAAAGTACTGTTACAAGGCACATGAAGACCTCTTCTGAGTACTTCTCTGAGGAAGTTAGAAACAAAACACTGACCAATTGATTTGGTCTCATTGTCATTTAAAGGACATTCTTTTGACATGTTCAAGGTGATCCCTGAACTGCACTCCAAAGGAAGTACATGAAATTGTACAGACATGCCCATGCTACCAAGGTCACGGCCTTTGCTCCAAACTACCTAGATCAAGTACCTGCAGAGTGTAGCATGGGGCTACAAAGCAGTCTGAACAAGGGAAACGGAGTTTTCATGAAAGGAAGTTGAACATCAAGAACTGTTTACTCTCTAAGGAAAGTAGATTTATGCAGAATTATATTGAGTTTATGGAGTCTTCTGAATTCCTGTGTTCAATGACATCTGCCACAGGATTCAGACACTACTAGATTATTTCATGTAAACTCATATGGCCTTTCCCACAGTTAAAATACCCCATTAATCCCTTTCAGTACTTAAGGAGTTATGAGAAAACGGGTGTTATGTGTTATGAGTTATGAGAAAACGGGTTACCTTTTCTTGATATTGTCGTCGTGAGGAATCCAGAGACTGAATGAGGGCAGTGGCATGACCAACAAACATGGCATAACAAGTAGCCCCCACAATCATACTCAACATGGTTATCCACAGGTCGGACATGCTGACGGGGGCGCGGGCTCCATAACCAATGCAGAGCATATGGCTCATGGCTTTGAAGAGTGCATAGGAATACTGCTTTCCCCAGGAATCATTCTGCAAGAAAAGAGACAGGTGGCTGAGCCTGCAAGCAGCTGAAGGCAGAAATACATTTGTACCTGTATAGTGCGATCATAGATTGCTGGCTCTGAAAAAAGGGCCTGGTGATGTATCCTATATGCTTAAGAACAGATATTCCTTCCAAATTAATCATTAGATAAAGCGAATTCTAATAGATAATACTTAGCACAGTGAGATGAAATAAAATTGACTATTTTTAACACATGATTGTATCCTTAAACATGGGTGTTAACCTAATTACAAGGAGACTAAAGGTTCATTTTATTTTATAGTCCATGGCGGATGGATTACAAAAAGCTGAGCATGCAGACTTACCAAGCACAATAAGGCAGTATTGTTTTAATATGTATGAGCATACTCCTATGGCCTATGTTATTTCTTTCTTTTTGGAACTCTCAATTTCAATACACAACCACATTCACCTTACTAGCTGTTTCACTTTTCAAGGACAGAAAAAAAACCATATTATTTGTTGTGATGTCTGCTTATCCTGATTTTTTCTTGTAATATTGTGTTTATACCAGGATAATCTCAATTGGAAAGATGTCTGATTAATCTGCATCATCTGTGTTCATAGCCACATTCTGTGCAACTCAGCCCCCCTGAAAAAGGTGAATACCTAAGGCCTGCATTTCTGATGTGTAGCTACCCCTTTCCATTCTCTCTGTGAGATTAGAAGGAGACAACACTTCACTCACAAGCTTTTAAAACTGCAAAGGTGTTGGCAGAAAGTCAAAGAGGCTGTTCCCAGAGAAAAACAGACACCTTAACACATTCCAAAAAGCCCTGGGACTCCTTGTCAGGTTTTTCTATTTTTCTTGCCAAAGGAATGAAAAAGAACAGGGAAACAAACGGTGCTTGCAGGCTTGCAGCACACATGAGAAAACACTGTATTTATCACAAAAAGAACTGAGAACAATTTAAAAAATAGCAAAGTGAAGAAGAAAGAACTGGGATGACATTTGAAAGATTAGATAGCTATACAGTATAGTGTATAATATAGAGGACCAGAAATAATAATCCTGCCAGAATGAACGAATGTCCAATTCACCAGTAGCATTTATATATAAAATTTACATATGAAATACCAATACTTATGTCTCTCTTCCACCGATATAAGCTTTACTTGAATGCTCTTATTTCTAAAAGAGCTTCAGGCTTGCCCTCTTGCCAAGGTTACTAACTACCTTTTTGATTTACATTTATTAAAATGCTCTTTCTAGACCCCCAATTAGCCTAAATAACTGGTAACAGAAAATTAGCTGCCACTAGTTGTACTGAAGATGACATAGTAACTATTTGTTCACTCAGGTAATAATTTACAAATTATTAGCTCCTCTGTACTTGTTTCACTTTGTAAGTTAAATCTTTTTGGATTTGTGAGCTGTTGCTATCTTCACAAGTCAGAATTTTGTGTCATAAATACATCTAAGGAATAGATTTTAAACATCTATACTTAAAAAGTGTTTAAAAAATTATCTTAGATTGCTGGGAATCAGGTAGGTTTCAGTGAGTAATGAGGAAATAAATTTCCTACTGTTTAAGACTTTTAAAAATACTCAGAAAATGAAAGAGCCACAGAAACTCCCTGCCTTCTGGATCACTGCAGGTATTTTAATGCAAATTCCCCAAGACCCATATCAAACTCTCTAGGAGTTGCATCTTTATGTAGATTTTACTGGGAAAAACAATAAAATGAGTGCTAGAAGAAATATGTCTAGGTTTTTTTAAGGCTACAAGCAGCATTATTAAAGTCACAGTATTCCCAAAGCTGTAAGATCAAACTGTCTGTTCTTTCAGAGCTCTTTACAGTGGATCTTGCTCCTTAACTGTATTTTTTAGCATAACTATTATAAATATTAACAAAAATAAAAGCTGATCTTGATGCTTTCTATAAATATTTTCTATCATACCTCATATTATAACCTCAATTATAGTACTTCTTAAAAAATTACATTTTTACATCAAAGTCTTAGAGTTAATCCAAACACTGGTGGATTTTATTTCATGACTGAGGTACTTTCCAAGTCTGTGAATCACAGTTTTGAGTAAAACACCATTGTCTCAAGAAAGAATAAGAAAATGGAAGTGAAGAAGCAGGAAGAAACAAAATAGAAAGAGTGTTTTCTTGTAACAGGGTAACAAGACGAGTGGAAAATAAATTAAATACTACCTAAGAAGTAGTACCATGAGGGAATAAATGAGCTGTAATGACAGAAGAAAAAAATTGAAAATGTACAACAAAATAAACAAACATGTTTAACTACCTAGTTACCTTTATATGTGTGTGTATATCTATCTATCTATCTATCTATCTATCTATCTATCTATCTATCTATCTATCTATCTATCTAAGCCAAAGTGTGATCCAGCACTTCAGACAGTCATGACCAGATCTGAATCCAGAGTGGAGGTCAAAGCTCTCAAATGGCCAGTTTGTTATACAAGCAGCATCAGCTGTTACTGTGTAGTTTGCTAGAGACCTTGTTACAGGCCAGGCACATTTCAGACATTTGTGAACGGATGATCCTGAGCAGCTGGTTCTCACATAGGTATAAAGGCTTTAGAAGTAGAAGAAAAAAAGCCCAAAAAACTATTTTTGAATTCAACTTTGATTTGTCTGAGGATCTTGATACTGAAAATACTTACCCACGTTTTTTTTGTTTCTTTTCCTTAATAACTGATGGGTTCTTATACAACCAGTTTCAAACACTGGTCTGTTTAGTTTGTAGGCAGATTTTTTTTTAAATCATGTTCAACAAATACCATTGTAGACGGTACAAATTTCAGTACAGTTACTTGTGTTGTTCAATGATTTATTCCATATATAAACCACTTAAAAAAGCATCGATTCTAATGTCAAATCCTATATGTCATGTATGTTACAACCAATGTTACTAAATGAAATAATAATTATTTAATTATTTTCCTATTTGTGTTGTGTAACCTAAGGGTTTGGCAGGAGTAACTCTAACTCTGTTCCATTGTAAGAAGTTGGAATTTTCCATAACCCTGTTCCAATATGCTGCTCTTTGCTGTACAAAAGTGAGGTGTGGCTATACCTCTGCTACTGGCCTACAGTGATATTTTATTTTTTTAATAAGAAGCAGTTTTGCATCTTACAGAGATTTTTACATAACACATTCACAGATAATATTCCTGAGTTAATAAAAGTCCATTCTATGAAATAAAATATTCTATCAGCTTTTCTTTAATATAATCCTAAATATTAATATTTATATAAATACACATTCAATTTTTCAACAAACAGTCATGTTCTGGTTTTAATGTGTAGGTTTTGTTGTTGGTTTTTGTTTGTTTTTGTTGTTGTTGTTTTTAAAGCAAACCACAAACTTCTACAAGCTGAAAAAATCAACTACTAATTAATAAAAAAGGGCATTTAATTTCTTAGTTGACAATGGATAGATCACTGTTTCCAGATTAGCAGTAATCGGTTTAAAAAGTTTTAAATGTAATGACATTAATTTGAAAAAACTACTTAAGACTGTAATTGTGAGAAATACCAAAGCTATTTATCCAAGGCTTGATTACATAATCTAGCTTGATTACATTAGGAAATCCTCACATTTATGAAATCAGTGGTCACTGATCATTTGCAATTAGTTCTGTAAATATATATATTAACTTTGCAGTTATCCTGAAGAATATATTAATTACGGGGCACTTCTGATTCTTCAGATCTGTTTTTCAAACTTTTCCTTCACCATAGAATGCTATGGTTTGTCCCATAATTTCATGCAAGACTGCTACAAATATCTGTTTGTAATATGAACTTTTCAGCTCAAAAGAAATAAATCACAGAAAGACCACATGACACCTTCCAAGGGACAAGATTAAAAGGCAAATTATTTTTCTCAGTGGATTAAAGAAGGGTTTGTATTTTACTGTAGTCAGTGGAGATTTTCATCAGGAAATTTTTTCCACTCCCATATTGTAGTCCTTCCCTCAGGCACAGCTTATCTTCGCTCAGCCATATCCTTGCACTGAGACATAAATTGATTTAGAAATCTTGTACCAAGGAGACTATTGCAAACAGTAATGGTTTCCTCGTTTTTGCTTCAGTTCCCTTTTTCTTTCACATCACAATCACTGCAGGTGTCACAGAAATGGTCCTGTCAGTTTGCAAGGGCATGCTTTACAATCATGCCACAAAGGCTGACTTAATAATTAAGTGAAGTGGTTTCTACAAGGATCTTGAACTCACTCTCACCCTATCTTTCAAAACTGTAGTAGAAATGTGGAAGTGAAGTAGCTTGTCCTAAAGAGCTTGCCTTGTTATCACTCAGACACATTCATTCAATGCCCACCATTGTCCTAAGGTTCTTCTGAAAGTAAGTGACATCTGAAGGAAGGAAGATCTTCATAGGATATAGGTAGCTATTGTCTAGTAAATTAAAAAGTAGCAAAAAGCATTTCCAAGCTCTAGAACTTGGTTCACATGGCTTCACTGTTAGAAATGTCCACGGTGTGTGGCATGGTGGCCACATAACACTCTCCCAAACAACAGCAGGTCGGTGTTTAGAGTGGGTGTAAGGTGAGGAACCATTCCTTGTAGTCAGCTGGCATGAGCTTGTCCTGTGCTGAAACCTAACCAAGATTAATTCTATGGACATAGTAGGTAGCGCCTAAACCAGTCCTACCCTGGTGTCCATCAAAAGTGGCCACTTTCAATTTAAGACCATGGAGGCAGCTGGACATTCCATAAGTAAGCCCCCTGGTTTTAGCATTGTCACAGGAAGTTACTGCACAAAATAAATGTAAAATTTGGGGTGGGACTTCAAAAGTTAAAGAAAAAACAAAGTAGTAATCTACATACACATTTTGATATAGATTTATAGTTTATATACTTTTCCATCAGTAGGCTGCATAATTTTCTGCCTCTGGTATCCTACATTACCTTAGAATTACACATTAGTTAAAATCTCAGACAGGAAGTTGTGGCAAAATTTCATCTCAGCAATTCATCTTTTAAAGAAGTTGTTTGAATTTCACAATGAATAACCAAGTTGGTCAATGGGAAAGTTGCACAATATTTACTGTTTCAAAACTCATGCCATGATGCACTACCCTGTAAAATTTCTACTTCTTATCATAGCTATTCTTACCAAGTATAACTTGTTTTCTAAAACTAGTAAACAAAGGCAAGGTGGCATCAGACTTGGAAGACTAAAAATTTTGCTGTTTTCAAATTCTTAAGAAGTGCAAGGAAGAAGAGTATATTTTAGGACGTGTGTAAGGACATATGATATAAGAAAAAAGACTCTGAATTGGTAAGCTCAGTCAAACAAGCAGATGTCTTCAGAAACTTCTCAACATTTTCTCTCTGCTGATATGTGCACAGATAACAGATGGTGCAAGTGACTCAGCATATATTTTCAAGAGCAGTACTAGCAGAAAAAAATTAGAAAGTGTTTGGCATCGCATTCCACAGGAAAAGAAGTTTGACTGGAGAAGCAATGACTAAATATTATATATTTACTCTGTTCAGAGTTACGTGACTTGTCTGTCATTACAGCTTGTTCATTTTTTTGGTGCTATGTCTTTGGCACTAACCATCAAACAAAAACAATGTAGCATAACAGATCTTTCCTGTTATTTTGTTTATTTTCCTGATGTAAAAAATCCCCAGATATGTACCTGCTAATACATTCCCTCACTGAAAGCAAGTAGCCAGAATATCTACTTGTGATCACCTTTCTGAGGTAAGGATAAATAATTTTCACTGAAGAATCAATGTGACAATTCATAAACAGCAACAGAAGAGCAGATATTTGGGTTATGTACACAGCCTGGTCTTTCACATATATTTGATTTATTATATTCAAACTAATAGGCCCATTGCACTCAAAAGGATGGTTCACATAAGAAGATATGCTCAGAATCTCACAGGGGAGGCTTTGCTGTACACTTCTCAGTACTGTTCATTATTATTTTCATCTGTGGCTAGAAATACAATCATGAGATTCTACAGCTGTATATATACAAATTTACAAAATAATAAGTAAAATCTTATGTGAAAAATACTTACTCTATTCTTCTGCCTGTGAGTCAGCTCGCTCTGACTCATCTTTTTACCTGTTCACTGTGCTCCCCTAACTGAACCAAGATGACTGAAAAAAGTCTGTAATGCATGAATTCCGAGTAATATTACAGTCTATTACAAAGGTTTATTTCAGTAAGAATTTTATAGGCATTTAAGCTTTTATAAAGTTTAAAGTAAAATGTGAAAAGTACAAACTTTGTCTATTTTGCTATGTGAAAATTTAACAATGCTAGGAAACTTTTGCTTTCGGGAATTTGATTGTCTACACTTCTAATTTTTCAGAAAATTGTGGGTTTGGCTCAGGCCAATTAATACCCTCCAAAACAGCTCCTGAACCAATCTGAGAGTTAGCACAGGTTTACCTAAGCCACCCTGCCTTGGTAAATAACAAGTCCAGTTTTATGGAAGCAGACTGTGGGAGCAACAGAATTCCAGAAGAGAAAACTTATCTGGGCATGCTTAATCATGCTTAAGTATCAGTGCATCCCCCATGTCAGTCAGTGACAAATTAAGGGATGAATACTTAGGTTAAAGAATTTTTCCAAATTGTATGTGTTGCCTTATCTCTTGCCCATCTTCTGAAAAAGTGAGACCAGAACGTAGGGAAGCAATCAGGCATTTTTAAAGGATTTGTGTTTCAGTTCCTTTAAGAACTCTCACAGGATGTGAACTGCTTCTACAAGCGGGATATTGGGGAGCTCTAGGTTTTGGCTATTACATCTTTTTTCAAACTTATTAGGTGGCATCATCTTTAGCAAAAACTATGGCTTCTGAAGAGTATTCCTTTTCACTGCATTTGAAATCAGTGTCATTATTACAAAATATTAAATAAAAAAAATTTTACAAATGTGTACTGCTGAAACATGCCATTCTAAGCTGAACAAAGTTCTTTGAGATCTTTTTATTGAAATTTATTGAGTAACCAAAAAAATTGATCAAGACAGCTTTTGTTTCCCAATCTAACAGCACACAAAGTTTGATTGATGTTCAAGTCACTCTGATTTTTGATCCTGTAATAAACTTAAGTACCACTGTTTACAAGGAACTGACTGGAACAGATACACATTGTCTGCCAATGGGAAAATATGCTGTAATCACAGTAAGTACTGTGTGGTCACAATAAGTCATTAATACAAGTACATCTACAGCTTTTTAGTAAACATAATTTCACTGGGCAAACAATGCATCCTGGAAAGAAACACTTTCTTACAAGAAAGGAATAAAAACAACAACAGGAAGCATTTTCAGTGAGAAACCTTTTCCATGAAATAGCACTGTTCAGAAGAGGCAAAAACTCAGTGTGTGATTAAAGACAACATATCTTTCTTTTCCATTCCTTTCATTTGGTAAAAGGAGCTGGATATGATGTAAAACAGTTTACTAAACAAGACTCAAGCGTTGAATCAAGCCATTTATGAAATAGTTGCATAATCCAATCACCGAGAAAAGCTTTGAATTTTCAACGGTGGCTATCTGATAGTCAAGAATAGGCAGATAATAATGTGGGTTTAATATAGAGCATTTCTGGGAAACAGCTGAAGGAGCGAAGTGACATAAACCTGACTCGTGACTCCGTAGTGTACTGCTTTACTGAAAATTGTTAGGAAGAATCTCCACCATCACAGACAATATTTGTGACCAGTTTAGGAAAGGGAACTTGGCTGAAGGAGCTGCACATCTCTATTATGTGAACAACTCAGACGAGACAGCAAACTGTGTGAAGCATCTAATCCCTAATAAAATGACAAATGAAAATTATATGGATTTGGGAGTGGACATTGAGCTTTCTGAATGCTATCACATTCTCTTTGAATCAAAGTGATTTTGAAGCTAAGTCGAAAAAGGAAGGGAACAACTAACCTCACAAGTGGCAGAAAAGGCTATCCCTAGGAAATGGCTTGGCAAACTTGATACATAACTTGAAAAGTACACAGATGGATATGCACAAAATAATAGTATCCCAATGCCTTCTCACTAAAAACATCTCAAAACATTCAAAGTCTGGTTTTGCAAGAAACACTTCCATCCTTCTTCTATACAGAGCCAAACTCTAGCTAAATACATTTTCTTTGTAAATATTTATGAGAATGTGTCCTTAGGGAAAAAAATATAAAAATAGTGGATTACAGTAGATTAAAATGGTCTAATATAATCCACTCATAAAGAGTCTGAATATGCTTTAATCTGCTTAAAAATGAATGAAGGTGAACCAACGCTACTTTGACAGAGAAAATCAGCATAAGGGTTCGAACTGGGATTGGGGAGTTCTTCAATCCAGTGCTTTAAAAAACATGATTTTTTCCCCAGTAAAGTGATGCTTTGTACCACATAGGCTAATTCAAATATTTTTCTGCTTAGTCTAAGGATATAATTTTTACCATGTTTTATTTCTCTTTAAGTAATGTATTTTTAAGGCAGAGAACCAGTGCTGATTTTAAGCACTTTTTTTTTCCCAATTAGCTGATACTTTTCTTGTCAGTTTTTTGATTTATTTCCGAACCTGATGTCTTTGAGTCTTTAGGTTGCATCTAGTTAGTTTACAGTTCTTCAAGAAATTACATTACTAGATATCTGAACTCTCAAGAGGCTGATCTGCTTTCTTGGTAAATCACAATCCTTTATTAAATGGATGAAACTATGTCCTACAAAAAGCTGTGCATTATTTTATTAGGCAGTGACAGCAGGAAGCAAAGTAGTTCTGCAGCTGAAAATCTATTTTGGCACTATGAAAAGAACAAACCGCAGTGTCAAAGCAAGTAGGCTGGATCTAGGTCAGAGGCTTTTCTTTTTCTGAGAACTCATCTGAGTTTTACTGATGACCTTTTCTTAAACTCAGATGCCCTAAAGCTGCAGTGCTTACCAGAGTCTGCAAGATATTCAAAGTAATAACATATTATAGGTAATAAAATTATATAAAGAAAAAATTATTTAGAAGCCTAAACACCACCCACAAAATGATGTCTAGGCATTTTAAAAACAAGACCGAGTGAATTGTAAAAAAATCATTCCCCTTCTCTAGCAGAGGAAGACTAACCTGAATCATAGAAGAATGTCCTGACCTTTGGGGTATGAACTTAATAATCAGAGAGGAAGGAAGGGGAACATGCTCCTTTTTTAACATCCTTGAGGGAGTTAACAGAGCACCAGACTGACCCTTTAGGATTCACCTAAGAGGTGAGGAGCACCCAGGTCCCATTTCCAGCTCTTAAAGACGGGGACATCCCTGTACAGCCATCAGCCCATGCCCCCTCAATCACCCTGGGCTTTCTCAGGTAAAGTCACTTCAGTGTGGGGTGAACCACCACGGACAGCCATGCAGGTCAGCTCAAAACCATGACAGTATGTCAGAGCCATGATGCTGTGACAGCATGCCCACGCTTTCAGCCAAATATGAACACTCTCATGCAGTCAAAAAATGATTGGGTGGACTAATGGAAGAAACACATGGTGATAGTTGTTAAACACCTGGACACCAGTTCTTTATCCAGAAGTCCCTCAGCTGTAAATGTCTGAAAACTGAAGGTAACATTACTCCATGCTTGCTGTGATTTGATCTTCCCTGGACATCTGCTCTTTCCATTCTTGGAAAGGGGCCAGACTTTACATGGCCACTTTGTTGGTCCCACCTGAACAAACTCTCAACAGTTCAATCATTAACTTGGATGCAGCCACACATTCTTTACA
>JAWWMA010000100.1:55942510-55954265 GCA_035041425.1 Mionectes olivaceus | reverse complement strand
AGATGGATTGCCTTACAGGGCTAACGAGCTCCACCTGCCCGGGGAGTGTCCCTGACCGGGAATCGAACCCAGGCCTCTTAGAGCATTATAAATCCTCCCCATCTCCTGCATTTCTGAATTTCCCTACCAAATATTCATTTAAGTAATTCATTTTATAATGAGACAGACTTTCAGATTCTACAGCAAAAATTTCCAAATTCTTTTTCTAGCAATGCTGATACCATCAGAGATGCAGATCTGAACTCTAACATCAGACTTCCTTTGCCCTTGAGGAAATTATGACACAAATGGGTGTTAATACATTGCAAAATCCCACTTCACCAAATCCAACCCTAAAACACCCTGAGAGATGCAAACAATCCAACTGCAAGGACAGAAAGGGAAAGGCAAAACAAAAAAAAACAGAGTATCTGAAGTGTTCTTGCTGAGCAAACATTGGCTAACTGCCAGGAGAAATGCCAGCAAAACAAAGCCTTTCCAAAAGTTTTAAAATATTTTTTGGCTTTAAAAAACTCACCATCCGTTCAAGTTAAATTCTATACTTCTTTGCTAGATTTGTATCTCACAAAGGGAACATTTTAAATAAAAATCTGTAAAGGCCAGGAAAATATCTGGCTTAAAGGACCATACATTTTTCTAACCATACAACCAATTATTGCAAATATAGACAGGAAAATACAGGTTGGAAATCTTCAGATACTGTTACTAATGATCTACTGCAAGGGATGCTTTATTGCAGGCTGTCATGCTTAAATGGCCAGATGGCATCAATGGCAAAAATTTAATCTCCCATTTCTACTTGCCTAGAATCCCTGTCCCATATAAGATCTACCTACAACAATTCATCAGTTGGGACTCATGCACTTTTCTTTCAATTACTGCAGCTGAAATCGGTTGCAAAATGCAGAATCTTGATTTGCACAGATTGATTATAGGAGAGGATCGTTGTTTTGTTTTTCTGGTTTTGTGCCTCCATGGTTTCAACTGCAAGTTTTACATTTAATTTTCCAAGGAACTCCGGACTCAAACTCTGAGGCATGATAAAGATGTTTGGTCTATGAGTCATTATGGAAGTACACCAGTCTAAAGCAATGCAGATCAGAAAGCTGATGATAAATCACACAAGGAGCAGCAGTTAATAGGCTTTCTGAGCCAAGAAGAAATTAGGGAGCATCATTAGGAAAGCCTGTGAAACTTCTTCAGAAAAGACCTTCTTTGGAATGAAGTTCTAGCATTAAAAAAAACGGCATCAAAGAGCCATATTCCCTCATAGAAGTAATTGATTGTTATTTTGACTGTAGTGGATTGACTCAAACATGGCTTAAAGTGAGGTGCAAAAACAGCTGCTACTTTTATATTTACCAGTGTTCCTATTTTTAAGACAAGTGCACTGATATTCTGGAAGAGCACAAGATTCTGCCTGTCCACAGTACTGAGCACTAATAACGTCAGTGCAATCAAATGGCAATAAAGATACAAAAGTGAGCAACTGGGATCACATCACTTAAAGGAAAATGTCGGCTCTGGTAGTCATTTCACAGCAATATGAAGGCCAACGCTAGGCCAATGCTCTCAGGTTAAGCTGAGAACACAGATACAATATAGGCTCATAATTATTATTACTGGGTAGAGTATGCCAATGGGACCTGAACATTTTTTGTTGAACTATTTAGACTGTAGGTGGGTACAGGATTAACCAGTGGTGATCCTATCTCCTTTTACAGAGAGAGCTTTCCATTTTATAGTCTCCTTCATGTTGCACTATGACATTCCTTATTATCCTTTCAAACATAAAAATCCAGCCAATTTGTTTCATTTTAATTGCATTCAGTGGGATTGTTCAGTAAGCAAACTGCAGCTTCAGTTCATTTTCCTACACCTTTGTGACATTAAATTTAACTTATGTTATTTTTCTTACAAGTATCTATAAAGTGAACCCAAGAGCATGCCTGTGTAACTTGAATACTTTCATGTATCAGTTCACACAGATGAAATGGCTTTCAGCAGAAGGCTTTTAGAAGTTCTTGCACTCTGCAGCCTGAAGCAACTAATGTGCAAGACAGAAGGGAACTATGGATTGGAAGAGCAGAATAGGCTGTGTCAACTGAGGAAACAGCACGGCATTCTCATAGTATCCTCACTTCCCTTATCATCACATTATCTGCAAATGCTCTGGCTCACAACTGGCTTTAATTTTAGAAAAACTGACTTTTCTGGCTGATTACACATAGGCTTGAATAAGTTCTCAAGCCAAAAATCGCAGTGAATAAATTTAAAATTTTACTTTGAGTTCAAACCCCAGTATCAGGTGCAGTCACTTCATTAACAAAAGTTTTAAAATTCAGACTAGATTAAGTTATTACATGATAGAGTAAAAGGGAGCAGTAAGGTACCCCTCTTGCAGTATAAGGAACATGAAGCCCTTCCAAATTCTAAAGTTAGCAGTCAGTTAGATTCTGAATACACGAGAAAAGCAGATAAGCATGATCATCATCATTATCATCATTCTATTTCCTCTATCATTTTAGAGGGCTGAGATTCCATGACTGCTTCTCTGTCTCTTTTCAGTGCTAAAGAACTATTTTTCAGAGCTTGTAAAGCAACCACGAAACGTCTCATAACACCATGACATGGTCAGAAGAAACATCTGGATGTTTTCCTCAAGAGTTGTCTAAAATATGCTCCTGATTCCAGGCTGGTAGTCCACAACTCTTTCTCTTGCCAGTGGCCTAAAAGACTGCCTATGCTGTGAACATTATATTCAGATCTTTCCCTTATGTTCATTCGACAGAAAAAATTCAATTTTTAAAGTTGCAACTTTCATTAAGGATCTTTCCAAGAGTATGTGGCCTGTAAGGAGCGTGTATTGTTTCCGTAAGAAAAACCTGAGTGTGGGTAGGCTGAAAGAAAGGTCTGAGCACACAGAGTTTAGTCTTTTTTACTGAATGTAGCTCTTAAGAAGCAAAAGAGAATATAATAGTTCAGTGTTCTCTAAAAGTTAAATACTTTAATTCAGTGTAATCCAAGCCTTCCTTTCACTTGCTAGGATGATTTTCATCCATATCTTTAAAAAGCTGGTAGAATATGTACCCTTTGTAAAAGTGAATGGAAGATGTTGGAAAGCAGAACCCAGAATACAGCAGAATGGAAAGATGTGCCAGTCAGCATCGTGCTGACCTACTTTTATTGTAGCAATCTCATTTCTGAAGATATGTTAGAATTATTTTTTTTTTAGTAAAGCAGCACAATAAGGTGTCACACCAAACATCCTGCTCATCATTAAACATGTTGCTTGATGACTGCAAATACTTGTCTGTATTTGTCAGATGACTGACAATCTTAGTCAAGGAGCTCCCACATTAATGTGCAGTATCCTGTCCTTAAAGGAACCAATACTGTTATGGTTCTACAACAGAAATAGGTGGGACTGAGCGAGATGCCCATCTACAGTAAACAAGTAAACAGTACTTGTTTGTGGATTGTAAAAACTGGAGAGACAAATTTTTAGATGTCCAGTGAAAGAGTTGCTTTGGCTGCTTCCTTTTACAATAAGCCCATTTCAACAACTTTTTCAGTGTAGTACCTATAAAAATGTGCTCTATATTGCTGCACTATCTGACTTGATAAAAAACTATATTTTTCACAACCATTGTCCTTTAAGCAGAACATCATTACTTTTCCTTATAAATAACACACAGTTACATTCTGTCCTTGAACATTCTGTTCCACACAAAAGAGTATCATGCAACTAAACCTATTTATCTTATTTTACTCAGAATAATTTCATCTTGACCTTTAAGTTGGAAACAACGGATCATGAGATGACCCAGACATTATTTACAAAACAAACTGAGGATAACATTAGATGAATCAAAGAGAAATAATATACTTTCAGGAGGATTCTGAAACTACAGGCTAAACTGAAAGCATTGGTGAACTGAGTGTTTCATATTTCTTTTGGTGGGGTTTTTTTTAAGGAATGAGGGTTAACAAATTAAAATTACCTTAAAACTGAAAGTATTTTCTGGCTCATTTACTGACAATTAGTCAATATCATTGTATTGATGATAAAGACTGACAAACAAACTTTAGTTCATTAGCAAGTGAGCCAAAAAAATATAAAAGTAACCTTGAATAAATTGAAGGGCAGCACATTACTAAGCATGTATTTTTACACTAAAATCTGAAGCTAACTGTTTAGAATAGTAATGTTTAGAAAGCACAATGAAAAATGAACAATACTTACAACCATACCGTTTAGGGACACCCAGCAATCTGGTGGGAAATCCTGGAGTAATGGTACTAAAAACTGTAGACAACCATCCCAGTGGCACAGCAGGAGCATCATTCCAATGAGATTAAAGATTCTCACCACTGCACTGGCCAGATCGTATGTCATGTGGAAAATCTGCAGACAAAAAATACAGGTGATGCACATGTTACAAATCAGAAAAAAAAATAAGTTCATTCTCATCAGGCAGATTAAAAGAAAAGAAGTATCATCCTGAACTTCTAAAAAAACCTGAGGTTTCTCAGCAAGGACCATTAATTTAAGCATGGTAATTTCAGCAGAGAATTATGCTGACACACCTGACTCTTGGCTGCAAGCCAGCATTATGTAAGCTGCTGAAAAAGGTATAAATTGGACAGAAGTCACCTGCTAAAGTGTTTTCTCAAAGCCTACAATTCCTTTCAACTGAAGCAAGACGCACAAGTCAAAAAAGCTTGGTAAAGCTAGTGTAACCATTACTTGTCTACGAACTTGGTATTTAAATATTCACAAAGTCGTGAGAGATTCAGTGATCCCTTCAGAAGATTCACTTTTACATTTATTAGCTTCTTAAAAGCCAAAAAACTCTGAGTGAAGAAGTATGAGTAGTGTTACATTTTTGGACTTCTATTTCTATTTTATTAATCCAATTTGCACATACCAATTCACCAAGCACAAATCAAAAAAGATTAATTGCTCCTAATCATTAGCTCTTTTCCTAAAATACTGATAATTTTATGACTACTACATCTGTAGTAGCAAAGTTTATATTGAACTAATGCAGTAATCTAAATTTAAATATCTTCTACAATTCTTATGACAAAAAAAATGTTTGCATGTGAAAAGTACCTTATAGCAAATCACACATATAATTATCAAAAACAACACAGACATTTTCAAGTTTGTCATGGGCAAATCTGTTGGCCAGAATTTGCATGAACAGCAGCAGTCAGCTACTAAGTAGTATGGAAAAATACATTTAGCACTTTTCTGCTATATTGTTTTCAAAGTACTTCTAAACTGTAAATACAGACATATTCTTTACTTATCACACAATTCAGTTTACTCAAAATAATTATACACCATTTTTATATGCAGAATTATCACTATGCAGGTGTTACATTTAGAAGATGAAGAACGTCCCACTGGTATTTCATGGAATTTTAAGTTGATTATTATGATTAAGTTGAAAATATTGTTTAATTGTATTATAGAAATCAGTGGGTTTAGAATTGAAACCATCAGGTTGAGAGAGGTATACAGGCATACCACCATATGACATTTTGTGTTTTTAAATAAAAGGATTCACACATGATAGAGAGAATGTTTGTATTCTAACTTTTACATATCTAAACTAAAAGCAGAGATTAAGTACCCACATTGTAAATGAGTGTCAGTAGCATCTTTACTTTTCTGTTAGTGGGATTTGGCCCTTTTTTGAAAATGACAGATATGTTTTGAGTCCCAAAATGCAAAACCTGTATTTTAGAAATATACTTCAGACACTAACTCTATGGACAAAACCTTTTTTCCGTCTAGGTAACTTTAAGAGAATATATTCCAAATTCCACTTTGACAATAATTGGAAATAGATGCTTGTAACACAAGTCTTATCCAAATACCATCTAGCTGCTGTCAAAGTTGAGCAGATGACACTGATATTTAAGAGATGCTGTAAATGGAAAGAAACAGAAACTGTCACCATTATACATTTTTCTTATTATGAAATATATTTTTGTTGCAACTCTTTCAATAGTTTCAGTTTCAATAGCTGATATGAACCAAAACAGTGCATGTGCACATTGAAATTTTTTTATTTTCAGGAGCTGGAAAAAACACCAAGATAAAAACACTGGTTTGGAACACCAGCACTAATTCAAGTTGTACTTTGTCTATATGGTTACTATACTACAACTGCAAAGCGCAGGTAATTCCCAATCACATGAAAATTTTCAGTTTTCCCCCAAACTTCCCATTAGGCTTTACTGTAAGAGACCCAGGGGAAGACCAGGTTCTCAAAATTCTCCGGAAACCAAAACCCAGTACTCACATACACCCAGGGCTCCTGAATCCTTATCCTGCCTCTGCAACTATGGGCTTAGGCATTATGCTGTTGCGTTTGGGCTCTGCAAGGGCTATTCTGTCACGTCACTGTTTTCTTCAAAGCTTTTTCAGTAGTACTGTGGCACTGCAGAAATGGTCACATACTGCAAGAATGCTAACATGTTGAAAATTTTATGTGAAATCAAACCCATCAAAGGAAATGACTGCAGCAATGTGTGTACAACACAGCAACCTTCCATCATTTCTGAAACTGCTGGCTCCAGAAATAGTTCTTGTGGAGCTTAGCGTGCAGTGTTAAAAATGCATGAACATATCTGGGATACTATCTAGATTGCATAACATAGTACTGTTTTATCAGCTTTTCAAACATACTGTACTTTTATCACTAGTCTTTTGCTTATATAGTTTAATATTTATGTACTCTATCCTAATACCTGTGATAACTCCATATTAAAGAAAATAACTTCAAAAGAAAAATCTTAGGCACATGTATAAAAACCATTTAAAAATCTCTGCCTGTTCTCCCACCAGTAAATAATACTTGAACATTTTGTCATAAAAGGAACTTCTTATCACAATATGTGTTTGATTTGAAAAAAAAAAAAAACCACAAAAAAACCAAAACAACAAACAAACAAAAAAATACCCCAAGAATACTTCGTACAATGTAAAGAGTAATATTTGTTCACGGTATTTTATTGACATATTTACATTTGGGGTCTGGGACGAGTGTTGTGGTTTTTTTAATATTAATAGCCAAAATGCTGTGTGGATTGAAGTCATATATTGCACGTTTAAAGTTCTTCCATTCAGGAATTGATTGTGATACATCAAAACAAGAATAGTAAGAGAAGTCGTCTTTTTATAGGTTTTTTTTTTTGTAATCATAAATTACAATTCCCATATTAATGAGCTAAACTTCATATTAAAACTCATTAAAACTCCTAGGAGATGCGTGAAGTGTAGTTTGCTAGGAGAGAAACTGAAGGCCAGGAAGCCAGCGTTACCTGTTTGAGCAAACGATGGCTTATCCATCAGCTGCTTCTCCAGTGGGACAGGAAGAAATATAAGACCACAAATCAACTTAACTTGATTTTGTAGTACAGATGTGTGGTCAAATCTCTTTGTTTCAATGGATTTCTTAATAAGATACTATTCATTACAGAAATAACTTAAACACTTGCACATAACTCAAGTTAGGCCCCTAAGCCCTTTACTTACATAGTCAAATATGGTGGCCTGGCCATCATTAAACACTTACCATCCAAAAGTGCCATGCAATTAAGCAGGAATTACAGCTGTAAAACATATTTGAATATCTGGCCACTTTACTTAGATTCCTAGTTTCATACCTAAATATTCAGTTTAAGCAGAAAGAGTTATAAATTTTAGACAATGCATTTCCAAAAAATGACTGAAGTGACATGAGATTACTGCGCCTAAGAAAAAAATAAAATTCTTTTGAGAAGTAACTCTTCCCACACTTTTATTTCACATAATAAGGCAGAGTTCAAGATATTTCTCCTTTTTTGTTTCTACCTAGTTTTATTTCAATTACACATGACACTTTTTTATTATTATAATGTTTATTTTGAGGGGTTTGGCTATAGTACTGTCATTTTTCGTGGTTTCCACATACTTTAAAATCATGTTTAATAAAAAATTTAGTTTGTGAGCTCACTTCTAAGAACTTCTAGTTTCTTCCCGTATTAATGTTCTAACCTTTTCTCAATAGCCTGGAAACCTTAAATTTTTGTCTGAAGAACTGACAATGCTTCTGACAATGGCTGAAATGAAACCACAGATTAACAGTTTCTGATATTCTGGCAAAGTATTACTCAAAGAGTATAAGAAATAGCTGAAGAAGTCAGAGTTCACATGTTTTATTTCAGTTTTCACTCACACTTACATTAATGACTCTTTTCATTCCCACGTGAGAAGCAGAAAGCAGGCTATTCCTTCCTCACATTTACAATGGATCATATGCTTCAAATCAGTCCTGCTAAATGGCTTCTGAGCCTGAGACAGAAAAACTATTCCAGTCTTACGAGCCCACTTGCTGAATAGTATTAGAGGGCTGTCATATTAAACTAACAGTGCACATATATAGTTTAACTAAATGAATACAGGATCTGTTGTGGAATGCATAGGCTACCTCTTCTGCCTTCTGATAAGTGGCACAGAATATTTGTTCAGTTGTGATTTTTAATTCAGTTTGTAATCACACAATAATCACACAATTAAGATCATCAAGTCCAACCTTTGAGCAAACACCACCTTGTGAACTAGACTGTGGCACTAAATACCACATCTAGTCATTTCTTGAACAACTCCAGGGATGGTGATTACACTGCCTTTGAGTTTTATATTTGGTTTATATAAAAACTGATTTATAAAAATTATTAGAATTTATTTCTAATTAAATAACAACAAAAAAATACTTCGGACTTCTTGGAAAAATTTATTCAACTCTCACATCACTGAGTTCATGCAATGAACTCTTCCACCCTCAGAAATGCTAACGGCGCTCAGTATCACAAAACTACCCTGGGTTTACTCTTCAGATTAAGATCTGCATCATGCCTTGGGCAATAAGAAATGGCACTGATACTAAATGAGCTGTGTGTGGAGTCTGGAATATTAAATGGCCACAGTGGGGAGACAGGAAGAGCTGCACATGTGCAACTGTGGAAAGCATGCTGAAAGCTGTACCTAGAGCAACACTGGAACTTTAAGCTAGACTGAAGGGCAGAATAACAGTTATATAAAATAACCAGTTATAAAAAAAATAACAGTTATAAAATACTATATAAATGACAAGGTTCAGTTTCTGGGTCAGCCCAAAGTTATTAGGTTTATCCCTCAGAGCATCTACTAAACAGAGATTATAAACCATAGGATCTGAATTTTCCTGCTGGAGCTGAATGTTTACTTTGAAAATAGTGGTTGTAACAAAGCTCATCTGGAAATAAAATAATCTGAAAGGGAGAGCACAATGCCTTTTTTGAGCATCCATCTCTCAAATCCTCTTTAAACAATGAAAGGCAATCATGGCTCTCTTGTTCACTCATTTCATATTCAACAAATTGACTTCAAAAATATTTTCCCTAAATATCACTTGGGGTACCATGGGTCTGATTCAACTCCTACCAAAGCTGATTTCTTTGAGAGTTGCAGGTTACTACACTCTACCCTGGAAACACATCTGGCAGAAGGAGATGTAAACAAACACACACTGATTGTGTGCCAGGCACAAAATGCCTGGTTATGCCCTCAGGGTAACATTTTACACTCAACTAACTTCTGATATGTGTGCTTAATTTTTTTATAAATACTTTGTCATTGATAATTCAGTAGAGGGGAAAGATATATAGTTTTATCTAATCCACTTGCATTTGTGAACTTAAGCTGATGACAAATGCAAAGATCTGCTCCTGCTTTGGTTGGCCCTGAAGGGAAAATACCAGTGATTTAATAAACAGAGCAAACTATTTTTAATCAAACACATTTAGAAAAAAGAGTTGAGAATGGCCTATTTTATGTGACCTTTAAAATTTGCTACTTTCTAGGTGGACTCAATCCAACATCAGATTTTATGATAGATTTCCCATTTATTCCGATTCAAGGCAGGTACAAATAGAAAATAGCTTCTATAGAACACAAAGAACAGCACAATAAAATACAAATGTGACAGGTCAAACCTGAAAGCATCAATAAAACTACTTTGCTGAAGAAAGACTTGGACAAGACTTGAAAAGGTCACATATAACCAGGAAGCAAAATTTACTTACTATATATCAATTCAGCAATATTTATTTTCTAAATTGGCTAATACCATACTAAATAGTACCTCACACAGAGGGCATGACTTCACTGTCAAAATGTGTGATTTTATTATCCTGTTGTGATAAATCTGTGTGACCTGTCTTGACACCTAAATAGAGAGAAGTCACTTTACTTATACTACATAAAAAGCAAGTAAAGAATGACAAACCTCAGGATCCTAAAACAAATTATACAGTGATAGTTTTCACTGTTTTTACAGAAGTGGAGGTCTCATTCATCACTTAGATTGATGTCAGAAAGTACCTTATTAGACTAAGCTTTGATTGTAACTGAAACAAAGTAAAAACAAACAAAAAATGTTCACAGCTGTCAGAAAGACACAAACGATGTAATACTAACAGCCTGCCTCTGTGACAGAATTTAGCTGAACCTCTTCTCCTTAAGTTACAGTACCAAACTGAGAATGACCATATGGAAAAAAATACTGAAGCTGTACATGACCACAGAGATTGAGAGCTTTCTCAGCTTGAAGCATAGGTCCATTCCCATTTCTGCATTATACTGAGCATCAGCATCACCTGAACTTCAACTCAAGCTTCTTGATGGGCTGAGCATCTCCAGTGACAGCATCACTGGAGTCAAGCTGGAGATCTCTGAGTGCAGTGAGGAGCTAGAAGAGACATTTATTATCTTTCATAATTATTTATGTCTTACAAAGAGGGCAGATTGAAAATACAGACAGTCTCTAAATGGCCCAAAATATTATTTATGATTTTTCTTACTAGCTGAGTGAGAGCAAGTGTTTCTCATGTTAATGCATGGATATACTTTGGCAGCAACAAGTGAAGAGAAATTCACCAACATTCAACTGAAATTCATCAGAAATTCATCTGCTCACAGTAAAGCCAAGGCAGGGATTTCCACAATGCTGAAAAGGACAGCTGAAGCTGCAATGTAAATCCTAACTAAAAATATCAGTGCCTATAGCTTTTCAAACATAAGGGCATAAAGTCAGTGACCTGATTGCATTTTTAGAAATTAATACCAGATTCTGAAGCCTGTGTTTCCCTGTTGTAGCATACCTACAGAAGCAGTTTTCATCCTTAATGAATTTGAAATAAACAATTAATACCAGACATACATTTATAAAGAAATCTTCCACAAAATGTGTCAATAAATGCTGACACAATGCAAGGAGAACCTAAGAAAGAACCAAAGTCATAAAGAGTGTGTCGTGGGTTTGCAAGGTCCCCTCTCCCCGGGGATTGGAAATAGTTTTTTCAGCTAAATTTTCAGAGTAAAACCAATCAGAAGTTTTGGTGACGCCTTTGCTAATTACGTCTTCAAGAAAACGGAAGAGAAGGCTGTGGTGCAGATGAAATTAGGGAGCAATGTAGGAGGTGGTAGCTGGCCCCAACAGGGCCAGGCCTCCTTCCTGCCCCGGCCCTGGGCAGGGCAACTGCAAGAAGAATTCCAACCGGAGAGATAGCCAAGCCTTCAAGGTCACAGCTGGCAGCCAGGAGAGAGATGAAAAGCTGCAAAAGGGGGACATGACTCTTTCTCCCCCTCCCTCTCTCTCTCCCTTCAGCAGGGAAAAGACTGAAATCTAAAAATCCCTGCCACCTGTGGAAGATT
>JAWWMA010000100.1:55924518-55942410 GCA_035041425.1 Mionectes olivaceus | reverse complement strand
AAGACTGAAATCTAAAAATCCCTGCCACCTGTGGAAGATTGTTGGGGAGCAAAGATGACCCTCTGCAGCTCACAATGAGCCCATGTTGAAGCAGAGGAATGGATGAAGATGTAACTGCAGGAGGCCTGAGATAAAACAGAGTCTTGTTGGACTGTGGACCACAGAGAGAGACCTATGCTGGAGCGAGACGGCCCAGGTAGGATCTTGAGATCCCAGTGAGGGACCCATGCTGATGCAACTGAGTTTGTGACCCTTAAGGATAGCAGAGAATGGAAGAACTGTTGTCCGAGGGGTAGAACCACATCGGAGAGGTCTATCAAAGACTACTCCCGTGAGGAAGGGACCTTCACAGGAAACAGGGGTGGACTCAAAGCCATTATCCCCCGTGACCCTGTGGTGAAGACCATGGAAAAGCAAGTGTCCCTTTGTAGTCCATGGAAGACCTTACAGGATCTGGGTAACCCCCAGCCTTGGCCTTAGCCCAGGAGGGAGGTGGGCCCAGCCCTGAGGTTGACACAGAAGAGAAAGAGAAAAGAGAGAAACAATTCCAGCTGCAATGAGTCAGAGTTGTCATCCCACAGATAACAGAGAGGAACTTGCAAGGTGCTGCAGAATTTCTTGGAGGACTTGGAGTTTTGAAAGCGGAAAGAAACTTGCTTTTCCTCCTGGACTGATACAAAGGGGAGAGGAGAGGTATTTCTGTAAATACATAGTGCTTTTGCTTAATCAGAATTATTGTAGATGTAGTTGTTTAGGGTTTTTTTTGCTCCTAATAAACCCTAATATTATTTCTTCCCAATCAGATCTCTTTGTCGGCATAAACCTTCTCTCACCGCAGAGTAATTTGTGGGGGGTGTGGCAAAAATTGTCCCTAGACAAATCCACGACAGAGTCCATGTCTGATAAAGTTATTCTAGGACACTTTTGATCATTCAAGTTTGTCAAACCCTGAACCAATTTTTTTCCCTTTTTAAAGCATGACTTTGGAGATAATCAAACTTTACCCTCAGCACATTAGGTCTTTTCCTCAGAGACAGGTATTTAAAGAGAGGAACAAGGCAGTGCCCTGACCATATCTGCCATCAAAATGAGCAGGACATGATCCCGCCTCCCAGACTTCTGGATCACACAATGTAGTTCAATCAAAATGAATAAACACAAAGCAGCTACAATGATTTCTATGCATTTACAAATAGATAGAAAGCAACAGCATATCCAACATATATTTTAAAAAAAATCATCATTGTACAAATGGGATACATGTAACCAACTTCTTTCAATTTCAGTATTTTCCTAAACTTTTTTTAAAATTTTTTTATGGTACTAATCTTTTTTAACTTCCAAACTCTGTGAACACAAAATGGAATCAGATACTTTCTAACAGTAGGTGAAGTACTAAAGATTGGATGTAGACAGAAGCTTGAAAGCTTTTACATTTACAAAAATTGTATCTGAAACATATTGCTGTAAAACGATTTTTTTTTACTAGATCTGTATGTCGTAACAGGCTGCAATTATTTCAAGTTGCTTCCCTTGTTTCAACCAGAACCAGGCTTGGGAAGCAAATGAAAGTGTGTGAAAAATCCTAACTCCCCTAAAAGTATCAGTGTGAGATTTAAGTGGATGGTTCATTAACATTATTAAATCACACTTCTTTTTACTGATACCTACTCCCAAAGACACATTGCCACATATCTGAGCTTCAAACCAATTGTCCTAATTATAATATAGCAATGTAATGATCTCACTGAAAACAACAGAAATAATGAAGAATATTTCTCCTGGGGAATTTAAGTTGGTATCTTACTGAAGCTGTTCAGGTTAATCTTCCAAACACGGAAGCAATGGGTGAGGAATTGAAAATTAAAGTCATTATCTTAAATTTCCTGTGGAATAAAACTTCTGATGCTTAACTGGTTCCGAACACTTTCTTTTAATAGTATGCCATACATTAATTTTTAAAGCAAAAAAATAAAAGTTGCTTTATGATGCACAATAATTTTAATGTTTGTAGATTTGGGTTGTTAAAATTAAATATAAGCTATGAATAAAATATGTAAAATACCATACTGTATTAGAATCTAAATTTTGCTTTTTATGGTAATCTAATTGAAGAGTTCATAGGCCAATTATAAAATACTTATTAAAAAACCCTAACATTACTAGTACAAGCCAAGGGAGTTGATCTGTGTTAAAGTCAGAACTGCTCATCACCTGAATGCTCAAAGGCCAAAATACATAAAATCCATTTGTTCCTATAAAAATCTTGGTAATAGCAAATATGATTAAGTCACTCATATTTCATTGTAACACATTAAAACACATAAACCCACATAAAAACCCAAGAAATAACATCAAAAATATATAAATTAAATAAATTACTCTTCCAGTTATAAATCAATGATTTGAGGTCTAGTCAATGTATCAGAGTATTCGAAAATTATTTTTTAAATTATATGGCTACCTGAATGACATCACAAAAAACTTTTACCTGGGACGTGCAAATAAAGTCTACAGTTAAAATCTTACTGCAGACAAAATCACATAGAGGATGAGTCATTTAGGGCTTTAAAAGTTTAATACACTGATGCCTGGGCAGGTACACAGAATCAAAATGTCAATAATTTGCCTGAAAAATTGCCATCAGAAATTAAGAATTCAGTTGCCTCATAAAAAGAAACATGCAGTCAAAAAATATTATCATTTAAAAGAAATTACTTGAGTGATTTTGAAGCCTCTCTTCAAAAATGCTACATTTATTTGGTTTAGTACATAAAACTACCTTGAGAAGAAATTTAAAATGCTGAATTATTCTGATTTCAATTGTTCAACATTCAATAAAGATGTAGCTATGATTATCAGAAAAAGTGAGTGCATGCTAGTATACACACAAGCAAAATTCCTCCCAGTTATGAATACTCAAAAGTTTTTACAGATCTCTCAGGAAAGTCTGTGAGTTTATGAAGAAGTGAGACACTCAGACAAAAAAAATAAAAAGACAAAAATGTCATACAAGTAATATCAGAAAAGAGGAACTATAAGAAGAAAAAATGTGTTCTTTTATGGTTCTATTTGGGTTCTTTGATTTTGGTCTGTTTTCAAAATATTTAAATTAGCGCTTGTGTCTTATGGTTAATATTTTTCATGTTTCATGCTGTCAGTCATAGCAATGAAAAGCTGATGAGTGAATATTTTGTCCAGACTGTTTTCCCATTGTTTTTTGAGAAAATGAATTAATGTTAACTAATTGACAATATTTTAACATGGTTATTTTGCCTATGCTAAGGTATTTTGAAAAGGAAAGCCATTTGAAATGAAAACTGTTTGAGAAAGAAATCTGTTAGTGCACAGCAAGCCTAATGTGTAAAACCATAGTACCTCTCACAGTGTTTACTGTTATATAGTCCCTCAAAGAAAAGTTTACACTTAGTAACCTTTTTTTTAACTAGTACCTCTTTAAACACAACGCTCACCAGATGAATAATGGAACAAGACAGATCCACTAGGCTGCACTTTCCGAAAGCTGGCTCTGGCTCCCTACCAGGGCTCTTGCTGACACTGGAGTTCCACTGTGGAGACCTATGGTCTATCTTCAGAGGTTCAGTCTGAACATTTTATGATCGCATTCAGATATTATGCGACTGCTGACCCTTGAGTGATCTGTTGTTGAACACTATAGAAATACACACCTTTTGCACAATTACTGCTACTTCTATGCATGCTCTTATTTAGCCATTCACGTTGTAGTAGAAAACATACCTCTTTATTTCTCCCAGGAAAACCTCTGTATTCTCATCTATTTTGATTTAGTGGTATTTACATTTCTGTTAGCTAGATATTATTGCTAGATCTCCTTCCGAGCAGTATTTAAGTCCATCCTGCATTTGGTAACAGGAACAATCTTGTGTGCACTCATTCCTTGCAATCTTGTGCTGATCTGCTGTCAGGGATTGTCTGCAGCCTTTTCAAGTGGATTCAAATGGATGTCAAAAAAATCAGCTGCATGTTGCTCCACAGAACTATGTGCTCCATCCTGCGTTATGCAAAACTGCAGATTTAGAAACAACCAGGGACCTTTTTAGGGGAAATATCTTACTCTCAAACCACATTGCTGAGGGCTCAGTAATTTAAGGTGCTTTCTTAGAGCTTATTATTTACAAAAGCAAAAGTGACAGAATTTTGTCTGTTCTCAAGAGCTCTTTGTGCATCCTTTTACCCTCTGACTCCCATCTACAGACCCAACCAGTTACAAGCACACCAGTAATTAAAGCACCCTCACTGGCATCATGATAGTCAGTGCAGATTGGTGCTTGTGTTACCTTTTCCTTGACATCACAGCCTGCAGTTCAGTGCTGTGCTGCCATACAGCACACACTGAGCACAGCACAAACCAAAAACATCTCTCGTTTCACACTTTCTTATGACCTGACTGCATTCACTTGTGGCTACTGATGGGTTTAATATGCTATCCTCCCTGCACCCAGCCTTTATCCAGTGTCCTGTTTCTTCCTTCCCTGCTGACACTGAAGTCGACAGCACAGTCCAGCTGGAATCAAACCAGCTATTAAGAAACAACATAACATATATGACAGTCAAAAGATTGGCAGCTAATGAAGAGGACGTGGTGAAGCAAAACTTGAGGTGAAGAACCTGAAAGAGGTATGAGCAGAAGGAAAACTCTGGGACATTTCCTTTCGGATACTTGGTCGTTTTACCTGCCATTCCCTTTACACTGCTGTTAAAAGATCTTGTTGCTGTTTGAGTGCATTCCTCTCCAACACAGACCGCAATCAGCTGCTTTCCTTCTCCATCAGTCTGTTTCTGTCTAGTCCTTATTTCTTACAGCTCTAACCTTCTGACATATTCCTTTTCTGGTTTCTATATATTTCTCACATTTAAATGAATAGAAAGATTGCTAAAGAAGTATCACATCATTATTTTAAAGAAAAGAGCATCCTTTCTCTTTCTCAATTACAAGCAATTCTAAATTAGTATCACAATTCTAGTTCATTCTGTATTTTTAAAGGCAGACTCTTCTGCTACTAAGCATCTGTAGGAAAAGGATTTACTTCCAGTAAATAGCTGAGATTTTTTCCCTGGTTTCTGTGCTTTCTCTTATTCTTGTTCCCCAGAGCATCCCTGCAGTACATTTTCAGTTCATCCATTCCACATGTTCTACTTTTTTTATACCCTGTCCCTGTGCCATATTCTCTTTCAGTTTTCCTTTTTTATTTCTTTCATACACTCCAATGGAGAACATTAATATCACATAAAAAAATATCCAGAAAAGGTTCTCCAATCTAGAGCAAGTAACATCGTCCATCATTTTCTAGAGTGACGGTACCCAATGGCTGCAATGAAAAGGTCAATATTTCAACTACAACATTGTAACGATATTGCCAACATCAAGCCAATATAATTGTGATTTCAGTGACCCCATTAAACCTGTGAGTCATTTAAAAACATGCTTTGGGTTGTTCATATCTGCATGTCTATCAAATTTCCCTGGAAGAAAGCTGGAGGCTAAAAACAGCTGTTAAAAAAAACCCACCCAAAACTCCGTAATAATTTTGAGATGCTCACAAAATCACACAACTTGAGGAACTGGAACACAGAAAGAAAAGCATTACTGTAAGGCCTACAATAAAAACAGAAGAGTTTGCAAGTTTTCAATAATATTTCAGTCATCTTACTTTTACCAATTCAATCCTAAATTACAGAAATCCTTTGTTTTCAGGAGGCTAAATCCTGGAAACATTTATCCTGTGTGCTCCCAGCACTGCAGATTACATCTCTTTGTGCTGTGACGTAGACTGAGTAGCAAGGACAGTATTTACAAAATTGCAAAGTGACAGTGGGAGGAAGAGGTATTTTTATCACTGTGTTTGAAAGCATCAGCTAAGCTCTAGGTGCTTCAAATGTTTCCGAAGGCTTGGTTCACACATGGTGGAGCTAATAGTCCAGGAAGAGAAGGACAGAAAACACAGACGTGGCAAGAGGGAGGAGAACAGTTGTAACCAATACATGCAAAAACCAACTCAGCCTCTGCGGAAATGCGCTAAGGATGTGCACGGTTCAGGTAGTTCCATCAGGAGCACTGCATGATAGCACCTCACACATAGCTGACAGGGATGGAAAAACAAGCAGCACTGAAGCACGTTCCTGAGACACAAAGCTGGTGAGTGCCATGAGGAGCACTGGCCTGCTGCCATCGGGTTTGCAGGCTGCCGTTATCGCACTCACTTCTTCTGACATTGTCTGTATCATAACAGAGAGAGGACATTTGGGTTTTGTCTTTTTTTTTCCAGTTGACTAGGCTTGCCCACATGTCACGATCAAGCATACAAGCTGAGCTCTTCATGCAGAGAGTCAGGGTGTCTTGGAGCATTTGTGTGGGGATAGTGGCAGACTCTTATTTATCAACCCCTCTTATTTCAAATGAGGTGGTGAAAATGAAATATAGGCAGTTTCCAAGCAACCCCATCCCACAAGCCAGATAATATTTAATCTCCAAATACTTTTCCAGCTGCATAACTGTCATGTGCCTGTGTTGTATACATGTGTGTGCCATCACTCAAGGAAGGGAAAAAATTAGGAGAGAAGCATAGAGAAGTCATGGTTTTACACAGCTGTGAATACTATTTGTCCATCCAGTTCTTGCCCTGTAGAGACACTCTATAAGCAATGAAAACAGGCTGCAGTAAGTTTTCTGGAAGACCTCTGAACATGGAGTAGCGCTTACTCAATTCTCTACCAGGCAGTATTCCCTGAAGTACAATTTTGAAATTACTCTGGACGATTTATTATCTGCCCAAATGACCCTGTCATTTGGCTAATCCATCTGCATGGAACTTGCTCTAGTATTCACAGTCCCACAACTAGTAATAAACAACTGCCATTTTTTATAAATCAACCTGCCAAATACAGTTGTTTCTTCTCTGTCTGATGCCCAGAATAAAAGAATCATTCCTGGGTCACCCACATGTTTTCTAAACATTAAAATGTCATAATTCTCAGCGCTAAACAGAAAAAATAAAAGAAAAAAAAAATCCCAACCCACAGTCACGATCATTCCAGGAAATCCTTTGTGGCTTGACTGGCTACCATCTGACTTCTATTTCTGGAATAAACACATTAAAAATAAATAAAGGTTGTCTTACTTTTTTAACATGCCTCATGTTAAACATTCAGCCTGTGCTGTGCGCCAGACCTGCACTTATTCTGCTCACTTGTGGCTCTTTATAACACTAACTTCAGAACAGCTCATTGTTGAGAATAAGACATGGATGCCAGGCTCATCCCTGGCTCTCTACAGACTATCTGGACAAAGAATGACTGCTCGGCAGACAGAGGACCCTTCTGGGGTTCTTTCTTGTGCACCCAGGAGAGAAGTCATATATTTATCACATATAATTTCCAACAAATAGTACTTACCCCATTTACCCCTCTGAGATTATGGAGTAGGAGCAGTCAGTGTCTTTAAATGAGGAGATATTATGATAAATATTATTTATATTTAAAAGCCTAGATAATTAATTACACTCTTTTTTTTTTCTCTCTCCCTTTCCCCCACCCCTGCCACCCCTGCCTTTGAACAAAGGAGTTCACTGTGTCATAGTAACAATAAAGTGAACATTATCTCTGAAAGTCAAAGCAGAACAACTAATGAAGTATAATCATTATGTACAAAACATGAAGAAGTTATGTAAACCCTCTTTAAATCACAATCAGGTCTCTCCAACATCTTCCTTTCAAACTTTTTATTTTTCCTTTCAATTGGTTTTCCCTTTCCACTTTAGTGATTATTGATTCTTCCCTTCTGAAAGAGCACAATTCTAAAACAATTATCTGTGCTCTCAGTATTTCCCTCTCAGCTACAAGCGGAATGTTATTCCATTAGTTTACTGGTAAATCTTTTCTCCTCATTGAAGTACAACTGTTAAAATGGCAAAAGAATGTACAATTTGTTTTCTGTTGATGGATATAATGTACTAACATATGTAGGATATCACCTACCTTAGCCACACTCCTCAACAGTGTTTCATTACCAAATGCACCATTTCTATGTAAATGCTGCACAAACCAATGCCACACTCAACACACGATTTCCCACCCCTTTTCTTCTTTGCTTTTAAAAAGATCCTTTCTTAAGAATGTAACAGAGTTCTTCTGGGGGATGTATATACCTCCAAGAATCCCAAGGAAATCTTTATTCCCAGAAGTCTGTAGGAGAATGATATTGTCTTCAGTGGATCCAGCATTTCACTTCATTTTCCCTGTTCTCTTGTGGTTGAATTACATTAAATGGCAGTTAGTATGTCCCAATCATAAGAGGAGAGGTTTTGGAAGGCATGTATCCAGGAGGGAGAGAAAACTGTTTGGCTAAGATAACCAAAAGAGAAAAGCTGTGGTTCATATGGTTTTTAGTTAATTTCAAATATTACTCCCTATTTTATCACACGTTGCATATTTCAATTTTATGTCTGAAATAGCAAAATAGTTCACTAACATTTCCTTGTATATCTCTACAAAAAATATATATATAAGTTCAAGTTTTATTTATGTGTCTGTACTCCTGGGATTGAGAACAGGTACATCTCTTTGTTATCAACAAACAGCAACATTCATTATACGAGTCCGTACTAAATGTTCTTGCATTTTTTACTATCTGTAGCAGTAAAATTGGCCATGCTGGTGAACATGCTCTTTTCTGAAATGCAAGCTACAGACAAATTTTTAGATTTCACATATTTTGAAGTTTACATAGGACTCTCATGGAGACTGTCCCTTACCTAAATGCAGAGTGTCATGTAGGCATTTATTACTCTTGTATCTTCCTCTGATGACCTGAGACAATACTTTCATACTGCTTTATATGTGTTGTGGACTTACACACTATTTAGCAGGAAATTGACAGGAAAGAGACATCACTCTGCTAAATTTGTATGCATAAATATAAACTCTAGCCCAAGTCACCAAGCACAGAAATCCAGCTTAGAAAATATGCACAATCCATTAAAAATAACCTTGCTAGTTCTACTATTATTTACTTTACACCAACCTTAACAAACGTACAAAAACTCTCCTGCTAAGCAACATCACTTAAGCCTCACTAAGTAAGGGTTTATTAAAAATACCATTCAGTTTAATGCATACAGTGAAAACCCAGAATTTCTGAACATGGTCCCTCTCTACACTGCACCAGTGTGGATCTCAGGTACTGTCTGCAATTTTGGGTGCCTCAGTAGAAGAAGGGGTTTACACTTTACTAGAGTATGTTCAGGAGAGAGTGACCAAGATCATGAAAGGTCTCAAGGTCATGACTTGGGAGGAATGTCTGAGGTCACTTGGCTTGATCAGCTCTGAGAAGAGAAGGTTGAGGGGGCATCTCACAGCATTTCCCCTCCTCATGGAGGGGAAAACGGAGTTGGAGGTGCTGTCTCCTCTCCCTGATGACCAGCAGCAGGACACAAGGAAGTAGAATAAAGCTACAGGAGGGAGAAGTTCACACTGGACATTAGCAAAAGGTTGAGAGGATGGTTGGTCCCTGGAACAGCCTCCTCACAACATCAAGCATGTCAGAGTTCAAGGAACATCTAGAGGACATTCTTGATCCTGTGGTTTAGCTTCAGGTAGTCATGCAATGAACAGAAATAGTCATTACAGGTCCTTTCTGACTTGATCTCAAGTAACCAGCTTTGGTTGCTTCAGTTCTTCCATACCAGATGTTCTTCTACACAGAAACAATTATCCCCAAGCCAGTAGGACTGGTCATCATCCCCAGTGCTACTTCAGCAATGGCCCAGATATGACCACAACCACCGTTTGCTAAGAATGCTATCACAGATATTCCTCTTTGATACCAGGAGCAGCTCAGCTGTTATGTTTTACCTTTTGAAGCTTATTATTACAGTTGATATTGGTGATCACACTGAAAAGTCTACACATAAATATGTAGAGACCTATACCTGTATATACAATTTACCAGTTGGAGCCCAGTAATAATGGTGATTCATATGGAGCACACCTCTGTATAAAAAGCCAAAAGAAAGAACTGGAGAAGACTCCCCTCATATTGCACACAGACCAACCCCTAAGCCTTCTGCCTTTCTCAGTAAACGAGCCAGCTGGGTACTATCTATGGAAAAAACATTCAGTGTTGCTTGACTAGGAAACCCAGACGACAGAAAATGCCCTCTGGCAGGGCAGGTCCACTCAATTTAAAAGGCACCTGGGAAGACTCACGTTCTAGTCTTAGCATCTAAATATGCTCAGAGAGGATCTTCTAGGGTGAGGTTTATTGCTCTTCACACACCAAGGGTCAGAGAGTTCTCTCTCACCCATAGCAAGAAATTTGAAAGAGGGTTGCCCCAACATGCCAGGCCATTTCTTCCTGGTGATGGAGAGGGTAGAAAATAATACCTCTGCTCCCCTGGTAGACTCTTTTGACAAGTAAACCCCATGCAAAGAAGATGAGATTGATGAGCCAACCTGGTTACTCATGGGGTCATGCCCTCGTGTATATTTGTACCACATGAAAAGCTGACGCAGTCTCATGGGTGATCTCCCATGAGCCAGCTCCTTGCTAAAAGTAATCAGCACATTAAAAAGAAGAACATAATTATTAACATACTGGTTACCAGAATGGATTAATCCACACAGGATGTGCTAGTTTCCATTAAAACACGGATGTAGACATGGGTGTAAAGAAATAAAAAAGGGAGCAAAAAACATATATGGGATCACTTATTCCAGACTAACAGTTATTGGTTTGCCAATTTCCTATTGATTTTAATATGGTGGGACTAACATTGTCTTACGTAATTCTTCTTACCTACCTTTCAGTAGTCTACATATCTTCAAATCCTGCTGAATGTGCTAACCCATAGTATCTTAACATAAGTGGCTGTCACTTGATGTAGAAAAAACACTATTTCTTTATAACATTTTCAATTCACTGTATCTGAATTTTATTGTGACAATCTTTATTCTTATGAAACAGATCAACCGCTCAGACCCAGCCCATTCCTGTTTGTCCATTCTCTCCCTGTTAGCATGGCTTTTACCACTGAAAGATGCTAGAATCTAAATAAAAATATAAACATATTTTAGTGAAGTTTATACCTTTTTAAAGAAAAATCAAGTATTTTCCACAAAATTCTAAAAAACAATTTACTACAATACTACACAATTCTCAGACAAAAATAGCTTTATTCCATGAGTTATTGTATGAGTTTTAATTGGGATAGAATGATTCTTTTTCTTAGAAGCTGGTACAGTGCTGTGGTTTGAATTCAGTGTGTGAATAACGTTGGTAACACAGTGATGTTTTAGTTGTTGCTCAGTAGTGCTCACCCTAAATCAAGGACTTTTCAGTGTGCCATGCTCTACCAGCAAGCAGATGCACAAGAGGCTGGCAGAGGTGGGCCGGGGAGGGAGCATGGCCAGGACATCTGACCCGTTGTTGTTGTTGTTGCTGTTTTTGTTATCATCATCAATTGTCATCATTATAATCCTTTACTTTATTTCAGTTACTAAACTGTTCCTTTCTCAACACATAAGTTCTATTTTCTTTTCCTCCTCATCCCACCAATGGGAGAAGGTGGAACAGAAGCGAGCGAGTGGCTGTGTGATACTTAGTTGCCGTCTGGTGTTTAAGCATTAAAAAAAAGTATTAACCACTTAACTGGAGAAAATATGGAATGTACTTATCATGTGTATTAAGCTATTGTGATTTTGCTTTTATTTACGTATAAAGTATTTGATTATTTTTGAACAAAAAAAGCATGTAGTGCCACCTAGGGGTATCCATAAGCCTATGAATTTGAATTTTTGACAGCTCAAATATTCTGAATTAGGTTTACTTTTCCTAACTGCATTCCTAAGAATAGGAATATGTAGTAAAGGGGGTGTATGAAATTTTGGTTTGCCAGCCTGACAGTAGGAAATGTGCTAATTCCAGAAACATCATGAATTTTTTTTTTCTCTGTTTCAGCTGGTAGCTACAAAGTAAATAACTCTCACAGAAGACTACAAATTAAATAATCCCTATACTAAAACCCACTCCTCTTCTGCCTCAAAAATCCCACCTTACCAAAACAGTAGAAAACTAAAAATCACATTAATTGGCTGTCTCAGATGCGTGAAACTCCATTTTCCATGCTTGAGATCACATGTAATTTCCTCCAGTTCAATAAAAGCTGGGCCAAGTGGGAGGATTCCTCAGCAGTGGCATGAAGCTGAATGGCAAGTCAGCCACAGCATCTATTTACCCATTTCAGTTTTTATTTCTTGGGTTGCTTCCTTTCATTTTGTTTTCCTCCTTGCTTGATAGTTTGTGTCAGTGAGGGATATACTGGAATTATTTATGAAAGACTATTGACAGAAAAGTGGATTAATCTATCATTGAGTACTTTCTGACACAGTTCATTGATAAAAAGTGTACTGGTACCAAAATGCTGATGCTTTGAATGTACATTACCGATTACAGATAAGGAGTGTTTACTTTGCCAGGTAGATTTAGTATGCAAAATACTATAGAAAATTTAATATATAGTGCCAGAGCACTAATCCTTCTATTGTTTTTCATAAAATAGTTTGGCAAACTCAGAATGGCCAAACTGGTTATGCTCTTAACATTTTAATCAGGCTGCCTTAGCAATGGAAATGTCTCACCATCACCTGTCAACATAGCGTGGACCCAACCCACCCAGCATCTGACCATTTAAGAACTTCATATATTAATTTGTTCAATAACAAAATATGCATTTTCAGGTGATGCAGCATTAGCATTTCCTGCCTAACCCAGCAAAGCGCTTAGCCAGTACCTTATTTTAAGGGCATGGGCAAACACCTTGATCCAGCAGGGAAAAAACCCAACTAACTAAGCTCTGTCCTTTATTTCTACTTTGTATATGAAGGTCAGCATCATTGCAAAGTGTGCAATTATTTGTCTCTCTTGACCCTGACTCTTTTGTCGGACACCAAACAGGGCAGCACTGCTCACAATCCAGCCTGCCTCTGCCCCTGTGAAATACCCTGATATTGCTTTCGCAAATACCACAGCAGCAAAACGAGCTGGTTTTACTATTCTGAATTAACTTATGATCAACTTTCAGTCTACCTGATTTTTGAGTCATGTTGGATCATAGTGTCACAGTAATCGTTCTGTTTTACTGGATATCACCTAAAAAATCCACATAACTGCAGAAGTGGTAGAGCCAATTCAGTGCAAACTACAAGAAAGCCAGACAAGTCATTTCACAAACAATCTCTGTTCCACATAGCAGGTTTTTTTTCACAGCTTCCTCCTCTCTATCAAGCCCACCCACTCATCTCCACACTCAAGTAATTCAAAGATGTTACCAGAATGTCTGTGAGGTTTGAAGAATCTGTGAAATTGTATGGATTATTTGGAAAGCACTGTTCAGAAACGCTGTATTTTAATGGATTTTTCTGAAGAAGTTGTTCAACACTTCCCTTAGAACTCTGCAGGAACTAGAAACAGTAGCACAAGAGAAACGATTTAAGTCTTACATTAAAAGTACTAATGTCAATGCAAATGTGGACTGTGGAATCTTCATATTCTATTCTTAGCATTTGGGTGATAGGTGATACAACAACATTAACACACAAAAATTCTATTAATCACAATAGTGCTAAAAAGAGAGAAAAGAAAAAATAAAGAACAGTAAACTGACAGTCCCTAGAAATACGGGATTTTTCTAAGATTATGCAGGAGATCAATCCTGCAAAATGCCGAGTGGGTTCCATGGTCCCAATACAGGACAGCACTTATCAAGTACCTTATTTTATGCATATTAGGAGTTGCACTGACTCAATGGGAAAAAAAAAACAAAATCAACCAAACAGGAGTCTATCCATAATTTTAACTTTGTATAAGCAGGCTGGCATCACTGGAAAGTTTCACCTGCCTAAATGTAGATTCATTCTGGTTTAAAATTATTTTAGTTGAAGAGTCTGCTTTACATCATCTTGCAGACAGCCTCCTCAATTACATTATTTCTTTCCTCTCAAGTTAACACTTATGCATGTAGATCCTGCAAATCCTATTTTATCACTGAATGAGGGTCCTTGCATAAAATTCACCAAACTAAAAGCATTTTTATAGTTGCATTTCATTGCAATCTAATTTGATTTTCTAGTGCAATGCTTTAATCATCTATTTGGAAATAATCCCTCTCCTCTGTGTTCTCTTAGGCTATTCTGCTGCATGGGAAGAGAACAGTTATGGACAATTAAAATTACTCTAAGTGATAAAGGGAAATTATGAAATATGAAATTAGGTTCAATAACAGAGAGTTTGTTAAGCTGACCTCTTTGAGTTACAGAAAGGCCTAAAAATACAAAAAAACCCCAAGTACCTCTCCTTGATACACTGATTACTGACTTTCTTGTTCTAACATAAAAAAGTGGTTAGGGGTGGTCGGGTTTTGTCCCATATTAATTACAGCCTTTATTTACCCGAAGTGAAATTTCTATGAGTCAAGGACATTTGAGGCCAGTTTATCTCCACCACATTCCCAACCTCTTATGTTTTTCATTTTTCCCAGAAATTTATACAATGGTCACAGTTAAATGCCATGTTCTCTGACAGATCTGCTTAATACACTGTTTGCCCCTTCTTCTGCTCTGTAAAGGTGACATTCTTGTCAATTAATGGTTTCTAAAGAGGTGCTTTGAGCCACCTCTCCTTCCTTTGTGACTATTATTTGAAACATCTTAGGTATTTATGTGTTTAGTTCTTCATCACCTGTAATGTGAGATCCCATGACACTAATCACAAAAGAAACTCAAACTGGAATTTATCCTTCTGCATAATACAGAAAAGACCCACCAAACCCTTTTATAAGCTTTGTGGGCTCACTTACATATGAACTTTTATCTCTCTCAACAGGATCCACACTTCAACCAAACTGAAAATAAAAGACAGTAATGATCTAGTAAAACCAGTATAGTAGGACAGGATAGGGTGATATATGTGAGGAGGCAAGATAATCCACTCAAATAAGATTTTAAAGGATTGGTGATAGTAGGCAGAGGCAAGTTAGTAATATCAGTATACTTTCTGATTGGTAAAGGGAGTATAAAAGGAAAGAAGTAAACACAGGTTTTCTTAATTCTTCCTGCAGATTACATGAAGAGTTAATGGGTGTATTGTGTCCCACCTGAGCACCACTCAACACCCCAGATTTACTGCTCTAGATTTACACTCCTCCAGAGCTACCTAGTAACCTTCTGAGATACAATGGCAGAGCAAACAAAGATACTTGATGTTTGATAGGTGGCTAAATGTCTATTCTGCTATTTGGCTGTTATTTGCTATAACAGATTTAGTATTCTCTGTTCTAAATAACAGCCCTAGGGGTTTCAGCCGAATATTGATTTTTTACACCTCACATAGAGATTGAGGCTGTCCCTGGCCAATCACAACACAGAGTGAGTACACTCTTGGCAAGTCACAAGGAGTCCTCTCTGTGCAATTCTAGGTGGAAGAGAGGCCAGTCCCTCTCTTCCACCACCAGTTGACCCAGCCCCAGTTGGAGAGGAAACACAACTAACACACCAGCACTTCACGTCCACGCTCCTGTGCAGAAGCCCCTGACACATCTGAAATACATGGTGAACTGCAATTCTCAGTTTCATTTTCACAGCCTGGGCAAATATTTTGGTATCAATTATAACCAAATAAAGTATCTAATGCAGCTTTGACACTTGAATTTGGACTCTGAGGTCATCTAAGCATTTTAATGGAATGGCCTTGTACACACTTAACGTGAACATGCAGAGATGTACCTATTTACACAGACTCTGACAGGTTTTCAGAAAAAAGTACAAATCAGCTAAATTTGCACATTTACCCTTGAGATCAGACAGCGGAAGGTGGTACTCAATCCTTCTCTTATCCAGGTCTAAAAAAATTAACAAAGTACAAATCTCACAATAAAAGTGAAAGGAAAAATAATTGCCTTCTTTTGATTCTTAGCTCATTACTGCTACAGTTAAATAGGCCTCTCAGTGCTTGTGAAGCTTTCCTCATAAATTCATACTGCCTGTATCCAGAAAATTATTCAGAAATCTAATCCATACATTTCTGTCTTGTAGTTCACATGGACAATTGCAATGCTTGCTTAGCAGGTCTATCAGTAAAGCCGATTAGTAGACTCCAAGCAATTCAAAATCCAGCTGCAAGACATACAGCTAAAAAGAAAAGGGTATTTCTCAACTATAACCCCAGCATAAATCTTTGAAACAGACTTTCAGTGTGCACTTGGTAACATAACATTTTGCACAGAACACAGTAAAATTCTAAATTACCTAACTGAGTTTCTCATCACATACTTCATTCTCTCCTTGTTTTCCCTTTGGTAATATGGAAAACAAGATATCAACAGCCTGGTTTACTGAATCAGGATGCTATTATAATCTGAATTATCACAGAACCCCACTGAAATACATTACTCAGAATAAACTCCTGATCCAGAAGGTTTACCCTTTGACAGGACAAATAATATCTTTAGAACAGAGAACAGAGACAAATATAGAACTTCTTTTATCATGCAAGGAAATAGGCAACAGTAAGAGAATTCCTCAAATGATCCCCATTCAAGTCACGCAAGCAGCAGGGCTGTTCACTGCTCCCTCACAAGCAAACAAACCAAGAGAGGGAGAGAAGCAGAGGGATTTGGGGGAGGCATCACAGAGACCTACGTGTAGACTTAGGTAACCTGTGCTCCTCCTATAGGGTGCCGCTATGTCAACATACTCCCTGAAGCACGGCAGACCCTACAACAGAGGGTATGTGTGCATGCCTGTGTCTTCCCACACAATGTACTACAACTGTGAGACAACAGAAAATCCTTTTCAGGCAGGGACATGCACAGAATTACCTATGGACATATTCTTACCTTTCATAACTGTGATGCTATAAAACAGACTAATGGCTGATGGCTTTTAAACAAATATATAATCTCTGACACAGCAAAGCAAAACAATTTGAGATGGGATTGCAAAAAGGCAGTCCTATATACTTGGTCTACTTTTTAGACTCATATTTTCCCCATCAGCAGTTGTAGTTGCACGGTAAAGTTCATTTCTAAGATAGGAATTCCAATCTACAGAAATTAAGACTGTCAAGAAAATAACCATACAAAACATACTAAATTTTGCAATTGCTTATATGGCATTCAAAATTACAAACACTATTACTCTCACTTGAACAATGACTTCCTGATATTTTATGTTCTGCCTTCCTCTAAATCCCCTCCAAAAATTGAAAATAATAATTTTTATGTGTCTCATAATTCTGACCTCAAAATCAGCTCATGTTAAGATACCAAAATGGTTATTTTGCTATATTGCTATCATCTTTCTGTAGAGGAGAGATAATTTTCACCAAAAATTGACTATAATTTATTCCTGCTTGACATTAAGCTATTAACTAATGGACCCCAATTTCTTAGGAACAACCATATGAATAACACTGCAATCATTCATTTAAACTATTATTTACTAAAATCCAGTTTTGAATATATTTATATTGTTATTAATTGAGTATTCCAAGGTGTTTTTTTCCATGTGGCTATTTGACATTTTTCAGTTCAGTTACACAACTTCCTGCTTCCTCTTTTCAGTTATTAGAGCAGAGGATAAGAAGATTCCTCTTGACACCCCATTCATTACCATCCTTGGTAAAGCTGCAGGTAACCAGGACATAGAGATCCAGAGGCAGGTACTGGGCAGACAAATTTCTAAGTCCAGTTCTTGCAGGGAAGCATTATGCATGAATGTATGTGTTTGTGCCTGCGTGTGTATGTGTGTATAGGGCTGCGGGCCCCAGGGTTTGTATATCCAGCTACCAACACATGGGGA
>JAWWMA010000100.1:55895701-55924508 GCA_035041425.1 Mionectes olivaceus | reverse complement strand
CATCAAGGACCAGGAGCAAATATTATGCATACTGACTGTCTGAGCCCAGCTGCTGGTGGGATCCATGTTGTATTTGTGTATATTTATTTATATACACGTATGTTCTGAAATAGATGAGAATGGGCTGCCTGTGTTTTTGTGAATACTATGTCTTCTATCTGGATTGATCTGTGGGGCTGTGTATGTGTATATGTATTGTATGCATGTATAACCTACTGGTGGTACATGTTCAGTCTCACTACTGACAGGACCCAGACACATGGAGCTGCCATAGCCTTGACTTTTTTGTGCTATCAGCTTTGGCAACCTCTAATATCACTGATATAAATGCAGATTCTCAAAACACTTTTAAGCACTACTCAAATGGAATTAAAAGGGTTTAATACGTCTGTGAGTGCATCTGTGCTACAATATATGATGATAGACGAATTACAAGGCTTGAAGACTAGCTGAAACAATTGGAAAAGGACACAGCCTTTTCGGCTTGTGGTTCTGTCATTACACATTTTTGTAATTCGTAATAAAACAATGTTATCTCCGCAGAAAACCTGTTTCTCCAGGCAATACATACCACAAACACATAAAGCTGTCAATGTGACGCAGAAACTAATTACATTCAGAGACCAGTATTACTTCTGATGACAACAGCAGCAACAGAGAGGCTTAGGAAGGCTAAGCACAGAGAACAGATTTTCTGTGAGAAAACTGAAGGAACCAAGTATCCATGTGGTCTGGAAGCATTTTATGGAATGGGAATAAATCCCCATTAACAATCTAGAAATGGTTACACATCCTAAGATTAATCAACACTGCCAAGGTCTCTCAACTGTGCAGATACTTCCCTTTCTCTCAGTTAACCCCACAAAAAAGGATTTTAACTTGCCAGTATTTTAACTAGCTTTTGTATGACTAACATCCCAAGGTGTATTGCAGCAGATAAGTGAGACTACAAGAGAAGTACAGAAGTGCCTATGCCTCTATTTCCATTCCATTTATTGTTATGTCAGTGGATCTCCTCCTGACCTTAGTGAATAAAAGACAATTCTGTACAGATAAATAAAATGCCCAATTAAAGAATCCTATTATGGAAGCAGATGACAGTTCTTGAACCAATTGCATTTCTAAGCTCCACCTGGCCTCTCCAAGGGCATTTGCTTCATTTCCCAAGCTGCCCACTCTCACCTTCCCAGGGGCAGCGTCCACCAGGATGCTCCTTCGATACTGGGGCTTAGACGGCAGCATCCCACCACCTGATGAGATCTGCTTAGCTGGTCTGCCCTGAGATCAGCACCTCTTGTCACAGGCATGACAAGGTCACTTACTGCTCTGGACAAGGAAAGGAACATTTGCTCTGAACAAGATTTGTGAATGAGGAGGCAGAACTGTATCTCAAACCAGCAAAGAGTTTACACACCTACTCAGTTTATTGAGTAAACCCAATAATTTTCCATGGACAGCCCTCAGGTATTGGAAACACCAGAGTCTTCAGAGATGATGATGTCTTTAAATACAGTCCAGGTAGGTTATGTGAATTTTATCACCTAATTGCTTCATTATTCATAATTTATATTAATTATGCATCTTGGCTTCATTTTACCCATAACGTATTCTGTATCCATTAAAACATGTAACCCATTAAAAACACCTAAAATAGTGCCTGAATACTTTTAGACTCCAAAGTATATTGAAGTACAACAAAATATATCTTCACTTCTTCTAAACTCTTCCTCATCCAAGAATAAGGCCACAAATCATCTCCAACTATATTAGCAAATCCTCACTCCAGAAGAGATTCAGAGATTACACCTTATTAAATGTAGGAGGATCCACATGGAACAAAAGTGCAGGAAAACAGGTTACAAATACCACCTAATCTACAACCTGAAAAATACAAGTCACTCACTCTCATGATTGCCCAAAAAAGTTCAGAAATTAAGAACCTGGGGGCTCACAAACCTGGTATAGACCCCAAATGTTTTCTTTTTGTAATCTTAGGCTCACAACATGAAAAATAACAATTTCTAATGCATCAGCTTGTATTCAGTTTCTTGAATCAGTTACATGAGTTTTCATGCAGTTGTGTAACCCAAATAAAATCAGTCTGAAAGCTTTCCTTGGGAGGATGCTAATGGCATGGCTGAAATGAGTTCCTCAGAATGCTGTGAGCTTTGCAAAGCCTCTAACCATATTATCTGGCAGAGCTTTTATTGTGATAACAGATCGTAATTCTTTTCTGTTTTGAAGCATATTCAGTGAAAAAACGTAAAAGTCCTATATATTCTGTTAAAATTGGTGGAAAACGCAACTATTTTTTAAGAAAAGTTGCTTTCATGATATTGTGGAAAGTAGGAGAGTCAGTGAGTGAATATTTGTGTACCAGTGCATTTCAGTATGTATTTTTTCTGTTGGAAATAAGACGAAAAAATAAATCTGTACAGCGGGATTTTTTATGGTATCATGGGTGGGGTGTTCTTTGTGGCTGCATCTTCTATCTGAGTTTCATTTTGTTACAAATGTAATCACGAGACATGATACACAGGAGTAGCCTGTGCTTTCCTTTGTCTTCTCAATACAAAACAGAGGAAATACATAGGAAGAAATTTTACTCCAATGGAAACTTGCTTTTAATGATTAAAAAAATATTTTTGTAGCTACAAACTACACACTCCTGTGCGCTTCAGTTAGTCTTCTTTTTGTTACCGATAATTTCTTCATTACCCTTCTTACCCTTTCTTACAGCAGGAACACAGATATCAAAAGGAGAAAGATGGTATATGGTCTTAGAGCCAGGTTTTACAAAATTGGGTCCCATATTTAGGCACCTATATATAAATGGCCTCGTTTTCAAAAGAACTGAGCACTCATCAGTTCCCATTGATTTCAATAGGACCTAGAATTGATCACACCTCTGCAAATCAGGCCATTTCTATTTAGACATGGGCATGTGAATATACCAGAACCATTTCGAGATTCTTGTTTAAAAGCAATAGCCAAAAGTTCTACCATACAGTTATTAGGTAAAGACTGTAATCTAAAAATAAACTCACAGAAGGACAAGAGTTTAAACAGAGACACTTGAGTTGTTGCATTTCTTATTGCCCAAATAGAGTTGGTAAGAATTTTGCTGCTGAACAACCTGTCTTCAGAGATCTCCAAACACAGAACTTTTCTATTTGTCAATAAAGTGGATCTGAATAATCTCATATATTCATTTCCTGTCCTAACTAAAATAACCTAGTTCTCAGTTTCGATTTCACTAGCTGCCTGCTGTGACACTAAAAATTATGTTAGTTATGTAACAACATGCTCTTTGTAGCTGCAGAATAAGAGAATAGTGACAGGGACTGGGACAGTGAAGTCCCCATGATATTTCAGCTTTAGCTGCTTAATGACAGCAGGTTGCAAATGCACTTTGCTGAGCTGGAAGGCATTTGCTCCTTTATTTGACAGAACTAGACAGTTTCAAGGAAAATGTTATAAATGGTACAAACAATAGGCATGAAATTAATTTTTAAACATCGGATTTGTTGAGAATCAAGAGACCACATATAAACGAATTTTATGTGCAATTTCAGAAACAGAGAAGTAATAAGAGTAACTTTTATCATTTCACAGAAAATATCAGATTCTCCTTAAAAACCATAAAAAAGACACATAGTGATGCAAACTGCTCTTCCTTAAGTTTCTGTTTCTTTAAAGGTACTCTTTTACAGGTGTCGCTAAATGCACAGGGACAAAGACCTCCACAGCAGCATTGATTCAGGCCCACAAATTCACTCAACACTGAGCTGGGCTATGCAAATACAGAACCTCACATATGAAAGCAACACATGTTTTTGCGATGCTGCACCCAATTTCATATATCCTGGTCAGGTTATATGATAAAAGCTGCACAACCTCAAAGGAGCACAGAGAGACAAGGGCTGCAGGGGAAGGGCGTGGGAGAGGAGGGGTGGAAAACCCAAATAGCCAAAACAATACCAGGCTACTCCCAGGACTGCCTCCGCAGAGTCTCAGCCCCGATGTCCAGGCATGAAAACCATCAAGCTGAGTCAACACTACTGCTACTTTTGACTAAGGGGGTTGATACTGAGAGGGCACACATGGGATGCAGAGGAAAAGCCAGCTCAGACACCTCTGTATCACTGTCCTCAACAAATCTAATCCCAATATGACTCTGTGTCAAATCTCTGTGAGACTTGACAGCCCTGCAATCAGGATAGGTGAGATGGGTATGAAAATACCTTCCAGTGATGAGCTCACAGCAACAACTTCCATGTGTAAGTTTGTAAATACAAATCCCCTCAGCATAGAAATTACCAGCTACTCCCTTTAGCTTCTAAGGGACCACTCCTAAACTACAGCAACAGAGCATTCTGCATATACCTTTGCTCTTCAGATACTTTGATGAGTATCCTTCATCACTCCTCTCTGCACTTTCACGCTTGCACCAAATATGTCTCTTTCTCCTTGACTCTAAGATGTGAATATTATGGCACATTCTCTTTTTGACAGTTATATATTTATATGTTGAAGTAAGTTTTTTGTAACATTTGTTTTCCTGTTCTCAGGCTCACTGAACTGTAATGCCTTTGCAATAAATAAATCTTGTAAACTGAGAGAAAGGATAGGGTTCAGAAGTGAGGCTGGTTTGTTTCAAGCTGACAGCTGGCATGGCCACTGCTGCTCTTTTATGGGAGTGTTTTGGGAAGCATGACACTTGGGTGTCAGTGACAGAGAAGCAGCAGCAGGGAAAAGTTGCCTTCTGGCCCTGGAACTTTGATCTGTAAGTTTACATCAAAAACACAGAAAAGTATTATATCTCAAAGGCACATTAAAGGAGTGCCTAAGAGCTGGACGTATCTTCATTGTGAATGTATGGGAGAGAAAAACAGCCATCTGTGAGGGTAAACTGATCTCCTCCTGTTCACTGAATTCATGCTGTAATGGGCAGTTCTGTAAATGGTAAAGGAGCTTCTGCAAACTGAGGCCCTACTGTACTTATAATGCTGCATTTTCTTATCCTAAGCTAAAGTGTGCCAGGGATACTTCTCTCTGTTATATGGAAAGACATTTCACTGAGAGGCAGAACATGCTGTACACAAGCACAAAAAGCTGAAGTGTAAAAAATTTAAGCGGCAAGAGTGTTGGGGAAGCTGTAGCCTGGTTCCACTTTGAGGAGAGACTGAAATACAAACTGCTGAGACAGCTCATTGACTTTCACCAGAGCAGAACTAAACATCCATGAACATAGAGAAACCTTTCCAGAAGAGTACAAAACATATATAACCTTGCATTGTACCCGGAAAAAAAAAAGTACATTTCAGTATCTCCAGATGAAACGATGAATACGTTCACGTTAACAGCTGTTGGGGGGTGGGGGGAGTGAGGATTTTCTTTATTTTTCATGGACAATGTACAGGTCACATAAACTGCATTCATCATTTTTACCTACTTTTAGTTACAAATATTCCCTTGTTAGACCTAACTGACAGCACTTTCACATACTCCTAGAAAAGGGCTGTGGCATCATGTTTCTATTCTGAGGTTCCCTTGCACTTTCGACTCGCACAAATTTCTGCCTTTGTGATTGTTCTACTTATAAATAATTTCTGTGTTATTGTGTATATATACAAAGAAACTCTTGATCACATTATTCTAAACTTCAGAGTCTAAGGAGGCAAAAGATAATAAAACAAGATACTGATCCTGAAGTTCTGAAAGAAATGTGGTTCATAAATAATGTGATAAGACAAATGAGCAACTCCTTACAAATGAGGCTGATACCAAGAAAATACCCATCTATCAAACTTGATTTCTTCAGACTTTTTATCAGTTCCCAGCTATCTGGCATTTTTATTCAATACCTTCCCTCTTTTTTCTATCATGTATACACATACATCCCTGATTTCATATCTTCTTTTGACCTCGAGGTTTTCTTACCAGGGTCAGGAAAAAAATATGCCAGAAAGAGGTATTATAGATGCATTTAACCCTGAACATAATTATTTCTATTTAAGTAAGAACTGGAGGAAAGAAATACATAATTGCAGAGGTAATCTAATAACCAAAGACTTCCCAATAGCCCATGAAATCTTCCCTTTCTTTTCTATCTTGGGCTGTACACTGTAAGTAGCAGGCTTTTTAGAAAAAGTACACATTCCTGCTGTGTTTGTTTTTTTTTTTCAAGACAACTGATAGGCATTGCCATAAAAAATGAAGTGGTGCACTGATTGGGCTATAAAAATAAAGATAAAAAGTCTATTTTGGTTTTAAGCTTAGATCTTCTCCCTGATCTGCTTTACAGTAGACCTGACAAACACCCACACTGGTGCAACCAAAGGGGTGAACTCAGATAAAAGAGGTCAAGACAGGCACTTCAAACCAGCTTTTTAACAAAGCTATTTTCTGAACTACTCCGACAGCTACAGCTTTGGAGAACAAGTCTTTCCATAATGCAGAGGTATAGCTTGTGCTCTTTGTCTTCAGGCATGTTATATTCTGTACTGCTGGATTGAAATTGAAAATTTTCATTAAAGTTGCTCATAATATATGAAAGAGCACTGGATGATGAGCAGTTTCTTCTAACAAGTTGCTAATTTTCTGAGATATCTTTGGTTTCTTTTTCTTAATTTTCAGTTTGTTCTCAGCATTTTTAGCCCTATTAATCTTGGTCTCTTTAGCCCTTCTCATCAATTCCTACCTACCCGACTTTATTCAATCCTTCCTTTTTTTTTTTCTTTCTTATCCATACTTATTAGAAACAAGTATGTACCACTGATTTCTTATCTCCTTTTCACCTGAGTGGTGTCTGACCAATTCAGGCCTGAATAAATATGGATACATAGATTTCCGGGCAATCAGGAGAATATCCCTGAACAGATTTTTGGATTTTTTAGGACAATGTAACTTAAATGCACAGTCCCGCTCAGTATAGTTACAGTATTTTGGAAGGCTAGTCTCACACAGGTCTAAACTCTGAAAAACTCATTTGCATACAGAAAACATAGCTAAATGATAATCACTGGCATCTGCTCAGTGACTGACTGGTTTTCAACTTCCATAATTCACTGTTCAGAACAGCATTCAACACTGGATTTGACCTGTTTTCTCACACAAGACTTTCTGATCTGAAACAGTTATTCTGACTTCTGAGAAACTTTGAGAAGATTTTCTTGGCCTATGTATTAACCAGAGAATTGCAGATGTGGGATGGTACCTCTGGAGATCACCTAGTTCAACCCCTCACTAAAGCTGGATCACCTACACAAAGTTGCTCAGGGTTGGTTTTCAGTCTTTTTATATCTTCGAGGATCAAAATGCCACTGCTTTTCTGGGAAATATGATCTATTGCTTATAGATTAACATCACTAATTACAGAACTTTGGATTACTAGCTGACTGCATTAGGAATCTCTGCAGCACCCACCACATGGAGCTCTTCATTTTTATTGGTAAAACTGACAGAAACTTTTTTTTCTTGTAGGTTTTAATTTGGTATTTTAATTACAGTAGGATAAAGCAGTTCTTCAGGAAAAAAAACCCTATTAAAAATTTTAGTGATTTGGACCCTTCATTCTTTAGGTGTGGAATTTCAGTCCAGCCAACATTAACCTGTGTGAGGTGGATCAGACTAATTCAAGTAAAAACGAGACTTAGAACACAAAGGTAAGGTGCCACTCCTCTGAGTTTATGAATTGCCATGTCAATCACCATTTTGAAAAATAACTGAAAGCTACCTACTCAGTTCAACATAAAGTAATTGCCACTGATATTCTAAGACTGAAGATCTAGATTTTGGTATAGTACTTGTTTAGTCAGGGTGTTTGAGTGTAGTGCTTTGTACCTTCAATCGCACATAACAGGCAGTAATGAAGTATGTTTTTCCTACAAGGCTTCAAAAATCACTGTTTAATTTCCACTAGAACAAAACCTGAAAACTCCTTCCTTGAAAGTGTAACTAGGCCTTCTAACTCTGTTAAAATAGCATTAATATTTAATTGTACTTTCAAAGCGAGGAAAAATTAAGACTCATTGCTAATGGACACCCTTTTTGTTCTGATAGCATAATTCTCTGCCATAATGTCAATTATGACATATTGACAATTATTTTTTCTTTTGGTAGCATTTAGTAACTCAAAGATGATTAGGAAAGTCAACCACCACAGATTTAAGCTGTAACAAAGTCTCTTCAGGTTTACTCTGAAAAACTGTTTTGTCAGCTGTTTGTCTTTTAGATTTCAAATGGAAAATAAAGTCGCCAATATTTAATGTGGAGAGTCACTAATTTGTCTTTTCCCTACACTTTTTCCTAAATCTGACACTATTCCAGGGATGTCATAAAAAACACTAAAGCAGGTGATGTTGCTAGAAGGGAGTCTGTAAGGAAAAAAACTGATTACCAAATCAAATATGAAGACATTCATTATGAGTTTAATTCCCCTTTCTTTGACATTTCCTCCTCAATTTAATTAGTCTCTCCTGAGGCTCACAGTCTTAGCAGTCTTCCTATGCCAAAGAAAACTTGCTTGCCAAGGAAAATAAGTCCAAAACTGTCCCAACTCTGCGTCAGTGAGACTGGATTCTATAAATAACTCCTACAAAATCTATCATGTTCTCAGCCTGCAAAGTCAAATTATTAAATCTGACATCTCCATTACATCCAGCTGTGGCACAATTCCTCTCTTCGTTCTGAAATCTGCTACATTATCTTGCAGACAACAGAAACACTGTGGCTGAATATGGCTAGTGTTTCCTAGGACAGACTGAAAGGTATGGTTGGTTGATGAGAAGATCAACATGAGCTGGTAATGTGCACTTGCAGCCCAACAATATCCGGGGCTGCATCAAAAACAGCATGACCATTAGGTCAAGGGAGGTGATTCTGACCCTCTAACCCGCTTCTCTGAAACAACACCTGGAGCGCTGCATCCAGCCCTGAGGACCCCAGAACAGGAAGGGCATGGAATTGTTGGAGCAAGTCCAAATGAGGGCCATGAAGATGACCAGAGCACTGGAGCTCTGAATGAAGACAGACTGAAGAGAGTTGGGGTGTTCACCCTGGAGAACAGAAGACTCCTAGGTCTCCTTACAGGACCTTGCAGTACCTAAACAGGGCCTAAAAGAAATCTGGAGAGGTCATGCAGTGACAGGGTAAGGAGCAATGGCTTCAAACTGAAAGAGAAGACATTTAGATTAGATATTATGAAAAAAATATTTACTGTGAGGGTGGTGAGGCACTGGAACAAGCTGCCCAGAGAAACCGTGGATGACCCATCCCTTGGATGTGTTCAAGGCCAGGTTGGATGGGGCCTTGAGCAACCTGGTCTTGGTGTGGAAGGTGTTCCTGCCCATGGCAGGGGAATTGGAACTAGATGACCTTCCATGTTCCTTCCAACCCAAACCATTCAATGTCTACCTACACAATCAACTTTGTTTTTAGAAGGACACAGATTTTTATTTTGTTTAGTTCAAAGTTTAAATTTTATTATATTATTAATGGTATGTCAGTGGTTTACTGCTCTTCAGTAGATGATGAAAAAGAGAAGACTAGCAAAGTTCATGGAGCTTGTTAAGCATCTGATTCTTCAGACCTTTCCCTGAAGAACCTCTGCATGTCAAGAAGTCATCGAAATCACTGTTAGTCTAATGGTTCCTGACTTTTAAAATCATATATCCTAACAGCATACCCTAGTCATTTTTAGTCTCTCAATTTCTACAGAAATTAGGAAAACCTTGAAGAATACTAGACTCCACTCAAAATCTAAACACAATGATTTTTTTCTCAAGGAAAATATGATGATCTCTGATGAATACAACTCCTGAATTTTGAATACCTGAAAATACTTCTGTATGCCGAGCCTCTTTGGCTTCCAGGAGATATTTTCGTGGGGTATAGAAGGATTTATAAACCCAGCCCTTCATTACAGGTTTCTAAGACAGAAAGAGTAAAATATGGACCAGTTATTACTGCCCTGAATGTTCTCAGCAACATTCAGGCAACCAGGCATAAAATTTTGTTGCTGGTTCTAAAATCAGGATGCTGCTTATCTCACATGAATGTACTCAGCTGTCCTGACTGCTTTAGGACCCTTTTATTTGCAATATTTTACTTCTGCTCTGCAGTTTACAAATGTAGCTGTTACCAATCTTTTTGTACTACATTCTTCTGCGTTGCACACTTTCAAATACGTTTCTTTCTTTCTGTTTTCTCTCCATGAAGTATGTATAACAGAAGAGTAATCAGAAGCAACAATGAACAAATAAGGCTGTCTAAACCAGAATTATATCCTCTTTCTGTGTTGACTTTAGAGGAACAAGAGGAATACTCAATTTTCTATTTCCTGCCTGCAAAAGAACAGACTGTTATATCTGATGGCAAACCAGTAATGAAAGTGTCTGCAGCAGTAATTGATCCTTCCACTTTACTTCTCCATATGGCTATACCCTGAGCATCAGAAAGCTTTCAAGTATTCTGTAACAACCACTCCATTGAACAGTTCGTTAGTTCTGTAAACAGGCAAAAAAACCAGCCAACTCTCCCTTACTCCAGTCTTTTCAAAGTGCACAAAATACTTGCAGCTACAGTTACACAGTCTTTTTAACATACTTTTATTCCATGGATGCTAAAGCTGTAGGCATTACAGCAGTTTACTAAGAAGACAGCCTATCACCTCAGGCACTTCCCTAGAAGTCCATTGTGTCATGACCTAGTTATCTATATCTCTCTGGATCCGCTCTTAAATTCACAGAATAGAAAGTTCACAAAACTTTCTATTTTGCTTGAATCCTCACTTATCAAGCTCATATGTCTTTCTGCAAGAGAAGTCTACTCGCTCATATAAGAGTAATGAGCCAGGTCTTATGTTTCAAACCAGAGCTTTGCTCTTAGCAATCACACAGAACAATAGCATAAAGACAGGTCTCCCAGTGAGACCTGCTGGATTTTTTGAATTCATGACAAATTTAGAACACAGATGATGCCTAGATCATCCACCTTCCCCAGCCATGAGGCAAAAGATGATCAGTAGTAGGTGAAGGAATCTGTATTCCCATCAAGTACTCTCTCTACCCCACAAGCAGCATAATCATTTAGAAAAGGAAAATAGGTTCAATGTGGCCTTCGCTTTTACTGCTGTTTTACTATCCAGCCAGCGCCATAAGGAGAAGCCATCCATCTTGTTGCCACGTGCCTCTGTTAATAACTCTGATGTCCAATCTCTGTATCTCAGAACCAGAATTTCATGCAAACAGCTCTCCTCCATAGCATTGTTCATACTGATTTGCCTTTCTACAGTCTACAACTGTTAGCAGAAAGAACAAAACACAGATAGAGAAATCTATCTACTTGCTTGGCATCATCATTAAAATAGCTGAGGTGGTCCTAAGTATTTGTAAATAAAAATATGTCTCTATGCACACACTATACAGAGCATACTTCAATTAATTTAGCACTTCAGAGTTCTAACTGATTTTAGAAGAAATTTCTTTTTCAACAGTATATACTGACAAATTCCTCTGTATTTCCATATACTGACAAATGCAAGCACTTTCAGAATTTATTCAGTCAAATTGTTACCAGTGTGTACAGAAAAAAAAGGTAGTTTCAAACACATAACCTTGTATTGAAGGAACAATGACTTGCTTTTTAAGCTGACCTTGACTTACTCTCTGCCTTTCCACGGATAAAGAAAAGAAGAAAAGATAATTCTGCTGGTATTACGCACACAGAAGTAACTGTCCTGTTCTACAGCATCAAAAAATAAACTTCAGACTTCTTAAGTAGTCAAATCCTCTTGCAGTGAAGAGATGTTTTGGACTGAAATTCAAGTTTAAAACTTTCAGCTTCTGTTAACCTTCCATTATTTTATTGTCTATGGTGCTCACCTTCTTCAGGAGACAGGCTGACGTTGAATCCCAAGTTTAAAATGCTTTACTATAATGTACAGATCAGCACACAGCTTAGCCAAACATAAAACCACACTTTTGGCCCCTGTGTCAACAAAAAGGTTTGGAGTTTCCTTCAGTTTTACCAACTGCATCTCTTCTGCTCTTTACTGCTGTACAGACATCTTGCTTCTTTTTAGTTGTTATCTTCTTTTCTTCTTTGCCCATTATCCCTTCCTACAGAAGTTGACTACAGTATCTCACACCGGCAGGGAGCAGCATGGCCAGGACATTTATTCTTTAAGTGAGAAAATCTAGTTACATGCAGTTGTCTGAATTTATTATTTTTAGTAGTAGTAGTTTCAGCAATGTTTAAGATCCTGTTCACTGTAATTTTTGCCTCTATCCTCTTTTTCTATTTTTTTTTTATTTGCAGATTGCAAAGTAAAATAGACCTAGAGAGTTTTCCTCACAATTCGTCAACCACTGTTATATTTCTTGTCCTGGCATAGCTCAGTGCTATTGCTGTGATGACAAAAGTCATCAACAGTCATACAAAAAATGGAAAAATTGTCTATGACATGCAAGTTCACAATCTCAGAAACATGAGTTAGAAATCAGACTTCTGAGACAAAATCTTCTTTTTCCCTTATTTCTCCCCTTTTTTTAACAACCAGTCTGTATGTTCAATTTTGGCATAGATGTCTTTCATCTTCCCTTTTCAACTTCTGTCAGTGACAGTCTCATTTGGCTAACTTCACTGTCCCATACCACTACGACGTTTGTTTCAAAGTTAGCCTGTGGAGTGGTTAAGAAGCCTTTGCATGTTTCAAAATTCTTACCACAGTGGCTACACTGACACTCTCTATGCTCTTTGAGATCAAAATAGTGTGTTTCAGTCTGGAGGAAAGAAGTGGCCAGGAAACTCCTGATTTTGAAGTATTTGTATTTGTATTTGTGTTTGAAAAACCTAAAAAAAAAGTTTAGATCCCTGAGAATTTTGTTCATTTGCAGAAGGATGAAGACACCATACAAGAAATCACAATTCAGTAGTTGGGGGTCTATACATTAAACAATATGGAGGTCAAAAACTTAAAAACAAACAAAATAAACCCACAAACAAACAAACAAACTCAGCCAAAAGGTACCTTTCATGATATGCCTACAACAACTTTCTGCCAAAAGACATGTGTCATGACACCTTACCAGCACAGGTTCTAATATATTCTGAATCTGTACTAGAATGCATTCCAACAATAATTGAAATTATGTATACTTCTGTAACGAAACAGTTTTTATTACTGAAATAGTGAGCAATTTTTTTCTCACCAAAATAGTCAAATAATAAAGATGGTACATTAATAATTCTTGACTCCTACAAATTCTCTTTAAAGCCCATTAATTCCGTATCAATTTGGAAATGCTTCTCAGTTAACTTGCTGTATATCATCCAACCAGTATCTTACTGCCACATACCTACCGCACTCAGAAAAAAATTCTAGATATGACAATCTTGGGAAGCTTGGGAAACTCGAATGCTAGCTTAAAACTTTAATTAAATTTGTTGGCTAGGTCAAATATAATCTGTTGTAACTCCCACTGTTCCTTCAAACTTCAAATTTTTAGGCTATCCAAAATAAAGATTTGAACTTAAGTGACAAGGATGATTCCATTTTCTTTCTTCAGGGTGTGCACAATTTCCAATTTTTGTCCAATCTATCTTTTAATAAGCAAGCCATGAAAGAACGATGAGAATAATGAGAAATTCCATGACACCTGCCGCTGCTGTCCAGTGCAGGGCAGGAGAGCGTGCTGTTTTCACTTTCCCTCTTCTGATACGAATCCCAAAATGCCCGCTTCAGTTTTCTATTTCCCAGAGAAGAATACCAAAAACTATTATAGATGATTCATTCAGGAATCAAATGGGCAGATATGAGGGGTGGTGACGTTACTTCTCAGAAAATATTTTAGCTACTTAAAATGTTAATTTCTTTTCTTTGAGCTTCTGAGGAATTCAGGGTGTAAACTTTCCTTAATCTTGCTTGAGCAAGTTTCTAATCTGTAAATTTAGTTGTGAAATGCTGCTTGTTTAACCAGCATTTTCAACCATAAATTTTATTCTGACCTCACTTGAAATCGTTAGCAAAGTCACTTGCAGCATCTGTGGAGCTGTGATTTTATTCTTCATGTTTAATTTTTAGTGCTAAATTAGTAAACTTGTTTGCATATTAAGCTCCATTAAAAATCCACTCTAAAACATATACTTCATCTGTGGAAGAGTTTAGGACAATTGCACGTTTTCAGCACTAAGTTGCTGCTCTTATTTTCTCTATTATAAATAAGAAGACTGGATGTAAAAGAATCCAGTTACATGCTCCAGCTGTACTAGTTCAGAACGACAGGACTGGGGCCTTAAATCCTGTCAGTGTTACCTATGCAACATAATATGCTGTCAAAATTTCTTTGTATTAATTAATTTTGACAGAAAGCACAAAATAAATCCAAACAAATACTTGGTGTTTGAAAGGGGTGGGAATATTTTTATTTTTTGTAAAAACTCATTAATGGAATTTCTAAACAATGGAGTTTGACATCGAACTAGCATTTTTTCCAAGCACCAGCAGTTCAAGAAGCTTCAGTAAACATTGCTTAAAATGAAAATGCATATATAAACAGATAAATGTTTTTCAATTAAGGCTTAGTTATAAAACTCTTTATACAGCTGTATGTTTAGCAACTGGATTTATGTTAACATTGTGTAAATAAATAGAATAAGTAATTAACACTAGGTCATTTTGTAGCTTCATTAGCTTGAGGCGTTCCGAAGAGTGGCCAAGGAGAAAAAAGGTTCCATTGTGACTTATCAGTCATTAGCAGAATACCCTGACTCCAACAGGACCATAGGAATACATATTTATTACAATTTCACCATATGAATCCAAATTTAAATTAAAGTGAGAAGTGTAACAAAGGCATTCAAATGAGGACTAAAATGGCAACATTTTTCAGTTCAGACTGTAACTGCCTCAAAAAACCTAAAGAATATGTCAAGTGATTCACAGTGCTTGTTCTTTAAGTAATTAATTATACTCTGTCAGTAGAGGTTAAATGTTCAAGAATTCTTTAACCTCACTACAAAAGTCTTTATAAAGTAGAGGGTTTTAAACCGAATGAGTTACAAATAAACAGTTGTTACTATAAATTTTTTTTTCTTTCTGTGCACGTGTGTGCGTATATTCCTAACACCAAGCAAAAGCAGCCCAAAATTAAAACAATCCCTCCAATTCAAACAAAGACCAATAAATATTTCATTTAAATGTTGCAGTTTCTAATCAAATCATACTGATAAGTTTTGTATGTGACAGTCTTCAAGACTGAGTGACCACCTAAAAATGAATCAAAACTGTTTGATCTTTTTCAGATCTCATAAAATCTGTCTATGCATGCTATGCTGCAAAAAGTGCAAGGAAAAAATAATGCGCATTCTCAAAATCATGGGAAACACTAAGTATACAAAAGCCAGCCTTCTTTTAAAGTAAGACAGGTGGGACATATTTAATCCGAGGCAAGGAACAGAAGAGCAGAAATAAAGGACAATCTGGTATCGAATACACATGGGACAGGTAGCAAGTCCATTTAAAGTTGCTATTAGGCTGCCTTGAAAAATAAAAGACAATGGAGAAAGCAGTATGAATTTGTGGGATATACCTTTATATACTCTTTAAACCCACCTTTATAACTACTTTCAGTTTTTCTCCCATGGAAAATAAACTATTCAACACTTCTACAGCATGGCCCTGACTAACGTTTCTGTTAATATGCTTTCTTCTCTGGCCAAGACACTGGTCAAGAGCAGTCCAGCTTGTCCCTTAGAGACACTACTGAAAATACAATGGAAGGAAATAGCATATCAAAAGGCAGCTGAATATTAGATAGTGGAGTTCCCAATGCAAATGGAATGATCATATCAAGATTTAATGCATAGTATAAAAACTTTCCTTTTAGAGATGATCTTATCAAAAGAGTAGCTTATATAGTATTTAACTGTATGTCCTAGTTGTGCAGTCTCATTTCTCAAACATATTTGAGGGTCAGCCTAAATGCAAGCTGAGGGTATGTTGTATTTTTTTTACATCAGGATTCTCATACAAAGCTAAATTTCATTAAAGCTTAAATCAATTTAATTTCCATTTCAGGCTACATTATATTTACTTTTATCTCATGTAATTTTTCTGGACATTATGAAATACTATCTGCTGCAACACTGCTCATTTCCACTTGCACTCTTGAATGATCTTTGATTTAACCTAGACTGCTTGTTGAAATATCCTCATTCAAGTCTTTCAGCTTTGCACTGCTAACATTGAAAGAGTTTTGAAGGAGTCACATGAACCCTTCTCATCATCCTGAACAACTATAGAATTTCTTCAAAGAGCTGAAAGGTGCAGGAGGGCTGCATCACTTCACCTGAACTCTTCAGGTTTACTCTTCAGCAGAAGGCAGTATATAAAAACAAACACATTTACTTACCATAACAAATTTAGGGGAGTTGGGGCTTATTGCAATCTTATCTCAATTCTACCACATTTAGGTAAGTAGTAAAGGCAGAAAATGTAATATCCTAGAATACTTTCTTCCTATTTTGAAATAGTTTTACATAAGGAAGGGAGTAGGGCTAAAAATTATCCTTGTTTATTGAGACATTTGTTTCTAAACAAAATACAGGTAATGCTTTCCATTTTAAGCAGGAAGATATAATACATGTAGACAACCTGATAAAAAATGAAACAAAATTCTCAGTGAAGCAAGTAATTTAGGTGAAACATTCCAAATATAACCTCTTCTGTGCCATGCACATGCATATGCATACTCGGTCAAATTACCTGAGAAGTGACATTATATTAAAAAGGGAGCTCTTCCCTCACCATTGTAATTAGGAATATTTAAAACAAGTAATTTTTCAGCAAGTTAAAATATAGGAACTGATTAAACCTATCAGATTGCCTAGTATATAAAGCTTTCAAAAATCAGCTATTTCCCAGCAGCCTGCAAAGCAACTGGCTCTGTTCAGAGATCAGAGAGGTAGTTCAGAAACCTGAAAAGCAGTGAAACATCTATCTTGCAAAAAAATCCCCATAAGAATCCTTAATATTAATCAAAAACTAGGATTTTGGACAGATCCTGTGAATATTTGTGTCAAGGAAGCACTAAGGGTGATGAGCAATAGACAAAACCAGGAGATTACAGAGGGCAGCTGGCAAGGATGCAACTAACAAATTAGTTTGCGTTTTATAACAAATAGTGTTCTAAGTCAGCTCTACTTTCACATATTTCAACATCTGTATCGGATCAGAAAGGATCAGCTACTCTTTCAATCCCATCTTATTTATTTATGATGTATTTTCAAAAGAGGATGCATTTTAAGCTTTTTATAAGAAGAGCTTAAATTAATACTCTATATCAGAAAGAAGTAAATAATTACCAACAGGCTTGAGGTATTTTGTGGCAATATGGGGACAGAAGCTGGGGAAAGGTATTATCCTGACCAGAGACACCTCTGCTTTACAGAAATTTCATCTTATAATTAGCACAGACACTAGATTCTGTACAAATACTATAACAGAGATAAAAAGGCCCTTTAACAGTTATTCTACTCTCATTATTTCCTAATAGCTTTGCTTATCCTCAGTTCAGAACCATTTTGCTTACCACTTTTGTCCTCCATTTCAAATAGCCTTCATGTATTGCTTCTAGAGCTTTTTAAGACTCATATATCCTAAATACATACCTGCTTATACTTCTAAGCAAAGAACTGGATGAATTTTGCAGCACCTCTGAGGATTTCAATTGTACAATATGTTGCTGTTACATATGGCTGGAAAACAGTGTACAAGCATCAAGAAAATGTGAAATTTCAGTGCTTCGCAATTCTGGATCAGATGCAACTGAAGGAGTTATACTCATGAGAGGATGAAGAAGAAATTTCATGCCATTTTGACATATGCTTATTCCTGCCATAAGCACTCACAAAAGAAAGAGTAAGTAATTAAACAAAGTAATTAAGTTGAATTACCTTCTTTAAAAAAAAAAAAAAAGTGACGTAAAGGATTCATTGAAAACTTGCTTAGAAAAAAAGAGATTAACCCTAATCAACCCAAAATTTGTATATGAAGACACAGCTCTTAAATACTTTGGTATCAATGAAGACATAAAAATCCAAATGTGGTCTCAGTGAACATAATAACCTTTTCATAAAAAAAACTAACAGTTTTCCTATACTATCTAGCAGAGAGTAACAGAAATTGTGATAGTCATTACTTTCAGATTTGAGTTCCCAAAGCTAACCACATAACAAAATTAAATCCAACTGAGCATTAGGCAGAACGGACAACACTCTGTAATTCATACCCGAGTCATTGGTAGGCCAGCAGAATACATTTTAGAAACTGATAGAACCAACATGACCCTTTTCAGACCTTGAGTAACATCTACCCAATTCTGGGTGAGATCTCCAACCATTAGGCTACTGGTCAAAACTACTGGCTGCACAGTCATATCTATATTCCCTCTGAATCTTCCATTCAGTCTGCAACTTGATTCGTGTCCTGTCTCTCCTCTGTAGTTTTAGACAGTATGGACAGATCATTCCATACCTCAATTATACTAATTTCTCAAACTTGTTTATTCTATATCTGATCTAGACAGAAAAAAGGAAGCAACAGGAGCTGTACTGTCAGACTAACCAAGAATTTTCTGCTCATATTAACCTTCAGTCAATAATACAGTTTGCTTCTAGGTCCATTACAATCAATGGTTCAGCTTTGTTTTTTGCATTGCAGTTATATATTTTATATGCAATTTTACTTGAAATGCAAATTTAGAGGTCGTAAGATCATCAGAAAAATAAGGAAAATGTTTAATATTTGTGTACCGTATGTGTGCTATTCTGTCTTTGTTGAATAAATTATGTTGGTTATTTCATTTTGAGAATTCAGGTAAAGAACACAGTCTAGTACAGCAGTAAGTAAAAATTCAAACATTTAAATAATTATATCATTAAAAAATTACCAATACATACATATATTAATATTTTCTCATGTGCATTTGAGATTGAAATGGTGATTCCCACACCTTATTAAGATGTATAGGCATTTCTAAGATTCTGAAACTATGCTTTGGTATCTTAATAACAGTATGGTAATACAGCCTACTGTTTCAGGCTTTAGTTCACATAGAAAGTAGCCCTTCTTCCCTAAAGCATTATTATACAGAAGTATTACAGTCTGTGATATGTAAAAAAACTTAAAAACAAGTTACAAGAGTAAAGAAGTGCCCCTAATCCATTGACCTATCCTTCAGGCTGAATAAACAAAACAAAACAGAAAAAAAGGAAGAACATATGTCTGTTCTTCACTGTGTAAGAGCCCACTAGGAAGACCCCTGAAAATTCAAGGGAACATTCTGATCTCATACAAAGACACTCCACAGTTGCATCAGCTGACTCTTCAGGAATTATGTCCTGTTTCAAATACCCCTAAAACGCAGAGTAAAATAATGAGGAGCAAGGTATTCCAATTCAGAAATCTCTGAAGCTACTGCTGACCAGTGGAACGAAAACCAGTTGTGAATTGCCTTACTACTTCTCTGCTATTTTTTTCCTAGAGCAGTAGAGGAGTGAAGAGGAATTTAATCATTCACAAAAATCCTGCTAAAGGCAGATATTTCTATTTCATTTGCTGCTAGTCCTCAACCAAACATGAAATTTTTGTACCTAAGTGAGGCTGGGCACCCAATCTATCTCATTCTGATACTCAAAAGATGAAGCTTACAGCTTGAAAACAAAACTATTCTTCTTTTCAGGAGCAAATATAAAATTCTGATCACTTTTTGGGATTCAGTTACTTGTAGTAACATCAAAATTAGAGGAAAGTCATAAAATCCTTCCCCAAGATTAGCTCGTGTGAGCTAACACATCTTCTTTTCTCATAGCATTAAAACAGAAAGAATAACTGTTTAATAATTAATCTTTTCTCCATTCTCTATTTCTCAGAACAATTATTCTATATATTTATGTGCTTGTCATAGAATAAATAGAGCTGTTCAGACTCAGAGAAGAAAGTATGGAGCAGATTTTAGTGATCACAGTATAGGCATGTATCTATTACAGACATGAAAAGATAGTTCTCCCATTTCAAAGCAGTGTTTTGCTGCTTAGGTATTTTCTTCAAATGTCAGCTGGAAGTGTTATTGCAAACATCTAATATAGGTTATTTGAAATGGTCAAAGTAGTGTCAAAAGGCTTCAAAACCTTTTTGCTAAAATAACTGGAAAAAAGGGAATTAATTTTAGAAAAGCATGCAATGTGTAAACTAAATCTCTGAAACAGTGAATTGCAACTAAAATTAGGAAAGAATATAGCTGAGTAATAATAGAGAAAAGGCAGTGGACATGGTGTCTCTGAAACAGTTAATGCTTAGTTATCCCTTAAACATTACTGTGTGAAGAATGAAAATGAAATAAGACGAAAAAAAAATTTAAAAATCACATTATTCATATTAATCAACATTAAAATAATATTATCCTGATCACTGTTAATTTTTCATTATTATATTCTCCCATGTATTACATCAGTAACAAGTACCTCATAGTTGCTATCATAATTAAGCTTAATTTTTATCTCGTTTAAAGTAGTTAAAAATGGTATTGAAAAACAAACACCATATAAAAATAATAACATAGCTTTAAAAGTTCTGTATTTTTCTACAGGAAACCAAAATTCAGCAGATCTTTTCTTCCCTAAAGCCTCGTGTCACCGCAGTTAAGAAATGCTGAGCCACAGACTGATCAAATGAGGCACTGATGGAATGAAGGTCCCTTTCTCTATAAAGAGTGTCTTGCTACAGAAAGGACATGGAGTGTGCAGGCACTTTGATGCACTTGGTGAATCCCCAGTAATTCTTACTGCTGTGACTGAGTCAGGTAGAGAAATACAGGTCAGGAAACAAAAGACAAAAGGCAGACAAACTGCCAATGAGGGTGACAACTGCATATCTATTTGAAAAGCAGAAATGAACCACAAAGTTGAAATATTATTTTAGAAAAGCATTAGTCCAAAATATACCAAATAAGCACAAATTAAAGAGCAAAGAAAGATACAAACAGATTGGTTTCCTTTTTCAGCAACCAACCTCTATAATGAACTTGTCCCATTATGTAACAAGATCTGTGGCAGTTGAAATTCGAGTAATTGCTCAATGGTGGTAAAATATGAATGGGTAATATAACGCAGTCTAATCAGTTCTGGTTTTAGTCAAAAGCATTGCTGTGGCATCACCACAGTAACAAAGCCTTACTTGTATAAAAGCTGAGTTCAGGATAGTACTAACTGTTCTGCATACCAATGCTAAATTGCTCTTATGGAAATATCTTACAGTGAAAATATCACTTTACAATGGTTATCTCTTTGACATAGTTTAAAATGAAACATAATTAAGGCATTCAAACAGTGGAAATGCACAGAACATATCACATACTATACACTCTTTTATTTGCTGCACATCTTCTAGTTTCAAGTAACTAGATATTTATAGTTGTATATCCTTTATTGCAGCATGAATCTGACACAAATAAGGTTTTTATCCCAGTCAGGGTAAAAAAAAATTCTCCTTAGTGCACACTACTGCTTATTAATAATTTTAATCCAAGTTTCAAGCTTGCTTTCTGTCATGATATTAACACCTTCAAACAGAAACCTGAAATCTGGAAAAAATAAAAATGTAGTCAGGTATAGTCAGGTAAAAATGTAGTCAGGTAAATGTAGTCAGTAAAGACCTTTTCTTTGCTTATGGACTTCATGCATTTTAAGGAGGCTTTTTCATAGCCTGTTGAAATTTTAACTCTCATTCTCTCAAGGGGCACAACTCTGTAACATAGCAGAACTAAACTTATAAAATTAAACTTTCTAAGATATTTAAGACTGCCAAGACCAACCTTTCTACAGTGTGATGAACATGCAGAGAACATGAAAAAGAAGTTCATCATTCACTAGAAGTGAACCGGTGCATGATCTCAGAACTGGTACAACCTCTTATAAACAGAAATCTAAGGAAAATGTGTTGAAGTGATTAATTATTGAGTAGGACTACAGGATGGACTAGTAGAGAACTGGTGTGCCTAGAAATCTGGTGTAGCCAAAACAAGGATGAAGAATATTACATTTAATGAAAAACACTGAAATCTGAAAAAAAGCTTTTATATTGCAATTTCTACACAAATACATATTTGTGTAGGAAAAAAACAAAACCAACAAAACCCCACAACCATTATTAAAAAAAATACAACCACATAGAGCAGACAAGCCTGGACTATTAACAGCCCAATAGCAGGTTATTCAGTCGGTATATGACAGACTGGTTTTGAGCTGAACTTGCAAACCAAAATAACAGTTTCCCTCATATTTCCTTTACAGTTTGAATTTAAATATACTTTGGTTTTAATATACTTTCCTTGTCTCATGTTTTTGCATATTGAGGACATGTTCAACTATCCTAGTGTTATCCTTCTTGCACCTGTGATAACAAAGAAACAATGGACTATATGCATCTCGGAGTCCTATAGGCTAGTAGGTAGTATAACAGATACTGAATGAGTTGATCATTTTGAGCTGTATCAATTTTCAAAACTGGGTTCAGAAAATTACCAAAACAATTTTTCTTTAAAAGCACAACCATCTGCAACAGACATCAGCGAAAGGTAAGATGGACAGAAAAATACTTGTTAGTAGCCATTTCTGATCATGAAAATGCTTCTCATAATTTTAAATTAACTCAGGAAGAAGAGGCGAAAATAAAGCTGTATAAGAGGCATTTGAAATACACTGCACTCAGCATAAAAAATGAAATGAGATCAATACACTCCTTTAAAGAGAATGTAAAAAGAATGGGAACATAAAGAACATTATGATTAGTTTAAAGGTGAAGGAGTTCAGCATATTTTTGAAGGACTGGGGGAGAGAAGACTTGTGATATGTGGGCAGTGTTCTGACATAAATAACATTTCAAAGAATCCAAAGGAATAAGAGAGAAAGGACTCCGGAATGCAAAATTGAATTCTATCCAAAACCACACAACTGCACACACAGTTGTAGTGACCAATTCAGAATAAAAAGTGATGCTTATCTCACATGAAAAGATGGAAAAAGTGGAACAAATAATATTGCTTTTGAGTTTGCAAGCAGGGACAAGAAGTCCAAATTACATCATGTGCCATAATGTCATGTGTTGCATTAGTGAAGATAAATTGCTATTAGCAAAAAAAAACTTTTAATTTTAAATTGGATAAAGATGTATAAGCAAGATTCTTTCCACGACAAATATAACTGGATTTTAAGACTCTAAATAGCTGAAATTGTCAGAATATTCTATAGCATATACATGAAAAATAAAGTTCATAAAATCACATGAGTTGGAAAATACTTCAAGAGGCCATCTGGTCTAACTCCTTCCTCAAAGAAAGGTCACCTTCCCTTAAGTTGCTAAGGTCCACATTCAGTAAAGTTCTGAACACCTCTAGGGATAGAGATACTACAAATTTCTCGGGACCCTGTTCCAGTATTTCACAAGTCTCATGGTAAAAAGACATCAAGCATGTCACTTCTGAGAAGTATCTCCATTCTGTCCTGGATATTTTTGAAATATCTCTCTACAGTGTAAGCACTAGTATTTTGTAACCTTTGGATTCAGCTACAGGACATCAAAGCAGTTCGTTTTCCTTCTGGGTTTGTGTGGTTAGTTGGTTGGTTGGTTGGTTTCTGGGGTTTTTTTGTTTGTTTTTGTTTGGTTGGTTTTGGTGTGGTTTTTTGTTTGTTTTGAGGGTTTTTTTGTTTGTTTGGGGGTTTTTTTGTCGCAGGATATCATGGTTTATGCAAGTATTTGTCCTGTACCTTTGAAAACAATGTCTTTTCCTGTAGGAAATAGTAAGTTTTATTAAATTGGGCTTGCACTTAAAGCAAGATTTATGGTTAACACATAGACTTGATCTTTTCTAACCTAGAGGATTCTACAGTTCTGTGATATGCAGTCCAGGTTTGTTATTGCCATTTGCTTCCAAATAAACCTCCTCTTGTTTGGCCCACCTGAGAAAGGTCTAGCTGCACTTCCCAAAGACTGCCAAAAGTTAGTTAATCATGTCACACAAACCTTTGAATAAGCTGTGGTGTCTCAGCTGCCTCTTTACAACTACTTCTTTACATTTTCACTTAAGCGTCTTTATGGCCGTGCTCTGCTCTTGCTCTAGTATGACAATGTCTGTCTGGTACCGTGGAACCCAAAGTCAGACCCAACACCCTAGATTCAGTCTCACAGCTTTAAATAGAGGAAAAAGACTACTTCCCTCCATCTCCTATTTGTGCCCTTATCCCTAAGCACCAGATGTTGCTGCCTTCCACTGCTGCCTGCCCCACCGTGGCTCCTGTGCAGCTCACTGTACCTCAGGGTCATTTCCACGGAGCTGCTGCCCAGGCAGGAAATGCCTAGCACAAACTTTTCCTACCAATACCTACACATTATTACATTAACCTGTGTCTTCTAAATGGCAAAATTAAACAGCTGAGGGAGAAGTTTAAACACAGCTTGCAATGCACAAAGACCCTGTCAAAACAGGAGCACTACATTTCAAAATTAACAGATTCAGCAGTTGAAAGATCAGAACTGTATCAACACTGACAACTAAAAATATTAGAGGTGAAATCATAGCTTATGAACAGACCCAAATGAAAAGGAAAATATTTCTGGAGAGAAGTGAAGCAAAGATCAGTAAATGCAGAGATTATAATAAATATTTACTTCTATGATCCAGTGAAGCAAATGTCAAGAGTAAAACAGAGCAAATGTTTGTGTTCAATTAACCCCTTTTACAGAGAACACTTCTTGAAGCTGTGACTGCCAACTGAGTTCCTCAGCTTGGGTTAGGAGGAGAGACTCAGCAGAATGGCTGAGGGCTTATGGTTTTCACGTTTGCTTGCTGCAATGAACACATTGAGAGAGTGTACCCATAATTCCTGGCATCATTTACTTTTATATTTGTAAAACACTCGTGTGTTACTATTCAGAATGTACCAGCTGTTATGAGACCCAGCAGGAAAATGACCCTCTGGAGCTTGCTGTGTGTCTCCAAGATCAGAGGCAAACTGCTAGAGAGAACAGTCAGAGAGGAACAGTTTACCATACGTTTACAGTGAAACCTTGAATTGGACCAGGTAAAAACTGTCTTAATTCTAAGTTTGAACTGGAAGTAGAAAAGCATTGCTCTTGACCATATCTAAGAAAAACCACAGCCACATACTCCCTTTACTGAGATAAAAATTCTGAAAATATTTTCTGAGCAAAGAATGGTAGAATGACTTCCAAATATGCCTGAAGTGACATTTATTTTTTGCACTTTTTTTCTCCATGTAAGATTGACAGATCAGAGTGTGCCACATTAGGTCAAAAGTCTTAAATATTACTCTGTCAAGCCTGAGTCTAATATCAATTTTTTTGCCAGAAAGAATCAGCTGCAAACTCAAATGTGCTTTAAGCCTAACTGTGGTATCCTCAACATCGAGAAACACTACAATCTCACACTTTGGATCTTCCTCATGCTTGTTATTACTGTAACTCATGTAGCCAAAAATGAAATAATTTCAATTACATTCTTGTAGTCATTTTGCATTTGATGGTGTCATTCATTTGACAGATTCAGAGCAGGGGTGATTAAAATTTTTATTCATCAGTCCAAGACTACTTGCATATGCAAAATAAAATATGAACAAAGTCTCTAGCTGTGTAATTTGGGAAGGAAGACTCAACTCCTTTCGAGTCTTTATTTTCCACTTACATCTGGGGTAAGAAAAGAGTACATTTGTGTATACTCCAGGTAACTTTCAGATAAACAATGACACATTTTACCAGGTGTTTACAAGATGAAAAAAACCCAGGAATAGTTTCAGTAATTATTAGCAATTTTAGCAATTAATATTAATGTGTTTCAAAACGTATCTAGCTCTCTTGCTGCACTGACAGCCAACAAGAGGTTACTGTGGCTTATCAGTAGTCCACAATATTAGATTTTATCTCCATAAAATCTAGAGCAGCTCCTCAAGCTGAAGATATTATGGTATTTTTCTTGATCTTAAGAAAAAATATCAAACAATCCTCTAAAACTGAATTAATAAACACAAATTTAATACATTATTTTTTATTTTGAAAAAAAAATCTCAGTCTGTCATATGCTACCTCATATTGAGTTCTTTTTTCACTTTTCATTGGAGGGTTACTTCCCACTCAGATAGTTTACAGGCACAGTTTTAACAGAAGAATGGCACTCACACCCAGACAAGCCGTAGTTGTGTTCACAGTAGCAAGTTTCAAGTTCAGTTTACATCAGAAGTTTATTTAGCTTTGATGGAGATGTATATTAATGAGATACTAAAGCTGGAAAATCTCTGCAGCCCCTGAGAAACTTTGTGAGGAACTGGAGAACGTTCTGAGCAAGAATACTGTAAATTCTGACAGGTACCTGTCCTGAAGCACATCAAGAATATCAGAAGAAAATACTTTGGTCGAATTATTGGAATACTTGTTACAGTTTCACATTCCAAATAAAACACATTTATACCTGGAGCAACTTTTTTTTTTTTTTTAATGGGTATCAAGAACATTGCTTCAAATCAATCAGTTTGAGGAAAGTCGGAACAACTATAAAAGCAGCAAGTGAGTTTTCAGTATTTTCAGTCTTTGAGGAAGGGGAAATGAATGAAGGGACAGAGTTATGTGGTAACCATGTAAAGAAAGTAAGTAATTTTAAATACTTTGTAATCATATATCAAAATACTAAACAAAGGGCTTCTGCTATAAAAAAAATCTGACCAGGAAGCACTTTGAAAATGTCAACCACTTAATGTCAAGGTATTCTTGAATCAGAAATGCTGTGATGAGCTATATTATTATAGCACAGAAAAAAGCAGAAATTTCCTAAGTGCAATATCACAAATTAAACAACTGCACAATGTTCTCATGTTCTCCTTTCACTAAGGCTGATCTCTGATACTCAGTTGTTCAAAACTTATTCCTTTGTAACGGAGCTAACAAAAAGTATAGGAGGGAAAAAATGCCCCAGATTCAGCCTTAGTGCAAAAAGACTGGCTCAGCTTCCTTGATTTCACTTGATTTCAATTCACTTATCTCCAAATGAAATAATCCCGATACTCTTAAAAGAAAATATAGTGAGATCATTAGTCTTTATCCAGTAGACGTTGATAACTCAATCGTAACTATTTTTTAGAATATTATGTTTAAGTTTCAGAAGCTCCTTCTTTCCAGGAAGGTTAATTACTCTAATGTGTTTATCTAGTTCTCTCACAGTAATACCCCATGTCACATGGCAATATCACTTTAAAAATAGGGCAGATTAAACAAATCTCTTCACTTGCCCTGTAAAAATATTGGTTGTGGTTTAAAATGCACTTTCATAAGTATGCCATTAATGGCTTGTCGTCTAAAACATTAAGGCATATCTAACTACAATATTATGTTCTTCATAAAGCCTGAGGCAATGTTGAATGAAGATAAACAACAACTTAACTCTAACAACCACTGGCTAAAGCTAAATATGCTCTGAACAGATAAGATCAAAACTAAGCAATACTTAAGTTCTGCTTAGGCAAAGCAATATGCACTTGCTAAATTCGACAGATCATTAGTGCAGCTTTCAAGTTTAATATCTTTAAACAGGAAAAAAAAAGAAAACAATTCACACCATGTTTAAAACATTTAGCTATGTCCTGCAAAGTGCTATATGGTCTTATCTTAACAAAGCACAAGTTTTTGTAGGATCAAGCTCAAATCTAACATCTAAGTAACTGAATGCTTAACATGCACGCCTAGCTTTTGCTTCAGCTGCTTTTTGAACGGAACTAACTCACGTGCATAATTTAAAGCATGGTCCCTGGGTCAGGAGAGGGTTACCCATCACACCAGCAACTTCTCTTGAGAAAAATGCTCAGTTCTGATAGTGCAGAGGGGTCACCACCTCTGCTGGCACTTTGCTTGTCCCCATGCTCATGAACCACCTGGAAAGAGGGGTAAGAATGTTTGCTGATAATAATTAGTTAGGGTAATAAAGACAAGGACCACCTTTGAAGAACTGCAGAAATGCACCATAAAAATTAGCAAGAAAAAAGCAGGATAATAATAATTTCTATTTCAGTCTAAAATGGCACACAGAGTTAGAAAAACTCCCTACCTTCATATCCAAGATGATGAACACTGAGCTAACTGTAATATCAGAGGGAAGATCTCGGGTGAGGTAGTCAAAGAATCACAGAATCATCAGGGTTGGAAAAGAGCTTCAAGATCATGAAGTCCACCCAGCACCATGACTGTAACCCCCAAACCACTAAATTGCATCACCCAGCGCCAGGTCTAGGTGTATGCTAAACACCTCCAAGGACTTCATCAACTCTCTGGGCAACCTAACTGACTTTTTCTAATATTTAATCTCAGTCTCCACTGTCTCATTTTAAAGCCATTTCCTCTTGTCCTCTGCCGTGGGTTTGCGAGGGTCCCCTCTCCTTCGGGATTGGAAATAGTTTGTCCGGATGAATTTCCAGAGTAAAACCAACCAGAAGTTTAGGTGACACCTTTGCTAATTACATCTTTAAGAAAATGGAAGAGAAGGTGGTGGGGCAGATGTAAATTGGCAGCCATGTAGGGGGATGCAGCAGGCTCCCAGGGGGCCCAGGTCTCTCTCCTCCCCCAGCCCTGGGCCAGGGGCAGGAGCAGCACTGAAGCCCCCCTGACCAGACATGTAACAGAGTGAAGGAAAAAAAAAACGTAAAGAAGAACTTGGACAGGGCTGCTGCAAAAAGAATCCCAAACAGAGAG